>OX439483.1:5735461-6285665 GCA_949320155.1 Melangyna quadrimaculata
CATAACCACAATTGGATTGTTTCAATTCGTGTATCTCTTTTTGCTGGTAAAACAAGGAGCAGAATATAAAGACAAATAATAACAATAATAATTGTGTTCTGGGTTAGAGAGTGACGACGAACGAACAGAAAATCAATGCCATCACACAAAAGATGCACATCTTAATTGCAAATGATAAAGGAAAACATTTATAGAAGTCGCTACTTAAAGAAATGACTTGAATCAACATCATTATCAGTGTCATTATGGGATTTATGGAAGATACACTATGTATTCAAAAAGTTTTGCCATCTTCCCATCTAAGAGCAGTCATCGTCGTTCATTGAAAAAGCTGCAAAACAGCAAGAACTTTTTTTTTGTATGTATTTTGTTTCTCGCAACGAAACAATTGGGGGTTTTTGAAGTATGAACATAAACGCATGCCTCAGAAATTTAAAATGCATCGGAATTTGTGTGACCATTCTACTATTTTATTTTAGCAAAAATAAACTTCTAAAAAAAAAGGAAAGAACGAAAATTGTTTAAAACGAAGTAGTTCTAGAGAAACTTCCGATGGTAGGCAACGTGTGTTTTTTCAAGGCAGGTTAGCAAGTTTCTTTTATATGTTTTAATTCTATACACGCAAATGCAATTCTAGCAACTAAAAAGTGTATGTTTGATGCTAACTGAACGATCACCACAATCTCAGTTAATGTGGTAGATATTCATTTTAAATCCATATGGGGCGTTTTTCTTTTTTAGTTCAGAGCAGAGCCTGAACAGTCAAAAAAAATCCGTGTTTCTTTTTTACCTCAGAGCATTCAGAGCTACAACTTTATGTTTCTTTTTTCGCTCTGAACATCTTCAGAGCGTGCTCTATGAGCTCCGAATAAATTGATAGAGCAGACGGAGTGGTATAGCTGAACACAAATTTGACAAGTGGACAACAATCAAAAAAGTAAATATGGCGGACGAGAATAGTCGACGAGGATAAATCTGAACTCTCAGAGCAGAGCACGCTCAGCTCAGAGATCGTTCAGAGTGTGTTCAGAGTGTTCAGAGTGTTCAGACTCTGTTCATAGCTCTAATCTGATCTAAAAAAGAAAAACGCTAAAACAAAATTATCAGATCAAGGTAAGAGTCTCTTTAAAATAATGGCAGGTCGATTCGGCTAACTGCTGCGGCGCATAACTTCATTTATGGTTGTTCAATCTTTTAGAATAAGGAATTTAATTCAAGATGATATTTCATCAGCTTACATTTTTGTGTACAAATTATTACAAAGTTATGCCAAACATCATAACAAAAAGAAGACTGAGTGAAACATCAATTCTTGACATTATAAATTTAAGAGTACGTGTAATAATTTATTTGCCGTAAAAGTTGCATTTACATGGCAAGCCTAAATCGTTTAATACACGATACAATTATGGTACCGATTATCGTACAAAAGTTGAATCGCATGCGACGATTGTATCGTGTGTGTAAACGTAAGTATCCGCTGTACCGAAATCGCATGGTCGAATGCTATCGAGCGAAAACAAGAGGTATCGTGCGACTGCTCGGATGGGGATCGTACCGTTTGTTTACGTTTGTACGACCGTTGAAGACGATGCTTCTGTTTTCACTGCTAGTAAGTAAACACATATGAATGAGAAAAATGGTTTCAATAGCAGACAAAGAATTCTGGTTGGAATTTATTGAAGTTTAAAGG
Organism: Melangyna quadrimaculata; assembly: GCA_949320155.1. NCBI lineage: Eukaryota > Metazoa > Arthropoda > Insecta > Diptera > Syrphidae > Melangyna > Melangyna quadrimaculata. The sequence goes on from OX439483.1 coordinate 5,737,155, forward strand.
TCGATTTCTTACTTGTGGAATGTTTACATTCCCGAATATAGCAACAACTTTTTTGACAGTTGATGGAATCGCGAGAAAATCGAATTGTGTGTGTGCTCACGTGCGATACCGCTACCGATATCCATACAACTCAAATCGGTACGATGGGTTGTATCGTGTATTGAACGCTTAAGTTAGGTTAGGTTGTAAGGGGTGATGATTCGGCAAGCCGAAACAATTCACTCGGATCTCAATGGATCCCTTACGCTCCCCAGGATTTGTGAAAAGGAAAGAAAAGGGAAGGGTAAGGAAAGGAATAAGTGGAAGTTTCGGTAAGGGGGGCCTCCCCGAACCAACCCGAAATCTGAATGAATTTCAGGGTGTTCTTTAGTTGCAGAGACGAGATGTCGCCCAGTTCGTCGAAAAAGTATTCTCCGAGGGCTGTTTTTCTTTTTCTCGCTAGGCTAGGGCATTCACAAAGGAAATGAAATGAGCCCTCCTCCGCCTCTTCATCCGATTATGCCCATTCTGTTTAGGTGGGTTCCCATTGAGTTGTAACCAGTAAGCGAGTAAGTATTCAGTTTTTTTCCTAGAAATATCCAGCCAAAGATTTCTCGAAACCCGACACGTGACCACCTATCATTGGCAGCTTCGAGGAAGCTCTGGTGAATTCTGCTCTTTTCTAACCCCAGTGGCATAAGTAGTTTGGCTCGGATCAGTGGATGACCCGTATTTCGCCAATTCGTCCTCCTAAGAGTTATTAAAATTTAATCACAAAAATAAAAATTTGTTTGGAAAGTTTGACAAAAAACATAGTTTATCGGCCATCACTTTAAAGTTTCATAAGATAAAAGCAATAATCTGGTCACATATATACCCACTATCATGGACTTGCTTACACAAAAAAAAAAACGTAAATTGTTCCCTCCCTTCACTAAACTATTGTCTTAGAACGGCAAAAGAAGAACTTTTAATTGCGTTAATTTATTATGGTAAAAAGTTCAGTACACTTCGTTTGTCTTGAAGTAGATTGAAACAACAACAAAAAATTAAAAAAAAAGAAGAAGAAGCAAACATCCCATTTAAAGGGCTAGTGTGGTGGTAACATTGGTATCTGCTGCTGCGACAAATGCTTAAGCTATATCTTATCTATGTTTGTAACTTAAGTTCTTGCGCCACACAGCTTTGATTTGAATTCATTATATTATTTTGTGTCAGGCATAAAATCTTATGACGAGGACGACTTTTACGATAGAAACGAGACTGCAATAACTATACTACCCTACGACAACGACAACTACGACGACGACGACGACTAAGATATATAATTGGCCTTTATTTGTTGATCCTTGGGCGAAGTGCAGACAAAGATAATGAAGAAGAAGGGAAGGTTTGTCAATACTTTTCTATGGAAGACTTTGTCCTACCATCATCATCATATCGTGCTAGAATAATAATAATTAGAACAAGATGATGAGGAAGGAAGCTTTCTCCGCACGATGATGACGATAATGATGATGTTGAAGAGATGAGATGACTATCCACGGGCAGCTAGGGCTGAAGGTAATGCTAATTGCACCCTGCCAATTCCATAATTGAATTAAAAAACATAATTCTGGAAGGAACACAATCTCATCAAGAGATTAGAGGACCAGTATGAATTTACGCTCACTCTGCTCTTATCGATACCACCAATGGTGTTGGCGTGGCGCGGCGCACCAAAAAGTAACTTTATTTTTCTTCTTCATTAGTTCCAAGGAAGCAAAGTTCGATGGAAAATGGTTTTTTTTGCATCATTTTCAAACCAGCAGAGCCTTTATCGTTATCACGGCTGCCAGCTAGTAGATTTTACTTAAATTAGAAAGAGAGGTAAGTAGGTAATATGATTTCCGAGAAGTTAGTTTTGCTATGTTTTGACAGATAAACGAGTTTTTACATTAATAACAAAGTGAGACAAAAGTAGTGTCATAATTGTTCTGTTCGCGTACACTAGTTCAAAACTGATATATTCCACCAGTTTTAGTCCAAACCCTGTCAAAATCAATATAAAAAAAATAAAAATGCAGGAATCTCGCGAACAGCCCAAATGCCAAGTCTATTTTCTTAAATAAACTTTGGGCTACAAATTGATAGAAATGGGCCTTTTTCCGGATTACCTAAAGGAAAGGAACAGATCTAGTTGCAGAACGTGGAATTAAAATTATTGTTTTAACAAAATGACAGCCAATTCACATTAGGCTTGTTTCTTCCAAGCCCGAAGTAGTTTGGATGGAAAAACAAATGAATCGGGGCTAAGCAATAACAACAGCTTAGCCCGTTAGGATTAAGTAAAGGCCGGGGCTTAATTTTATAGGCAGTTTCTTACTAAGCCCCAGTGACATTTTTTGTCCAATTCCTTCGGACTTATAAAAAAAACACGTCTTTAATAAGAGATGTTAAAAAGGGTAGTTATGTGCATTCAAGACGACACAAGCGTCCACAGGTTTTTCTCAAAACCCACCTCTGTCTACCAACTCCTACTCTCACCTCCTAGTGGTGAACATCGGGTGTCTAGTACCTCAGCTGGAGACGGGGTTTAAATCCCCGTGGAAAGCTGTTGGGGACAGCCAACGAGAGAGGGGGGGGAGGAGTGTTCCCACTAAGGCACTTCTCCTTTCATCGAGGCGGAGACTCAAAACGGAGACTGAAAACGTGTGACATCTACTACGGCGGGCGCTTGAAGGAACAGGGTCAGCGGCTCTTTGGTTGTGGTTTTGTGATAAGGCGAAGACTTAGGCAAGAAGTCTTGGGCTTCCGAAGTGTAAGCGAGCGCCTGGTCACAATCCGCATCAAAGGCAAATTTAAGAACATTTCGCTGATTTGTGTTCACGCCCCCCATGAAAGGAGAGAAGACTCAACCAAAGAAGCATTCTACGATCTCTTGGAGACAACGTATGATATGTGCCCGAAGTACGACGTGAAGATCATTCTTGGTGACTTCAACGCCAGATTCGGAAAGGAGGGCATCTTTGGTTCGATTGACGGAGGACACAGCCTAAACGACGAAACTTCCGGCAACGGACACAGGCTGGCAGACTTTGCGGCGGGGCGAAATGTCATCATCTCAAGCACATACTTCCCACACCTCAATATACACAAGGGGACTTGGCGGTCGCGTGATCAACTAACCGTCAACCAAATCGACCACGTTGCGATAGACGCGAGACATGCTTCCAGTATCTTGGACGTCCGAACGTTCCGAGGGGCCAACATTGACTCGGATCACTACCTGGTGGTAGCTAGACTACGTATGCGGATATCCATGACGCGACAACGCAGAGCAGATGCTGTGAAAAGATTCGATGTCGAGAAGCTTAAATCGCAAGAGACAGCCAGTACTTTTGCAGACCACGTAACTCTTAATCTCTCAGGAGGTCCGCCACCAGCATCAAGTGCAGAGGACTAGTGGGAACACTGTCAACAAGCTATTAGAAGTGCCGCCTCTGATGTGCTGGATTTCGATGAAGAGTGCCGGCTAGCGCATGCAGCTAAGGACGAGGCCTACCAGGCAATGCTGCAGACTCGAACAAGAGCTGCTGAGAGAGTGGCCCGGGAGCTCTACGGGCTGAAACGTAAAGAGGAACGCCGACTTCTCAGGAGGAAAAAGAGAGAGCACGAGAAGCGGGCGGTAGAGTCTATTGAGGGTTGTAGCGGTAGGGGAGATATTCGAAAATTTTATTAGAGGGTGAAGCGATCCACCCAAGAATTCAAGGCTAGAACGGAAGCCTGCCGAGATGAGAGTGGGAATATGGTAGTAGACACACAGTCAGTGCTGAGGATCTGGAAAGAACACTTCTCTAGACTGCTTAATGGCGAAGACAGCCAAGATGCCGCTAATAGGCAGAACGCTCCATTCAACTTAGACGATGATGGCCAAGAGTTCCGTCCACCCGACCTAACCGAAGTGCGGCTGGCGATATCCAAACTTAAGTCGTACAAGGCTGCAGGTGCGGATGGCTTACAAGCCGAACTATTTAAATAAGCGGGAGATGAATTGGCTAGGAGCATACACCAGCTCATCTGCAAAATTTGGTCGGAGGAAAGTATGCCCGATGAATGGAACCTCGGTATAGGGTGCCCCATCCATAAAAAGGGAGATGTTCTGAAATGTACCAACTACAGAGGAATTAGTCTCCTAAATGTCGCTTATAAAATCTTGTCGGCCATCCTGTGTGACCGCTTAAAATCTTTTGTCAACGATCTGATCGGCCCCTATCAGTGCGGTTAATATCACGATGGACAGATATAACTTCGAAGTTGTCAAGGACTTTGTCTATCTGGGCTCCACTATTACAACGCAGAATGACATCAGTGCAGAGATCAAGCGAAGAATTACTCTTGCCAACCGCTGTTTCTTCGGTCTAAGAAGGTATTTAAGTAGTAAGGCCCTCTCTCAGAGAACCAAGGAGACTTTATACAAGACCCTAATCATCCCGGTCCTGCTTTATGGGTCAGAAGCATGGACACTGAAATATTCGGATAAAAATCTGCTAGGGTGCTTTGAGAGGAAGATTCTTCGTGTGATTTTCGGTCCGGTGTGTATCGAAGGAGTATGGAGGAGAAGATTCAACGACGAGCTATACGGGCTATACAGCGACGTTGACCTGGTCAAAAAGCTGAAAATACAGCGGCTGAGATGGCTGGGGCACGTGGAGCGTATGGACAGCAACGCACCTGCCCGACGAGTCTTCGAATCCAACCCCGATGGGGTACGCAGCAGAGGAAGAATCCGTAACAGGTGGCGCAAACAAGTGGATGACGACATCAAAGCACTCGGTGTGCGCAACTGGAAGCGGCTAGCTGGGGACAGAGCTGACTGGAGGGGCTTGTTAGTTGAGGCCGAAGCCCATCCTGGGCTGTGAGCGCCATCAAGAGTAAGTAAGTAAGTTAAGAGAAAATAGGTACAATAAAAATGCAGCCTTGCATATGCGACACTGTACAATTGTAGCGTAGCTAAATACAGGTAAATAGAAAGATTGATTTTCTTCTATTTGGCAACAATGATCGCAATCTCTATTCTTTATCTCTTCAAGTTGGAAATCTATTTAATCTCTTCAAAAGCTTCTTAGAGGGTTTGTGTCCATCTTTGTTTCATTTTTTGTTTGTTTTGCTTTGCTTTTCTTTAGTTTTTTTTTTTTTTTTTGTTCTTACTCAAATCCTCTGATGAAGTTAGAATATCCTTGGAACACATTTGGACCAAAACAAATGGATAATATTCATAAAATGTTATGACGAAAAGTTTTTTCTTGCCTATTATTATGTAAGGTAGATATACAATTTGTGGTAAGGAATAATGGAAGACCAAATGGCAAAGTATAGGTAAGGTAGGTTAGGTAGTCTAAGGTAAACCATCATCATTGCCATTTGCCATTATGCGAAGTTAGAATATATATAAAACAAGATAGGTAAGGTTTATCGTTTGAGATTACTTTAATGAATGGATTGGGTGCAGGAATGTCCGATTGGCATTACTGTTGTATAGCCAGGTTTATAGATTATACCTTTGTAGAGGAAAGGTAGGTTCTCGTACAGTGTGATTTTATCATCAAGGAGCAAACTTGAGGACGAAGCAAAAGTTTCGATAAGTAAACGAGAGAAATGAAGTGCGAATGTATAATAAAATCAATGCGCATTGATTAGTTCTTGAGAAGAGTCGAGTTGTATATTCAAGGCATCAGTCAATACTTCGGGCGACTATAAACTGGAAATAAATGCAAACGTTTCGTTTTCAGAGGATCTTAAAATGAAAGGTTTTATGAAGTGGAAACATTTCGATACAAGAAGGGAGTTTGTCCTGGGTTTCTTTAATAGTAAATACCTACTATATCAATAAAACATGATGCTTTTAAATGTTGGAATTGTATTGTTTTTATTCTATTGAATTGTTTTGTATGTTTTATTTAAGTTGAAGTACCTATATAAGAACTTTATTTGTAAACAATTTGTAAATTGATGCTGCAGAATTATAACTAATTTATATTTGTATGAAATTCATAAAATAAACTATTCTCTTTCCATGCAAATCATGCGTCTATAGTCTTATAGGTACTTGATTAATATTCTAAACTGATGGTGGAAAAATTTTGAGTTTTGATAAATATTCGTGAAGTGATAGATTTAATTTTAATATCATTTATAGGTTCATTTCAATTAAATCATTATTAGGTACTTCTTATTTTATAAAAAAAAAATGGAAGTGACGTTTGGGCGTAATTGCACCCCTTTCCAAACAGCTTTTATACAAATTGGAATTAGTAAATGAGTACTTTATGTTATGTATTGTTCAAACAAATTATTTTGTGATCCACATTTTAGAAAACATTAAAAAGACTTAAAAATATAAAAACCCATTTTATATTTAAATGATTAAATTCAAATATAAAAAAGATTGTTTTTTTTTTTTTTTTTTTTCTTTACTCTTTATCCAAAAACCCAGTAGTAAGTTGAAGGAAGCTCCCACGCTCGGCCATAACCTATTAAACGACATATTCAACGTCTATACCTAAATTTCACTAGAATCCATTCAGAATCTATTAGGATGGTCCTTATTAAGGTCATTGTATAATTTATTTCTATATAAAACTTCTGTCTTCGTCGGGTTCACGATTTATTAAGATTTACAACGACAAGCTTCAGTTGGAGAATTAGAGTTAGAATTGTGAAATGCATCGCTTAAGAATTGTAACTAATGTTCTAATAGCCGGATATTTAAGGTTTAGGTCTTAAAACAAATATTAAGCTACTTATATCTACATGTACCAATATTTTTGGGCCGGGTAGACTGTTTTATACTAAAGCCTAGTATATACTTGTGAACCATGTCGTGAACCCATACACATTTCGTTTTTTTTTCGTTCACCCCTGAAGGTGCTTGTGAAGCTGAGTGGGGAACAAAGTGGAGAGTTCTCGTTCACGGTCATCAAAGCAAAATGTACGGGAACTCTTGGTGAAGCTTTGACATTTGAATAAAAAAAATATTTATACAATTTCAATTTGTGCGCATTCCTCATTTTCAGTTTGTTCTTCACGTAGCGTGCTTTTAGAATTTGAATCAACTTGAAAAATTAAAAAAATTAAAAAAAAAATCCCATAATAAGAATATTTTCGAATTATAACTGCGTAGGATTCTTAAGCAAACAAATCATAGAACGGAAATAGGGATTTGACTTTCCTTTGAGAATATTGTCTTATTTATTTATTTGTTTTAATTTTTGTAAATATAAGCCTTCAACAGTAAAACTAAATGCTTAGGAAATTACAGTGGAAAAGATTAATGGAGAGTTTCACCAATTGAAAATAAATAAAAAAGAAAGAAACAACAATTAAAACCATATACAAACCCAAACATCATTTTTTCGCAGACAATTAATGCGGGTCCGGGCAATTCATTTTGTGCGAACAGGGAGTGGATACTTCTCCTTTCCACGAAGAATTCCTCATAATGAACGCTGCCTATAAATATACGTCTATTAAATCTACCCTGAAGAAAGGCAAACAAACATCTAAATTACTTCCTTCATATTTTTTTACCGTTTAATCTATGTACATCAAAATAAACTTCTCCTATATCTTAGATGTTTGAGGATCCATTATTAAAAATATAAGTTATGTCCTACACATTTTCAAAAATTAATAAATTGTTTTATTATCTCCCACAACCTGAATTTTGATTTATTAACTAGAACTTCCTCAATTCCTTGGAAATCAAACAAAAATGTACTTATCAACATCTTAACTTCATAATCTATGTAAATATAAGTGCCACTGGGCATAATAATCAATAAGTCGATAGAAGGAAATCAAACAAGGGCAAATCAAGCTTTGTCCATAATAAATCTTTCTAATCTTCAACACAGGAACCATCAACGTCATATCCTATAAATACCTCCTTCAAACTATATCAATACATCCCTTAACCGCACAACCTCTTCCTCACACAATAACACCATAACATCACAACGGACTTCCTTACCATTGTAAATATTTCAACATTTTTGACACATTTGACACTTAAGATATCATCGTACATTGTTATCTTGAACAAATAATCAAAGAAACGTCCAAATCTTATTAATTTGAATCGCAAACTATTTTTAGTGAATGAATAAGGCCAACCCAAAACCAAACCCAAACTTATAAAGCCCTGCAAAGAATCTGAAATCTATACACAAAAGATTTCATGATGTACTGGGTGTGTGTGGCAGAACAAATTACCTGCTTAGAAATTCAATTTCTTGAAAAAGCAACGATAACCATCCGTTAAGAGGTGCTATAAGGCTCTTTTCTGGGATATATATAGTAGATCGTTTTGTATCACTCACGATTACCTTGGCAATAAATTTTCCAAATAGCCGGCAATGCGAACTCATTCGCAAGCTTCTCCTCTATCAGTCCGACGAATGGTTTTGCGAAGAATAGCACCAGCTAAACCCTTTTGTTGGGAACAAAATAAAATTGATTAACATGGAAGTGGTTCGCGCTGGAAAAGCTACCACCAACCACACCTTCTCCCTTTGTTGGACGATGATTTTCATTGAAAAGAAGAAGGCATTTACACATCGAACTGACACACCCAAACTTCAGACCATGCCCGCCCTGGCCTAGACGGAGAGGGTGCTAGCTGCTCGACCTAAGGCTCAGAGCTCAGTTAATGCTGTGTGCAAATACCTGAGAGCTTTAGAAAATTATGCGACATTTGTTAGTCCTGGCGGGAATGTCCTGTGTCCCTGTGTATGCATGCCTATCAGTCTTGGTTGTCTTGTTTGCTGCTTGTCGTCTTCATCGTGTGCTGTTGTAGCCGTCCTGAGGTTGAATGATATCAGATTTTCGTGTCAAATGGAAGGTGCGAAATGAGATAAGAAAATATAACCCTAATAGGAATATGGCCTCTGCTGCTGCTACTATACGGAATTGACTGATACACTGCTCCTGGGCTGGAGCTAAGCTGGGTTGAGGCTTGTTTGCTTACTTGCTTGATTTGGCTACCTACATGTGTTGTGCACTGTATCCATCTTCCCATTAACCAAAGGGGATTACCAAAAGATACCAACAGAGTGAAGTATGAATGATTGAAAGGTGTTTAGAGTCCGTCATGCGGGGACTATAATCACAAAATCACAGTTACCAACTATTAAAAAATAAATGGTAGAGTAAAAGAAATGTAAGCAAAATAAACTATGGTTTCATCTACAGTAGGATGCTTGATGGCTTATCCTACAACTCTTTGAGGAATGAGGAACTTTGCAGACATTTAAGACAGGGGCACACAGAAAGTTCGCACATAGGAAAAACTTAAAAAATATCAAGTTTTACCAAAACTCCGATAAAGCTTAATTTAAGGGGAAAGATTCATTTTAATATCTTTTTAAAAGTACCCTAAATTTGAACCGTAGTAGCCCGTAGCGTAATGGTTAGTGCGTTCGACTGTCACGCTGGAGGTTTGGGATCGCTTCCCAGCCTCGTCCACCTAAAAACTAAAAAGTTTTTTTTCAGGGCTACTGCCTCTTGCGAGGAATTGACAAATCCTCCAAGAGTATCACTTGTCACGAATAAGTGCTTCTCGTCTAGCCGTTCGGATTCGGCATAAAATTGTAGGTCCCTTCCATTCTTGTCGAAAGGCGCACACAGGAATGGTTGCGTGTTGTTAGTCACTAGGCCCTGGTTCTTCATGAGCCGTTGTGCCACCCGATTTATTTTAATTTTTTTTTCTAAATTTGAACCAGGGCTTTTAAAAAATATATTGAACATTTCCAACAACAAAATATTTGTATGTCACATTTCAGTATCTAATAAAATACAATTTTACAAACAAATTAAAAAAAAAATCAACCCGATTAAAAGATATATAGCAATTTAAAAAAAAAAATCTAAAATATATTTCTTATTGTTATTATTGTACTATTCGTACTTTCTTAGGATTGACCATTCTTTATTCTTTGCTTTGCCACTTTTGCACTCATCAGTCTCCTTTTTGTGGTGCTGAGCTTTAATCCAATTTTATTATGTAAAACTTTTTATGCACACCATAGGATTCGAACCCACGCATATCAGATTTGCTCAGTCTTAGCAGTCGTGTGCACTACGCACTCCACCGCTTTAGACCACTGACGTCACAGGTCGAGATGTGTTATTTGTTTATCAAATGCATTTGGAGCATCAACATCTTTATAATGTGTGTGCATAAAAAGTTTTTCATAATAAAATTGGATTAAAGCTCAGCACCACAAAAAGGAGACTGATGAGTGCAAAAGTGGCAAAGCACGAAATAGCTATACCTCCAGCCAAAAAATTGGTGGTAGCGCCTTTAAGTTGTTGTTGTTGTTCAAAAATTCAATGAAATATATTTCTTTGAAAATTTGTATATGCAACATACAATTTTCAGGGATCTTCTGTATAAGAAAATTGATTAAAATCGGTAAAGCCGTTAACGAAAAAGCTTAAAGTAAAACAAAAATGGTAAAATGAAAGGTATCGTTAATAACCGTTACTCGGGTAAATATTTTCATACCAAAATATTGACCATACTTTAAAAAGTAATCTTTATTTTATTTATTAAAATCCTTAGAGTCGTTTTTGAGATTAAATAACTTTTTACATAACGGTTGTATGGCAGGTACCCCTGTTTTTGAAGCTTACAAAATTCAATTTCCCCTCCAGGGAATCCCCTAAAAATAGTAAGTTCAAAGATTGATGAAAATCACTTCAAAGGCTAAAGCTGAATGTTGAGGTAGAAATAGACAAAATATCACAAGAAAGATAGATTTTTTGTGGAATGAAATACAAACTTTTTATACCTAAAAGTAGGCTTTAAGAAAAGCTTTAAACCTGTTTTTCGGGACGTTATACCTCTGGTGAAATTTTCCAATTTGAAAAACGCTAATTGATCTATATCTTCGAAACTATAGATTTGAGGTGAAAAGTTGTCATAACCAAACTAGTTGGAAATAAAATTATCTTTTATTTGTCAACAAAAAATTTTGCGGTTATGTCGTTATGGGGTCCCGAAAATCAGGACTTAAGTTTTCTAATAGCCCCCTTTCATGTAAAAACAAATCAGCCGTCCTATAAGTAACATTTTGCATCTTAGCTAGACTAATTTAAGGGATCTAAAAGTAATCTTGAAGAATACTTTTAGATTTTTTTTTTTTAAATCATGCCGCGCACTAAAGGGGTTCTTACTACCCTTAAATATGACAAGCAGAGTTCGAGTGTTTGGAAAATAAGGAAGGATTTAAAAAAAGACCGATGCACATTGGTTTTGAAGTTCTGAATATCAAAATGGGCGGGGGGGTGGTGAAATAGGGTCAGGTAAAGCATTCCACATTCTTGTTGTGCGACTAAAGAAAGAATTTCTATACTTAACGGTACGTCCGAAATTGGGCTCAAGGGTAAACTGATGAGCATTCCTAAGAGCGCGAGTATTACGGTTGAATTGTGTAAGGGGAGGAATGGAACTGGCTATTTCACTTTAAAACTGGCTTTAGACTTTCAGTGTTATCATCGGTGAACGTTGTTCGTTGTTGTTCGTTCGCGGAACAACGAAAATGTAAATGAAAAAACCGAACAACGAACTAAGAACGAATAAAGAACGTGCAAATTCAAATCAGGTCAGAAATGTCAGTGTTCGTTGTTCGTTGTTACCCTAACAACTTGTGTTTAAATGCGAAAACTGTTTAAATGAACATTGTTTTGGAGTGTCGTGCAACTTGTAGGGACATTTTCGAAGTTTTTTTAATTACTGATTGGCACAAGAAGCCTAGTTATATAAATAAATAATTTTGTAAATAAAGTTTAACTTTCTAATGTAAATGCTTTCTTCGTTGCTCCTTGTTGAGAGAAGAACGAACACCGAACAACGGACAACGAATGAAGAACGAAAGTCTAAAGCCAGCTTAACACTGTTTATAAAAGAAGCGATAGAACAGTGAGAGACAGTTGACATTGCGTTAGTGTTCGAGGGGTGCTATTGTTGACATTATTGTTCGATCACCTATCATTTTTAGGGCTCTTTTTTGTATTCCGTCCAATAAGCTTAGATGAGTTACAGGAGCACCTGCCCATATATGTGAATTATACTCAAGCTTTGGACGAATAAATGCTTTGTAGATCACAGCCAGATCAGAGGGGGTAAAGAATTTCTTGCATCTTCGGAGAAAACCTAAGGACTTAGCAGCGTTTTTGGCGAGGTCAAATATGTGGTCATTCCACATTAGGTGGTCTGTGACACACATACCGAGAACTGAGAGCTGTTCGATTTCCTCGATGCAAGTGCCGTCCATGGAAATCGGCATTGGGGTGGGTTTTGCTTTAATGACAGGAGGCAGCATTGAGTTTTTGAAGCATTAAATTCTACGCGGTTTTTGTTTCCCCATTGGACAATGCTGTTTAGATCAGAATTTAATGAGCTTATCATACGCTGCCGTTCAATTTCCACATCCGAAGGACATGGGTGTGAATCTGTAAGCGAATATATAATAGCTGAGGGTACTGTCATCTGCGAAACAGTTTAATGGATTAGAAGTTTCAGATAAGAGATCGTTTATGAATATAATGAAGAGAGTCGGAGACAAAACGGAGCGCAGCATTTATTTTATGGATTTCAGACTTGAAACCACTCAATACAACTTGAATTGAACGGTCCGAAAGGTAGTTTCTAATCCAGCGAAGTAGAGATTCGTCGACAACAAATGCAAGCATTTTCGATAAGAGAGATTGGTGCCAAACTCTATCAAATGCTTTTGAAATATCAAGTGCAATAATCTTACTTTCTCCAAAACGATGTAAAGATTTGTGCCACTGTTCGGTGAGATATAGCATCAGATCACCAGTGGACCTATTGCTGCGAAAGCTGTACTGCCGGTCATTAAGAAGCTTTCGTTCTTCGAGATATTTCTTGAGCTGGAAATTAATCAGCGTTTCCATGACCTTGGAAAGAAGGGACGTAAGTGCAATTGGTCGATAGTTGGAGGGTGAAGAAGATACGCCTTTTTAAGGGACAGGCTGGACAAATGCTGTTTTCCATCCAATCGGAAAGAGACCATTAGACTAGGACAGATGGAAAAGCTTACGCAGTGGTTTTGCCAGCGTTGAAGAACACCTCTTCAGAACAATGGGAGGGATACTATCCGGGCCAGCGGATTTGTGTATATCAAGATCTTTCAGGACTATGGCAACTGCCGAGTGCGAAAGAAGATTCGTCCCATAAAATCATTTACACTCTCAAGTACAGGAGGAGACATAACACTTTCTGGCAGCATCAAATTAACATCAAACTGTGCGGCAAGCAAAGTGGCTATATGGAAATGGAAACGATATTTTGATGTCTTAAAAATAGATGTTGTGCCTTGAAAAATTGAGTTTTGATCAATTTTGAGATTATAATTTCTTAAGTTATGGTAACCCTCAAAACATTCAGAAAACTCTGTTTGTTTATTTAAATACTTAAGGGGAGTTTAAAGAGAATCAAATACTTCGTATGATTTAGACGAATAGACAAGTAGACGGGTGGACAACCCGACAGACTCATTTGAATATTCGAGTTATGTTATTGTTTTATGAATCCGTAAGAAATATCACAGTTAAAAATCAAAACAACAAAAAAAAATCATACAACGAGTTTGGCAATCATGTCAAAACTTCCAATATTATCCGTTCAAAAAGCACTTCCATCCAAATGATTTGACAGTAGGTCATCTGGGATGTGGCATTTAGGGGGTGTGCAAATGTACACTATCTAAAACGTGTAAACAAACACACAAGTTTTCGCTTCTCCTTGCATATACATACATCCGAAAATAATTTGGTTTATTTTGCAGGACAAACAAGGGTTGTACACATTGTACTACAAGGATTTACGCAAGCTAGATAGATACATAGATAATCTATGGCTCGTAATTTTGCTATTGACACTAACTATACATCAACAATGACCTTTCTTTCTTAGCAAATATGCACGTATACAACAGCAAACATACAAATTCGACCAACATTCATCATACACATATAGTACGTATGTTTATAAATGTGGATATAACCTGTAGGTGTACTTGTACTTTATGCAGTTTAACTACTATTTCCCAGCAAATTGTAAGTCGAACACTTCCTTAGGGTTTTTTTATTGTATTTTTCGTATTTCCTGAGTTTAAAACGTATAAAGAGCTTATGTATATTTACCTACTTTTGTTAGCCCTTAAAGTCTGGTCGCAGTCACCGGCACCGTATCAAGTCAAAGGCAACTCTTGTCCATGTCTAAAGAGAATCTTTAATTAGTTTTGATTGTGGCTATGTGGACTTTTGTCCCAAAGAAGATTGATGATATGGAATCTTGAATGGTTCGGCTTAGATTTTGTGTGTTAATTAAATCTACAACACTTAACTGGGTAAATGGTAGGAAAATGAAAACAAAAGAAAGAAGAACACATAAGGAAATAAATACCCCCAAATATATATGTAGGTACACATTAGATGTTTTTGCAAGAGTGATTAGGCACACAGCCACCTCGCCCCTCCCAACCCCCACAAAAAACTTAAAGAGATCTTTTGTGTGGTATTGTCCTTAATTTAGGTATTGTCCTGGTCATATTGGACTGTTAGAGTAAGAGAAGGTGCTCCACGAGGAATATACATACTTCTTTTATTTCTATAGGTACTATACCAACAGAAAACTCAGTCGAATCGAAAATCTCGTGGCTATATAGCTATACTAGCTTGTGAAAAGTAGATTGTTTCCTTGGTAAATTGATTTGACTCAATGAATAATCTTGACATCTAAGGAATTCAATTTGTAGATTTTCTTGTGAACTTATTTGTCTGGGTTGTGTGCACGTGTTTGTTTGTGTATGTGTGTATGTCTGTGCGTTTGTGTGTTTGCCTTGAAGGACCAACCAAAGACGAAATCATGTTTACTGATTGATTTTGTTCAATGTAAATATTTATTTCACGCAGCAGGTTTAAAAGGGAAGTTTATTTTGAGAACAATCACGCCAGCAGAAACATGAAAAATCTTTAACAAAGAGTAGGTATCTACAAATTTTATTAAGTTTCTGGGAGTTTTGGAATAAAAAGTTAATTCTTGAATTGATTTCCGGGAAAGAAATATTAAAAGCTTAAATGAGTAAAAAGGGATTTTTTTTCATCGAAAATTGTCTCGACGTGAAATTTTAAGTTTTACTCTTTGCAGCCTGAACCTTGAAAAATTAAAAATTGAGTGACACAATGGCTAAAGTTTGGGTGGAAGCAAACATGTCCGATGATTAAACTATCAGCTCCACGTTCCCCTTTGCAAAAAAGGCGATCCTATGTCTTGCAAGAACTATCGAGGCATATTTTTCCGTAATACATTAATCGCCAAGTATCAGTGTGGCTACTGAACCGGCAGATCGACCATAGACCAAATCTTCACACTGACGAAAATTCTGGAAAAGACCAGCGAGCTTCAAATCGGGACCCACTATCTTTTCACCGACTTCAAAGCCGCATATTGGAAATCGCACCCGATGCAATGTGCAATTAGGAAATAGCTCTTCTTTTCCAAACATGCACAGAGTTTCGGCAAGGAGATGCGCTATCATGTCTATTTCGTCCTGGAGCAGATAGTGAGTAGGTCATGCGTCAACGCTATCTTCAACAGATTCCTCCAACTATATGATATGCGGACGATAAAGACAGCATCGGCCACTCGCAACGTTATAGAGTCCTTCACGGCGATTGAAGAACAGACAATACTTGTTGGTCTTGAAGTTAACAAGGATAAGACCAAGTACCTTCTATCAACAAACAAAAAACATTAACTCCACGAATGACACCTAAGTGGAAATGCCCACGAAGAATATTTCGGTTTGGCGAAACAAATCAGTTCAAGACTCCTTACGCGTAAGATGAAGTGCATGCTCTACAAAAATCTTATATTCCCAGTCTTGATGATGTACGGCGCTGGGTGCTGGACGATAAGCAGATTGGGTGAGCTGTTACTGGGCTCATTTAAAAGAAAGATATTTGGTGTTGTGTGCGAGGAGGGCGAATGGAGGAGAAGATATAACCTTAAACTCAATGAGCTCAACAAAGATGATGATGTAGTCCAGAAAGTCAAAACACGACGTCTACGTTGGATCGGTCAAATCGAACAAATGGAGAACGCCCGTGCCAAGAGAGTCTTCGAATCCCATCGCAAAGGTTCGAGTCGACAAGGAAAACCAAACCTCCGGTGTAAATACTAATTCATCGCGGATGCCAGAGCGCTTAGTTTGGATGACTGGAAGCAGTGTGCTCGGCATCGTAGAGAATGGAAAGTCATCGTGTCTCAGGCAGTGACCCTTTATGGACCAGCGTCCATACATTTTTGACGGCTTATCCTATAACTCACCTCTCGTGAAATGAAAAATAAATTAATTTCACAGACTGGATCATGTCTGATTTACAAAAACTCAAATTACGACTTCCAGTAGCTTAGTGATTTCTCACTAAATGTAGATACATAAATATTCTCTCCAAAATACATACATTAGTAGAGTAAGGTGCAACCCGTCTTTTTCCATGCCAACTTAATTTTGTCTCCTAAAAGCTACGAGTTTTTGCTATTTAATGAATAGAAAATTATTTGCTCAATATGACGTTTAAATTGCAACAAAGCTCATTTCTAGTTTCCCAAAGAACAACATTAAGCCCCACAGCTTGTTACATTTATTACAAGAAAGCTTCATTCGTTTTAATGTCAATTCATCTACAAAGCTCATCATCCGTACAATAAAAACCGCATATTTCGTTTTGTCCCACACCCTCAAAAGCAAATCTAGCTATACTAAGCCCATATCATTCTCTTCGCATTTTCTTAGAGTACTAGATATCCCTTTATGGTGAAATTGCGAAAGTTTTTTTCCTAATGCTGAAAAGAAAACAACAACTGGCTTTTCCAACACAAAGGCATGCCAATTTCCCTGTTAGCCAGCAATTACTTTTTAATTCATCACTTGTCCGGAGTCCCGGACCGGAGCTAAATAAATAACATTTTCTCTCGTTTTATGTATCCATCCGCCTAGCACTCAAAGTAAGCCGATTCATATACAGAACTATTATAGTACAGCATCATTGCCATGCAAAAAAAGAAGCACAGCACAACATCATCATTTGCCATCGTCAGATGTTACGTCCCCTTTCATCAAATTCCGAATGAGTTTCCATTCCCTAACTAAATAACCATGCAATGAGGTTAACATGTCATCCATCCGGACGTGCGGTACTTTCTGCTCTATCTGCTTGTCGGTGCTGTCCAAATGGCGTTCCAGCTATTTATCCGTACACACACACGACGAGCTCCCCCTTCCAGAATCTGTGCTGTGCCAAAATAAAAGCACAATCTTGTGATAAATTACAGATATTCGCAACTCTTTCCTGCATGGCGTTATTTTCTCTTTTTATTTTCTGTTGCTGTCCCAACTCCCAAACCCAATCCAAAACCAACCAACTCAAATGATGCCCAGTCCCAGAAACACCCCACTTTACCATATTTGCAAAGGGCGAGCGTAAGGTCGAGTCGGACAGTGATAGCGGAGGGATGAATGCGGCATCATGTGCCATGACATGGATTTCCGGAAAAACTAATTTCCGGCGAGCACAAGAACGGACACATAATATGACTAAGTTATTTGTCACATTAACTGCATGTTGGCGATGCTCGAATACGTATGCGGGCTGTATAGTAGGGGGCGCGACGAGCAACGGTCGGAATGTTTCTGTCCTCTGCAATCCCCGATTTGGGGCCCAGAAGGATTATCTTGTACGACTTGTGACACTCTCTTGTGTTTCGAGGGTGCCATCGCCTTGCCAAAAGTAGTTTGGTTTTTGTGTGTTGTCCTTAGCTGTCCTTGTGCGTCCTGATGTGTCCTTCTGTGGTTTATTATAACTACGCTGACATTCGTCGCAGTTGTGCGATGATGATAATAACGCCGCCATTGAAAGAGCTTGTGAAACTTTTGTGTCAGAGAGATTGTGGGATGAAAGTAAATATTACGTTTATGTGTCAATATAGCAGGACGAAATGTGATCTAAGCAGTATTCATTATCTCTTGGCCTCGGCATCGACATCAGCATCGGCCTGGACTGATTATTATTATTATTTGTTGACGAACCAAACGATGGGTGATTAGTACTTATATTGATACATGGAATCAATTTTCACACTGCTACTGATGTGGTAGCTTTATATCGTAGGTCCACTTGGCCTAAAATTAACAGAATGGTAAATGAGAATGAATTATTGAATCTGACACAAATGGCGTTTTTGGTCAAATAAAACGCTAAACTAGGGTTCCTCTGAAGTGTTATATCTGTTGTGTGGACACAAACTCGTATGAAAGCTTTTTGTTCCAGATAAATAATTATTAGCAATACATGCTTTAGGTATATACATTATGTACGTACGTGTAGGTTTTTTTATTGAGTAGTAAGAAAATGATCCAATAACAATGGTCAAACCGGGAGCGGGTCGAAATTCTCGTTTCAAAATTCTGCTTTTTTCGATTCTGTTTTACAAAATTCTGCTTTTCAAAATACTGATAAGTAATATGTAGAAAAATAAAATTCTGCTTATTCTGGTTCTTTTTTTTTCAAGAAACATTTATTAACGATGTAACACAAAAATTCTGTTTAAAGTAACAGCCACCGACTCAGAATTTTGGTAAGTAGTAGTTTTGAATAATTTCCAAAAGTGTGTTTCGTTCGTGAATTTTTCCATGATATATGTAAATGTAAACCTAGACTAATTTTTCGAGACTGAATTGACAAATAACGTAAAATAAAAAATATGTCCTCATTGAAACATCCTTTACAGATAAATAAATAATCATGATAAGAGAATTTTATAGAACCTAAAACAAAGGAAAAGAGAGATAATCAATGTTACTTTAAATGCGATTATTATGTAAAACAAAATTGTAATTGATAAGGGAAAACATACAAATTGGTCCAAGAGAGTCAGGGATTTTATTTTAAAAATTTGTGTCTTTTGGCTTCAGCCTTGGCAACGATAAGTTGCCCTTTGACATCATGTATAGACTAGTATGACTCCTACCAGCTTGCACCTTAAGGCGACGATGCCGCATGATTCAACATTGTTCTGCATTCTTGGAAATGTCTCTTTAGTTGCTTTTAAAAGCTGAATTTTGACCTTGGCAAAATTTCGACCCCAACCCGGTCAAACCACCTACATACATCCTTACGAAATTAAACACAATTTCAAGGTCGTCTTTGGATTAAGCATATATATTTATTGAACAATGATATCTACAATTTGACTTATAGCTAGTTAGATACGATGATATTTTACATTTATTGACACATAGGAGCCAAATTTTATACTATGTCTTAAATTTAAAGGATTTTAAAATATGAAATACATGTCAAAAAATTAAATCTAAAAGTCGGTTGACTTAATTGTCCTCGGGGTTTTCCGTCCCGGTTGTCAAGTTGTGGTTTTGGTGGGGCTTGTCTTTCGGTTAAGTGCACAAAACAACATCTATGCATAAAAGGGCGTTGAATATGTATGTATTTTAGGCGTCATGTTTTATAATCAGCATTGTAGTAATTGTCATTTATCGATAAGAAGTTTAAAACCTTTTCTTTTTAGTACTATTAAAAGAAAGTGTCAAAAACTTCAATGGATGTCCCATTTCTTGAATAAGAAGGTGTAGAGTCTGTTGATGTGGTACTCAACTTTGCGTAAAGCTACTAGAGGAGACATCGATGTGGCATATGTAAGTCATCAGGATACAGGAAATCTTCGCATTCAGTTGCCACAGGCTCGTCAGATGTCATCAGGCTGTAGAAGAAGGGGCCTAGCTTAGAATTAATACGTCCAAGAATAATACACGATGAGCTATGGCTTAAGACTAACTTTATTAATTCAATGAGTACAAACCAGTTCTTAATTCTAACTTACATACTAGGTATTAAGTATAAGAGAATGTAGAGATAGTTACTCGATAGATAACAATAGGGATGAGACTTCATATATATCAAGAACCTTGGGCAACTCTGGCTTTGATGTTATTCACTTGTGATTTGCAGTTGTCCAGTTGTACGTAGATTGATTTCTCGACATCCAGGAGCGGATGCAAAGTCGGATGATTTTCCTCAAAGCCAAACTACATATCCGGTATGATGACGTTTTCGCTGAAGAACCTCTTGAGTCTCCAAAGTTCTACTTCTTCCAGTATTTTACTTATGTTGTTGATAAGCGAAATTGCACTGTTTGACCCTAGTAGTTGGATTTATTGAACACAGTTCCTTCAATATTACTTATGGTGACACCTACCTTGCGTACTGGTCGAATTCATAAATGTAAAATTTTGCTAATGCTGCAGAATTTTCTTTCCATTTCTGAAGACAAAAACTGTCCCTTATGAGGTTTTTGACTTTGTGGTCTAGAATGAGGCTGAGAAAATTACATCATAGCACATTTTCTTACTTTCTATCTTTTCTTATAATGCTATCATTCGACTGCTTTGAAATCAATGAAAGGGTGGTGTGATTTGGCTCAAAATTTATCAGAATTTGCGTCAGCGTCAAAATTTGGTATTTGTATAGTCGATTGGCAAGCCACAAATCCCATTGAGCACATCTATTTTAATTAAATACTGCATTTTCCTGTGTCTTGCGGTTAACTTATTTGTTTCAAAAAGCCTACGTTCAGCTATTAAAACCAGGTGCCAAGAACGGGCAATCCTCGCTTGCTTCTCCTTCTTCGATATTCTTTTCTCGATTCTTTTGTTTTCTTCTGAAAACTCAGGAAGATTTGGCTACATTTTTCATCTCGATTGCTAGTGTAAAGGTCGATTGCAATATATAATTATAAAGTTAACCACTGCAAAATAAACAAAATTGTCAATTTTTCTGTCAAATACTCCGAAAACAAACAATTTTGGGTTCACTTACCTACATATTACCAAGAAATTGGCAACTTGTTTTAACTGTCTAAGACGGTGTTTACATTGAACAGAATTTTCCGAATTTTTCTTACGTTTCCTGCACATTACCTCAATCCAACTGGTAAGTGAGGCTCGTTTCACCAAACATTCGGTTTCGTTCGGTTCGGCCTCTATTCGGTTTGTATTCGGCTGTGCCTGATATGTGTGAAACGATAAACGGCACCGAACGATCGCTCGACACCAATCGGTTTCATTCAGCTTCAAAACGGCACGTATTCGGGTCTAGGGCAAACAAAGTAAACGCAGCGTTTACACATATTCGGTTCGGTTTCGGTTTTTCTGAAGTTTTTTTTTTAAATATATTTTAATACCGAATATGTGTGAAACGAGCCTAAGAGACGGAAAGTCAGGCAGGATTTAAATTTTTTTTTTTTTAATAAACTTTACATATTTTCCTTTTTTTTGTGGAACTTCATTTTGAGTTCATTATAAACTTTTATTTTTAAATTTACAATTAAATTACCCTAAATGACTCGACTGTTTTTTTTTTGTGGTAAAATGAAATATGCAAAACTAAACAGCACATTTCAACAAAAAAAAACTCTTTTTCATTTAATCATGCCGGGTTTCGTTGCCAAAAAACATAATAACAAAAAGAGCTTGTAATAATGAACTATACAAGTCAGAGATAATAATTTCAACCACAAAACTCTCACAAAAAGTGCAAAACTCCCTCCTACCACATGTACCTCAACAAAAAAAACCTTCCATCCCAACGCTCCCTGTATTACTTCAATTTCACACCAAAACAGTTTGCTCATAGTCTAAGCCCCCCAACAAAAAAAAAGAACTAACCTTACCTCGAGCCAACCAAACTACCAACCGATTTGGATTTCATTCTATTGCATATTGCAGGATGATTTTAGTTTAAAAACGAACAAAAACTTTTCTTGGCATACGTTTCCTTCTTTCACACAAAATGTGACCAAATAATAGCTTTTTCTGCCACCTTACCGCCGCCCGCGGCCCGCCGCCGCACACCTCCACCATCAAGTATTTTATTCATTTTTTGTTTGCCTGCTGTTTATTTCCATTGCTGCCACTGCCACCGCCCCGCCACCACCATCATCGTAGCGCCGCCAATAACAAGGATTTAATAATAAATACTTAAAAACTTGAAGGAACACAGAAAAACCAAAAAAAGGACTAAACATCAACTGCCACACCCAAACAGCGTTAAAGTCGAAAAATATATACCTACACAAATAAAAACTCATAATAAAAAAATTTTTTTATATTGCAACACTTAAACGATTACTATCCTTTTCTTCTGCACACCCTCCTCTTGTAGGTTTCAAGACCTCACAACAAAACTGCATCAACATGCCAATTATCACAGCCCTCATCGTCAACCCCCTGTCTTTTCCCGAAAGAAGGATTTCCATAAAAAAAGTTGAATTATGAAAGAAAAGGATCCCATTCCGAATTCTCGTTCCCATAATCCCAAACACGTTTGGATTCACTTTCTAGTCGCTCACTCACTTGGTCGGTCGTCGTCCTTCTTGTTGTTGTATATATTTCTGGTCGTTTACAGATGTCCGAGAAAAGTAGCCCTTAACCTGTAAGCATTTATTTTGTGGCTTTTTTGTGCAGGCAATACCCTTAGCTGGATATAATGTATGTACGAGTATCTAAGTATAAAATCCAGGACACGATACTTTAGGAATTGAAGGAGTTAGAGTAACAAACGAAAAGATGAAACTCACAACAAAAACATCAAATGAAAACCGAAAACACATTGTAGTTTGTACGAGAACGACGAGTTTGTTCGTTTTGGAACATATCCAAAACATCTTCTCGAAAATGAAAAGTAGGTACAGGGTCCGCTCTTACAACTTCAAACGAAGAAAGGAATCGCCTTGTTCATTTTAGCAAGTGAAAAGTACACAATGAAAAGCGTGACGGAACTAAAAAAAAAAACAAACAAAAAGGATAAAGGCAGACGAAATACTCTAAGTAACTCCTTGACGTCCTGGATGAAGAGTGAAAGATATCCCCAAACATCACACATGTACCACACTACACCATCACGGCACATATTCTTTTTTTTTGGCACTGAAGATACCCAGGATCAGATCAGGAGGACGACGTGAACGAATAAGCAGCACCAGCTGCTCTTATGAATATTTGGCAATTACTACCATGCTTTCGTACTCGTCCTCTCTCTTTTTGTTCGGGTTGCTCATATTCTACACTTTATTGCTGCTGGGTAGGTGAGTGGCTTACAACCTCCTCTGGGCCCTACACATCAGGACCTTAACATCTATGGGGCGGTTTTGTTGGGACTCGTATATAAAAAGGATTTCGATTCTCAGCGACAACGACCGACACGACGCGACGGAACCGTTGTCGTTGTGGAATTGGGAAGTTTTTATTTATTTATTTATTTCATGTAAGCATTGTAAATCACATCATCAACCATATGTGAATGTGAACCGAGTGGGTTGCTGTTGCTGAGAGTTTGGAGACTCTGAGATAAGCGACAAGTGTAAGGCGACAAAAGAACAACCAAAGAACACACCATCATCATACAAATTCGATGAGAACCGGTGGCAGGGGAGGATACGAGGTGAGGGTGTGTATTTATACAGAAGGCGATAGAGGTTTGCCGAAGGCTCAGCATTAAGTAGATTGCCTAATTCAATCTAATTCACCATCATCATTCCGGTTGCTTTAAGGCGGCGCGGCTGCTGATTCCCAAAAGCCAGGCAAGGCTTTGTCGATGTTGGCCTTGCAAGATGTAAGTATATAAGAGGATAAAAAGCACAGCGGCGAAAACGGTTTATTTTGCAAGAGTTTTAATGCTTTTCTTGGCATGAAAATCCTTCGGAAACAGCTTCATTCCTTGCGTCTCCATTTAAGTTAATCTTTGAGTTCAACATATGGATAAAAGCCGTATAATGTAGAATTTTGTCTGTTTAGTTTTGGCTTACAGTGGCAGTGAAAAGTAAAACGAAATTGTGGTAAGGGATTTCGATTGTTATACAGATGTAAGTATCAGCCTTGGAAATGCTAGAAACAAAATGTGCAACCATTTACCAAGCAAGGCCGTTAAAAAAAATACTTTAATGGATCAAACAATTTATTAGATTGGTAATTTTGGATTGCGTCTCCCATGAAACAGTAAACTCGAGAACGGAATGTACCCAGTTTGGGAATCTTATACTACTTACGAATGAGTGAACGTTTACGTTTGCCTAAAATGTAATAATTTGTCAGGTATCGAGTGAAAACGGAATTGTATTGAAATTGAATGTATTAACACTGCCGGTCATAAGGTTAGAAGCAGTAATTTTTGAGAATTGAATTTGGAAATTTTTGGAAACAATGCTTCTGGCATCGTTTTACCAAGATTTCTGGAAATCAGGCATCTTAGTAGGTACTTTAAACTGCCAAGTTAATTGTTCCCTAATAGGATATTGCGGTGCAGATCATTACGCCTCCTTCCCTGATGTGACGACGGTTCAGAAATCATTCCTCTTTTCTCATATCGTGGAAAAATTACTATAGCCATTTTGCTGATGAAATTAAGTTATTTCTGAACTTTCATCACAACAGGGAAGGAGGCGTTATGATCTGCACTATTAATGATCACACTATTAACTTATTAAATTTGTCCAAAAAAATTAAAAAAAAAAAATTAAACCATCGTTTTTTTTTAATTTTGTATGTGCTTCTAACCTTATGACGCGATAAAATTACTTAAAAAAAGCAACTCAGCTAATATTTATTCTCTTGGCTCCCGTAAGTTTTTGTTCTTGAAGTGCAAGCATAAGTTTTGCTATGGCACATTAAACAGTCTCTCTTGTGTCATACAAAATTTCGATCTCTTTGGCGTATAAACACGAGACAATGCAAATTCAATTCTCAAAAATTACTGCTTCTAACCTTATGAATGACCGGCAGTGTATATTTAAGTATTTTACTCTTAATTTTAAAACATAGTTCGCAGTTGAAATGAAAATGTTCATACAAAAATTGACACAACATTTTTTTCTCGTTTTGTACAGCAGGGTAGATCAAATGCAAATTGTAGTAGATTACTATATTCAAGTTTCCACTTTTTCGCACATAATTTACTGTGACAATTTGACGTTTAAAGTTGCCATTGAAGAAAAATAAAATACACGACTGGATCGCACGAGCTCGCTCTTTTATTTACCAGCTAGCTTATAGCTAGCCATTGGACTGTCACGCTGGAGGTCTGGGTTCACTTCCCAGCCTCGTCCACATAAAAGCGAGGAACTGACAAATCCGCCAAGAGTATCACTTGTCATGAATAAGTGTTTCTCGTCTAGCCGTTCGAATTCAGCGCAAAATTGTAGGTCTCTTCCATTCCTGTCGACACGCGCACACAGGCATGGTTGCTAGTTGTAAGTCAGTCTTCAGGATCCGTTGCGCCACCCAATTTATTTATTTATTTTATTTGTAGCTAGCCGTTGACAGTGAATGGTTTGATAAATGTGTCTATGTCGTTAAGCCAGGTATGCAGTTCAAGCTAAACTAAATTTTGTCTCTACAATTTGTATCTCTACAAAGAGTCTTGACAAATTTTGAAGTCTGAGAGATAAGAAAGAGAAGTCTTCCATTTTTCAACTGAAAAAGTACTACACAAAATTACGTACCTATTAATTGGGACCATATATTTTCTAAATAGCTGTTTTTTCATGTTATTTGCTATGTAGCGCCAAATTGAATGAACATCTGCCTAGTTGCTACGTCAGATCCCAACTAGCCGGGCGTTCTTCCACCAGTTTGTCTAGTTTATTTTTTTATTTGATGTGAAAAGTTTTCTAGCACTTTATTGTTTTGTTGTTTTTCTTCCACATCATCGGTAATATTTTCTTCCAAGTAATCAATTATTATATAATCCATTAAAAAAAATTGGTTTATTCCTTCTGTTGAACTACTAAAATGTCAAAATTTATCTTTGAAAAAATGTATTCTACATTCTTGCACGGTTTAAAAATAGTGGAGACTTTTTGAAAAAGCACTAGATTACAATTTGAGTTTAGCTCGTGAACTGCGTACTGCCAGGCTAAAATTTATCTTCTGAGCAAATTTGTATGGAAGATATGTACATATGTTTATGTAAAATTTCAATTTATTTGTTTAAATCAAAAAACATAGGCGAAAAATTTTAGTCGATTTAGTACGATGTTAAATCAATTTTAGTATAATACTAGATTAAAAAGTGTATTTTGCTAATTTTAAACGAGTTTAGTATCATACTATCGCCTAACATTTTACTAAAGTTAAAATCACCAAATGGCTGTTTTATCTTTTTAGTATCGTACTAAGTTTATGACACTTTGACGTTTATTAACGTCAAAATCAGGGATGTTTGTGAATTTTTTGCACGAGCTGTCACTTTTTGGACGTGTTCAGCTGAAGTTTATGAAGGAAATTACTAGTTAAAAACTATTTAAAATTTAGAAAATTTTAGTAAACGTATATGTAAAAATGTTAAGTGGTATCATTCATACTAAACCCTTAATAGTAGGCTTTTTAAACTTTTGGCCCAACAATATTTATGGGTACTTTTTAGAAGTTTCGATTAACAAAAAATTAAATTGAATCAAATAAAAAGAAAATCAAAAATATAAAAAAATGCTTGTATAGGAAGTACTGTTAGGTATTTTTTTTTTCCTAAAAGTTAAAACATTGTATTTAATTTTATAAAAAAAAAAAAACACTAAATCGCATTCGAAAATGTCGCATTTATCACCCTCCACTTCTTTGATACCAAGTGGTAAATACTGACATTTCAGATAAAACCCATTACTGTGCCAAGAATTCGTCATTGTATCTTTAGGCCATAATTCTTAACAAATTTGACTCTTTCTAATAAGAAATTGTTACATAAATAAGCCACATTGGTGCATTTTGCTCCTGAAAAAAAAAAACTGTTGGAAACTAAGAAAATTCTTGTACCCCATTTATCCAATTTTGGGTATTCTTATGTTAGATGTTTTCTCCCAGATTACGTTTTTGCTTTAAAGTTTCTAGAATCAGCCCCATACCTAATATACAATAGACCTTATAACTGCCGATTGTCTCAGGTGAAAGTACCGCACCATATTTATTCTGTCGAACATGTTCTCTGTTTACTACAATAGACCTTGTAATATTCTAAGTTTCTGCTGGTAGCTGCTTCAACCTGACCTAACCTTACCTGTATAAAGAAAATAAAGTTAATTCCTCATATTACATATTTACATACATACATATGTATGTAGCTCCGTCCTTATACGACATGTTTAAAGTTTTCTCTGCTCCACTGTTTTAAACACACAAAATGGACAGAACTCCCTCTGCCTTAAAAACTCCATCACCTTTAAAAAAAAAATCTTTTATTTTACATCTATATATGTGGGGGTTTTATTTTCTACTCTTATCAGGCACAAATTAGTCTAGATTTCCATTTTATCCTTTCAAATTATAGACCTGAATATAATTCTGTACAAGCAAAATGAACAAAGCTCTTCCTCTCCCATTCCATTTCCTCTTTATTGTTAACCCAGTATATGTATGTAGATCGTCATCATCGTATAGTTAGAATGAAAGAAGAAAAAAAAAATAACACTAAAGGTACCTTAACCCGCCCAAACGCCATTTGCTTGATTGTAAAATTGGTAACTACTCCGCGCACACAGTACCAGAAAAGGAAGCTGAGATTGACTATTTAGCAATGCAAAATGGCCCAGTAGGTGCTTTGGTTTTGCTTCCAAAACAAAAACAACGACAGACTTTATACACAAAACACAACACAACACCACACGTTCGCGTTCACGTTCACGTTCCTATAAAGAAAACGACCTGTTGTTAAATTTTATGCATCCGCCGTCGTTGTTGTGCATATTATTAATGGCAAACCATATGCATATATCCCAACCCTTCGCAAAGCGGCAAATTATGAACATTAAAACGTGAACACCACCCTCCATATCCATAGTAGGTATTCCAACTAAGCAACCACCACTCCGCTATATCACACGGCCTCACATTTTTATTCATCCTCTAACCTCATTGCACACCTTTGCCAAAATGTTCGATTTCTAATAAAACATTAAGCGAATTCACATTCACAATGGTAATTTGTTCCGTTCGGTTCACGGTTATTACTGTTTTCGTTGTTGTTTTATTGTTTTAGTCCCGAGCGCCAAATAAGTTAGCATCAATTAGATGTATAAGTAAAGGTACATGGTACACCTTAGGTGGAGGATTATTCGGTGTACCTCTATACTCTTTCCGCAGGTTGTAGGTAATAAAAAAGTTTTTATCTTTGCGTCAGAACGTTGTTAATGAATGAATGTGTAGCTACAGCTTAACTACGCCGCTCATCCAACAGACTCATATGTACGGTTCAAGCAGAATCAAATTATGCTTCCTTTCCGTTATGTGTGTGGTAATTTTCGGAGAAGAGTCTATTATACCGAAATTTCCATCGGGCACTGGGGCGTATACGTAATTTTTTTTTTTTTATTTATTTTTCATCTTACGGAGATAGGTACTTTGCTTTTCTGACTTTATGCTGGGTTATGGTTGGGGAAATTTTGCTGGCACATTGAGCTTCTAATATTAATGAATCAAAGTTTATTCGACCTGATAATACATAATTAAGTTATGTCCCGAGCCAGTTGATGTGTGTTTGTTAGCTAAATACATACATACATAAAGATACTTTGAGATCAAAATAAAATTATCTAATTTGGTTGGGTAACGATGGCTGCAGTTAAATTAATGAAACTTCACGAAATTATACTTGCTGATGATGGGAACAACATAGGTAAGCTTTGAGTAATTGAATAATAGGCTATTACTCCTAATTAAAATGCATTTACGCTTAGGTGGTTAAAATTTGCTATCATTATAAATGCGTGTATACAATATGTTGTTAAGACCGCGAGTATCACAACCACGATTAATGAGCAATCAATTAGGTTTCAATTAATTTTAAGTTTTCAACCCCACACTACTCTACTTAGAACTTTGTGCTTGTTGGATTAAAAAACAATATTATCACTTTAGATATATCGTCCAAATCGTTTTGGTGTTTAAGGAGTTCTTATAATTTTGGTGTCTGAAAAGTTTTAAAAATTAGCCAGAAACATGATTTGCATAAGATATTTACTACCTATACCAATAATACAGGCATTAAAGATTCTTTTCTCGAATATTAATTTAACAATTTTGATAAAACTTTGGAAAATTGGTTTTGTTGATTCTAAAATAGTTTTCCAAATGGCAAAGGTCATTTACGTACTGATTTTTCATTTCGTGGAAAATGCTAGTGGTTGGGGCGTTAAGGCCATATTTTGGGTCAAACCTTGCACTTCATTCTGACGAGATGAGCTTTGGTACACTAATAATAAACATCCTATGTTTGCTTTAAAGAAGTGTTTCCACGGTGGCAACACTGGTTGCCTTCTGACCATGTTTTAACACGAAATTTCACATGAATTAGCCTATAAATCGCGAACCAGACATCGATTTATGTCGTGGAATATCTCGTTGGATTAAAAAATATTTTTAATTTTTTATACCTCCCCCACCCTTGTACGCTGGGGGAGCCAAATACCCTCGGCAGATTAGGGTTTTTATTTGTCAGAAAATAATGGTAATAAAATAAATAATCAACAAATTTTAAGATGAGTGTCGACGTAGTATTTCATACTCTTCAGCATATCCATTTTGTATTCATGTATTAGTTATTTGTATAATCGCTTTTAAAATGGGGGGAGGGGAAGGTGGAAGTTTATCAAACATTTATATATTTGTCTTGGTATAATCCAAGCATTTCGTACATGACCTTAGGGTAGTTTTAAATGCCCAATCTTATGCAATCAAAATAATTTACAAATAATATGCCCAGAAAAAGTTATAACCTTTTTATAAAATGATGACTAAATTTTCAGTGAAATGAGCATAACATTACCAAATTTCAATGGTATGGTGATGACTGATGAAGCTTGGTACACATGTCTCATTTATCAAAAGAAATAAGAATTAAAAGAGTCCATAAAAATAACTTGGGCGAAAGGGTGTTTTTTTAGTGAAAGGGCAAAGTGAATTACTATTTCCAGTAAACCCCTCCCAAAACTGGTATGTTGATGAAAGTTGGTAGAAATGTTTTATTTCTTGTTAGAACCAAGACTCAAAAGGATGCATGCAAATATATTGGTACCAGGCGGCTGTTATTTTTGAGGCGAAAGCAAAGTATTTTTATTTGTATGCAATCGAGGTACAATTATATTTACAAAATGGTACATGGTTTTAAAGTATTTTTTAACGCTGAATCCGATTTTAGTAAATTAAGATGATACAATCACCATTAAGAAAGTAATCGTCGTTTAGTGGAAAAATTAATGTATTTTTTGAGTAGAGCAGATAAAACATTTTCCCTCAAAAAACACCTTTAACAATAGATATTTGATTTATCTTTTTTACTTGCGATATACGTAATAGGGCAAGTTTAGGAATCGTGCAAAAAAAAATTCGATATAATTATTTTCCCTAACATCACGATTATAGAGTACGCGAAAAAACTGGGTCTCGCAATTCTGTCTGTCTGTCTGTCTGTACCTCGACCTGCAGCCTAAGCGGCTGAAGCGATTTTCTTCAAACTTTGGACTTAAGGTTCTTATCTGATTCCCTAGAGGAGAAATTTAAATGTTTTTTTGGCTCAAAAAATAACGGTACCTGTCATACAACCAATATACAAAAATTGATTTTTTTCAAAAACGGCTCTAACAATTTTCAATATTTTGTTAGCAAAAAAAATTATAATTTTTTGGTTTTCAAATTTCTCGTCAACTGCTACACCGATTTCAACCAAAATTTTTATACAAAAAGCCGCTTATAATTTTAACAATTTTGCATATATATATATATATATATTATATATATTATTTTTTCGAATAGTTTATTCGCAAAAATAATTTTTGGACTTTTAAGAAAATATTGAAATTTTTTTTTTGAAAATCGGTCAATGAATATTTTTTTAATTTTGTGAAAAATTGTATTTTATACAAAATTTTATTTTAAAAAATGTTCAAGATTTTTATATATAAAACATTAAAAAAAACCGCTCTAACGATTTTTGAATTTTTTTTTTATAAATTCATATTTATTAAACAAATCAGATGGCATACTTTTTTTGAGCTCTATCTGTTTTAGCTATTAAAATAAATAATTTATAATACAGTGCATTCTTGATTATCGCAACTTATTAAAACAAGGGTGGTTGCAATGACCGAGATTGTTGCAACAACCGAGTAAATATTTTTGTAGTCTCAATTCGAGATGAAAAGCGAAAATCAGAAAACCAGCACTTATAAAATATATTTAATGCAACAAATTTGTATTCAATAACACATAAATAATAAAACCTTTTCCATTTTAGGGCATTCGCCACCATTTAATGTACTCCTCATTCCGGATCCACATTCAGCATTAGAAACAAACTTTCTTATTGCACCCTCTATTCGTTTTATTCTGCTGATTGTGGATGTATGAACATTATACTCACGGCATAATAATTTACTTGAAGCTGCTTTATTAATTTTGTCTAAAATTTCACTTTCGTTTTTAACTGACAGTTTCACAATTTTTTGAGTAACACCCATTTTTTTTTTTCAAAACACACAAGCGACTGATCACTTGACAAAATTCATTAAACAAACAAGAAAATCTTAAATATATGTAATAGATACATATATGATGTACTTACATTCATACAACTTCATAGTACCGTCACTCAAAAGTAGCGGTAAAATAACTGCCGAGACAAAATGTAACGCAACAGACAAAAATAAACATAACCACGAACCTGGTTAAATAAAAATATGCCATATAAAAACAAAAGTTGCACTTTATCGAGTCAATTTTTTTGAAGAGTTGCGATTACTGCTTCTATAATGATATAGGCCCTCATTATGAATAGCGAATCGAACGTTCGCTTAAAGTCGAACGATTTAGCGAATTTCACTTATCACGGTATTATCGTTAGCGAAATTGCAGATTCGCTTCAGAAATCAATGCTGCCAACAGTTTTCATATGAATTTACACATGTTAAACGTCAAATGGCTAGACTTTTTATTTCTGTTTGTGAATTGTGATTATTTGTTTGTTAAAACAGAAAATAATAATCGAATGGAGCATTACTCACATATTAATTTTGTATAAAATGGCTGGCTTAACTTTCCAATAAATTTAAAAAAAATTTATTATTCGGTACTACTTGTATAATGTGACTGTACAGTGAAAATTGCAAAATCAAATTTCTTGTCCTGAAATGTTTCCAAAACGATGTGGTGAATTAGTGTGGTTTTAGTTTCGGCTCCCGGATTATTTGCATTTTGCAATTGTTTGACGAATTTAATTATCTATGCCGGTTCATATTTCTTGTTTTTCTAAGTTTATGTTCTATCTTCACGTATACATAGCAAGGACGCATTTGTGTTTTTTTTTTAATTGGAAAAATAACATTTCCACATTCATGTTCATTATTCTTACAAAATAAGTGAGTGATTCCGTGTCCCTTCCTCAAATCAAATGGCTCTTTGCAAGTTAAGGAAAATGAGATCTCAAATTTATCTTCGAACAGATGGACGTGAGCAGGCAAACTTACATTTTTTTGGTCAGTATTTTTACAGTAAGAACTTTCAGATCCTGAACTTGCCTTACAAATCGACCATTTATTCGACGCGGAAGATCTACAATTTTGGAAATCGACTGCCATTTGTTTTAAAATACATATCAATTTATTTATTTCTTAATTTTTGCCTTAAATAAACAATAACAAATAATTCAAAGGTCTTTAACTTTTAATTCGATACTGTTATCACATAGAATTTTAGTTCGATAAAATTTGACTCTTTTAGCGAACAGATTAACGAAAGTTCGCTATTTGTAATACAGTGATAATAAAATTCGCTCAAGTTTTGACATTTGAAGCGAACTTAATTTTAGCGAATCGCTAGTGTTAATACGAAATTAGCGAATTCGCAAAGTTTTAAGTTCGATTCGCTATTCATAATGAGGGCCATAAATTCAGCTTTTGCGAAAATCGAGGAGTTGCGGAATCGAGAGTTGCGTTAATCGAGAACGTACTGTTATTCTTTTTTTTTAATGATATCATAATGTTATGGATTCAATAAATATCTACATGTACATTGTCTATTTCAAGCTACATTTAAGTTGTTAGCTACGAGAGCAAGTTTTGTGGGATCCAGTCGTGTCTATTTTTTATTCTTGGTAACAATAAAAAACAAAACACTCCTACCAACTTTCATCAACGTACTAGCTCTGGAGGGGGTTTACGGGGCATAGTTTTACACTTTTCTGTTTCGCTCAGAAAAACACCCTTTATCCCCAGATATTTTTATGGACTCTTTTGATTCTTATTTCTTACGACAAATGAGACATGTGTGCCAAAATTCATCAGCATACCATTGACATTTTGTAATATTATGCTCGTTTCACTAAAAATTTAGTCATCATTTTATAAAAAAGTTATAACTTTTTCTGGGAAAATTATATTGAAATTATTTTGATGGCATAAGATTGGGCATTAAAAATTACCCCAAGGTCATGTGTCATATGCTTAGATTATATCAAGATAAATATATAGTGGTTTGATATATTTCCACCTTCCCCTCCCCCCATTTTGAAAGTGATTATATAAAAAACCTAACACATGGATAAAAATGGACTTCGGATATGCTGTAGAGTATGAAATTCTACGCCGACACTCGTCGAACATTCATTTTATAACCATTATTTTCTGACAAATAAAAACCCTGATCCGCCGAGGGTATTTTGATCCCCCAGCGTACAAGGGTGGGAGAGGGGCCAAAATATTAACATATTCCTATAGCTTCATCATCGATGAAGACAACGATGTCTGTTTCCCAAATTATAGGCAAAATTAAGTGAAATTTCGTGTTAAAACATGGTCAGAAGGCATCCCTTATATCTCCGGTCTGCCAGTGTTGCCACCAACACTTCTTAAAAGTAAATTTAGGATGTGGACTATTAGTGTACCAAAGTTCATCCCGTCAGAATGAAGTGCAAGGTTGGCTCCCCTAACGCCCTAACTATAGGTTTAACTTAAAATAAATTCTAAAAATTTCAATACATAAAATTCGAGCCTGTATTATATGCTCCATAATGTTTAGCCTGAAAAAGACCACTCCACTATCGTCCCTAAATGCAAGATATTCATGAAAGAAGACACAAAGCAACAATCTTGTAACAAGATAAAAGGTCACATATGAATCGGTGTAAATTCGAATTTTCTAAATGTAAAATTCTTTATGGACTTTCTAAGCCTATTAAGAGTTAAAAGCTTCTGCATGCAAGAACCTAAAACCCTATACTATATCTTATTTCATTGAAAGACATCAAAAAAAAACAAAAACCTTAGTACCTCTGTATGTACACGAATCTAATGCAGATATGATACCTTAGTAAGTATCAATTCACATTCATTCATATTAGGAAAAGAAAAAAATGTAGTCTTTTGAGTAGGCAGCTTCATTTATGTTTATTATATCTGCTATCTGTTTGGTGTTTGCATTAGAAAATCCTTTCAAAGTAATATGAAGACAAATATTGGGGTTAAGGAGAAGTTTTAAGTTTATAAAGAAAGTCTTTTTATGATACAGGCCCAGTGGCAGTGACATTTACAGAAAATGATGGGCTCATAGACCGACCGTAGTAGCCCGTAGCGTAATGGTTAGTGCGTTCAACCAACGGCGTATACAGGGGGGGGGTCACGGGGTCATGTCCCCCCCCGAGAACTCAAAATTATTTTGTTGATCTAAAATAATTATTTAGTAACCACATAGAAAAAAAAAAAAGAAAGTTGGTTACTTAGAAAGCTATAGGATTTTCGATTGTTAATTTAGAATTCAATAGAGAATTTGAATGTTGGTAACTTCAATTCAATAAGAAATTTAATTTTCGTGGCAATGGAATACCTACGTTGTTTTGTAGTCAATCGATGATACTTTGATTTTCTTCCTCGTACCTCAAATTTAACATAACAACAAATTTCTCATATGATAAAACATTCAAATCTTAAAATATATGCATAGGCTAGTTTCCGTTTTGAGATGACAGCCAAAACCTGTTAAACCAAACAGAAATCAAAGTTCGGAGTTGTTACCAAATATAATATTATAAAGTAAAAACTAATAGGATTTTCAAAAAAAGAATATTTATTTTTCTGAAAATAAAATCTTTAAACACACATACAGAAATTGTTTTGTTTGTATGACAGATTTTTTTCAAAGCAAAAAAAGTGATAACTTTCGATTTATAGTTATTCTAACCAAAAAATATTAATGTTAACGATAAAAGACATAAATATATAAAACTATGATGAAAACCTATTATGAAAGGATTTTGTTTGCACTTATTCAACATTTACGATCGAACAATACTGTTATTGATTTGGATGTGGATTACTTTAACAAAGTAACCTATGAATCCCATAATGCAAAAGCCAATAGCTATGGTAAAGGAGATTTTTTGGAACTCCTTGCGGTGAACCGTTTCACCAGTCGGATGGAATTATTGACGAAAAGCGACTAGGCTCGTAGAATTTAACAACTTTGTCCATTATATTTATCAGAAAGGCTTACTGGTAAGAAAGATAAAAAGATTAGGAATATTTGATGTACATATTTATTTTGTAAGGTGCCTTTCACTTTTCCATCGGTGGCAGTCTTAGAGACATACATTTTTTCAAATCAGAGGCATATCAAAATCACTCGTGAACTTTGTTCACACTTTTCTTGAAACATAACGAAAACGAATCTTTGTATTCAATTATAATACGAATTTGTAATGTATTTTAGTTTTTTCACTATTGTAAAAAGAGCAATTTACACAAGTGGTCATTTTTGAAAATCAGAGCTATTGTTTTCATTTTCAGTAGTGAATATTTATAACTATTTTCCAAAATTAAGAAACAGAAAACAGTGCACAGTGCACAGTACCTATGATATTTTATTAATTTTTCCTGCAACTTAAATTCGCTGAAATAAAACTTTGATAGGATTAAACTTAATTCTGAATAAAATTCAAAACAAATGCTCAAGCGAATCCAAACATTTTTTTCCTCAATATTTTGACAGGCTAAACTGATTTTTTTTGGTCAGGCAACTGGAGATTGCTGTATGCTGTTGCTGAGGCCCTCCGAAATAAAAAAATGTAACAGTCAGCAATAAAAATGAAGAGCGCGGTCATTGGTCCAGCTAATAAAGGTTCGTTCGACTCAGTTGTTTATTTTAATTTTCTTTGGAACCAAAAATGAGGTAACTTTGCAAATACCAAAAAAGTGTTTTCGTCTTAAATTTGTTAATTTTTTTTGTATAGGTAGCTCATCTCATTTTGAATTGGCTTTGGCAGTTCGAAATATATATTTTCAACGAAATTGCCTAACTTTGCGTAGTGAAAATTTAGTATTTCATTCGTAGTCTGCTATTTCACGCCGACTATTGATTCTTAACTGTCTTGAAATTAAATGAGTTAAGGTACTATATATTTTTCCAGGATATGAACGATTTTAAATTATTTTAACTTATTTTTAACAAAGGTAATGTATTATATGGTTTCCCATTAAGGGCGGGCCGATTTTAAAATTGAATAAACCAAGATATCAATAAGGTTTTATCTTTATTTGATAGCCCTATTATAGTAATATAACATCGTTCAAATGGCCGCCCCGTCTTCGCTGGGTGGCGCGGATTCGAAAGGTCCAGTTTTCGATGACTTTGGCGAATAAATCAGGCTGAATTTGACCGATGGCATCGATTATGTTGTCTTTGAGGGTCGGGTGGTTTGCAACTTATTCGCAACGACCTGCGACTTAAGAATTCCCTGGCCAATCTTGGTGGCCAATTCACGTCGCCTCGGCCATGAAACCGCTCGTGCAGAATATCGATTGTTTCTTAAGCTGTGTAGCGCCATCCTGTTGAAACCATATATCTTCAGTGTCCATACCATCCAATTAAGGCCACAAGAAGTTGGTGATCATCGACCTATAGCGATCGCCGTTGATGGTGATGGCCTGGCCAGCATCATTTTCGAAGAAGTACGGACCGATGACGCCTCCAGGCATCCAGCTCAAAATCCACACAAAACAGAAACTTTATTTGCATTGGCACCTCGTGAATCTCGCGTGGATTAGTGTCGTCCTGAATCTGGCAGTTTTGCTTCACGTACCCATTCATCCAAAGATGGGCCTCATCGCTAAAGAAGATTTTTCGACCAAAATTGGGAAAAACTTCTAACTGCTCTAAAACATCATTTGCACGTGTTGCTCGACGCTGTAACTCACCATGATGATTTGTCTTTAGTAACTGATTAAAAAAGGATATTTTGACCAAAAGTAAAAGAAACAATATGGCCGTCACAAGCTGTCAAAATCAACCCGTCCCTATTGGAAAACCCTTTAGTATAGTTAATTAAGATTATTTCCCTTTTCTTTTATATAGCTACGCACAGTAAAATATGAAAAAAAAAAAAAATATATAAGGCACTTGACTTTAAACAAATATTAGTTTGTGTTATTTTTTTTTGGCATGACCCCCCCCAAGAACTAAAGCTGTATACGCCCTTGCGTTCAACTGTCACGCTGGAGGTCTGGGTTCGCTTCCCAGCCTCGTCAACCTAAAAACTAAAAAGTTTTTGGTCAGAGGGCTACTGCCTCTTGCGAGGAATTGACAAATCCTCCAAGAGTATCACTTGTCACGAATAAGTGCTTCTCGTCAAGCCGTTGGGATTCGGCATAAAATTGTAGGTCCCTTCCATTCCTGTTGATAGGCGCACACAGGAATGGTTGCGAGTTGTTCTTCATGAGCCGTTGTGCCACCCGATTTTTTTTATTTTTTATAGACCGACAAGGCACGATGCAAACGACAACGACCAACTGAAAGATTTATTATGTTTTAAAGTAGAATAAAATAAAACAAACATTCGAAATGGAAGGAGTGTTTGAGGTTTCACGTCTACAGGAAGACACTACTCTAGAGGCTGTAACATAAATCAACATCATGATCCGTACAAATTGTTGTTGATTATCTTCAAATTTAAAAAATATTTAAAAGGTTAATAAATTGATCGCATGCTATAGCTAATATACCTTTAAACCTACCGTATTCTTGTGAAAATCTACTTCAATTAACAAGTCACAACTGATCCCTTAAACACAATGGCGTCACAATGTTTAATTTTTTTTAATTATGAAACTAGGTTCAAAATTGTGTTTTGCTAACGACTCTAATATCTACATTATGCAAAAGTTAAAATAACGAAACTTTCATTTTATATTTTTAATATCGTAATAAATCCATATGACACTTTGACGTTCATAAATGTCAAAATATTGATTAATAATACAAACATAATACTCACAGATCCAGAAATTAAAACATTGAACAAAGGTCTTAAATATAATATTCCAAAATTAAATAAAAGTATCAACCAAGAAATAATTAACGCTGAAGCAGCAAAAACGATACCATCCTATGAAATACAAAACGAAACGCGCGTTATAATAAACAAAAAACTTAAAAATCATTTAAAAAATAACAAAATACAAACAAAACTATAGAACAAATACAAAACATACATGACAAACTTAAAGAACATAAAACAAAAACTGAACGACAATAATGCAATGATAACGAAAGCCGACAAGGGAAACACAACAGTAATCATTGAACAAGATTAATATATCAGCAAAACAATAACTTTTCTTAGTGAAAACCAGATACAAAATATACAAAATGACCCCACAAAAGTATACACCAAAGAAATAAATAATGCAATTAATAAATGCAAATTCCTATTTCACAATATTAATAAACAACATCTTAAGCAACCGAATGCAAAAGCATCACAGTTTACCGGCTTACAAAAAATTCATAAAACAGGAACACCAATACGACCTCTAATAAACTGCACCACAGCACCATGTTACAAAATTGCAAACGCATTACAAAAAATAATCAAAAACAACATAACCATAAAAAAGAACAACAGCATAAAAAACTACTCAGAACTAATAGACAAATTAAAAAACATAAACATTTTGCCACAATATAAAATGATACCGTTTGATGTCACCAACATGTACACAAACATACCCATAGACGAAACAATAAAAATAATAAAAGAAAACCTCACAACAACAGCTAAAATTAATACACAAGAAATTAATGAATTAATAAATTTATTACAAATACACTTAAACAAAATTATTTTACATTTAATAACGCATATTACACGCAAGAAGAAGGACTAGCAATGGGATCCCCCTTAAGCGGACTAATGGCAGACATTTACCTAAACTAATTTGAAAATAACTACATTTTATCTCCTCTTAACCCACAAAATTCAAAAATCTTATCATACTCAAGGTATGTTGACGACACTTTTATCATCTTTGACGGAACAAATAATCAAATTGATTTACTAATGAAATTTATAAATAATATAAATGAAAAAATAAAAGTAACTACCGAAATCGAAAATAATAATACACTAAATTTCCTAGACCTAACCATCATAAATCATAAATCATCATAAAACACAACAACAACTGATCTCACCATACACGCCGACTCCCATCATCCTCACATACAAAAAATGGCAGCATACAAATTTCACGGTTGCCACGTTGGTCATTTATGACCAAATTTGCTCATTTTTTTTACACTTGGTCACTTGGTCATTTTGTTTTCCATCTGGTCACTTTTTTTGAAGAAGAAATATAAAAAAAAAACTTGACTTTTAATTTTCATTTTCTCAAAATGAAGCGCAATTTATTTTCATCGCCTAATGTAAACGATGCATGTGTTAAATTGAACGCACTGCATTACTCATCCACGACCACTTCATTCGACAATTTATGTAAAGAATGGATAGTCCCGATCTACATTGCCCGATATTTCCACGAAGATTTTTCCAGAAATCGTGTGAAATGTACACACAGAACGATTTTTCCCATGAGATTTTTTCTTTGTCTTCTTCATTTTTTTATTTCTGTGCTCTTCATTTTGCATTGATATTCACTCACACCATCAACCCAATGGCACACTGACACCGAACACACACAAAAAACTGGAAAGAGGGCGAAAGAGAACATAAACAGACTGGAAAAATCGTCTGAGTTTTGTGGTACAAACGATTTGATCCCTACCCCTCACTTTTCACTCCCTTCACCAAAGAACAAAAGATCGGCACTGGAAAAATCGTTCAATGTAGACCGGGACATAGTCCCGATCTACATTGGCCGATATTTCCACGAAGATTTTTCCAGATATCGTGTGAAATGTACACACAGAACGATTTTTTCCATAAGATTGTTTCCTTTTCTTCTTCCTTGTTTTATTGCTGTGCTGTTCATTTTTCATTGATATTCACTCACACCATCAAACGAACGGCACACTGACACCGAACACGCACAAAAAACTGGAAAGGAGAAGAGAGAGAACATAAACAGACTGGAAAAATCGTTCGAGTTTTCTGGTACAAACGATTTGATCCCTACCCCGCACTTTTCACTCCCTTCACCAACGAACAAAAGATCGGCACTGTAGACCGGGACATAGTTTCACGATAAACAGAAATAAGGTATGCTCATTAGATACACCCAATTCGCCATCTTGCTTATATTGTGACGTCATCATTATCTGCGAGTTTGGCAAGCGAGGTCGTTAATTGGAAATGTTCAATTGGTTTTTGTTATTTGATTTGTTTTTCGGTTTAAAAAGTAAATTTTAAAATTTGAAAATGGTTGTCTGTGCTGTTTTGGGTGTGATAATACACCGGATAGAAAAAAACTGTGAACAAAAATTAAAATACATATCACTATTTCTTGAAAGACGCTAAAATGTGCAAATTGTGGATTAGTGCTTGTGGGAATAGAAACGATTATACTTTAAAACAGTCGTATTTGCTCAAGACATTTAGTTGAGAGTGACTAAAGAGTTAAGGATATACTTTTATAGAGCTTTAAAGAAAGAATCAGCACATCCTGCAGCTTTAGTTGGTGGATGGAAAGTTGGAAGGTGGAAATAGAAACCAAGTGATACATTCTTTGAAAATGTTAGACTTTTATAGCCATATTAATAAAAACAGCGCTTAAAGTTAACCTGTAACTTTCGAGCTCTCGTGTGAGCATGTATTAAGAGACAATAATTGGTGAATTAAAACGTATATTTACTTATCTTATTTAACCCTTCACTAAACCACCTTCCTTGTTGGTTTAGCTAGCTAATAAGTGGCAGAAATTTAACTCCTAGTCCATTACGAATTAATGATAACTCGCCGCTAGCTCCGTTTATTAATATGGGGGTAAGAAAACATTTGTATTATATACAATAAGGAACATCTATATGCATAAGGGATGTTCCTGGAAAACCATATAAAAAATGCTGAAGCTGTGCATCTAGACTATTTCTTAAGTTTAGACTGTATTTTAGAATTAACCATTTAAACAAATTATTTGTAGGTGAAATTAACTGAAAAAATAGTAAAACTATAAAAATAATCCAATGAAATGGTATTCTTTTCTTCTTTCTTATATTCGAACTAGATGACGATGACGTCACACCATATCTGTCAAAACGCAATGAGCATACCTTATATCTGTTTATCGTGGATAGTTTTAAATATTTGTCTGTTTAAATGTTTAAGCGTCTCCCTCCGTCTATTTCGCTTGTTGGTTTTGTTTGTTCTTGTTGAAAACAAAACAAAAAAATGGATAGGTAGGTAAATAAAGAGATGTAGGTATTAATAAATATTTCTTGTAAAATTAAAACAACATTACTAAAGGTTTGTTATTGCCATTACCACACAGCTCAGCTGCTGCTGAAAGAAAGTTTTATGATTTATGTTTACTTATTTATGTTTCTTAATATGAAGAAGGGGTGATCAAGTGATCACATTGCCCTTAAAGATATTTTGTGAATTATGTTGTACCTTTTTGTTTATTTATTTTTATTAATTTCTATTTAGTTATTTATGATAATAAATGAAAAAAATATCGCTAACTATAATTTTCCTTGTACTATGAAGTTTTCAGATTTTAATTATTTTGGTCACTTTTTACTCATTTTGGTCCTTTTTATTTTCAATTTTGGTCACAAATTTTATTTCCAAGTGGCAACCGTAATGCAATGATAAACAGACTTTTGAACGTACCAATGGACAAAAACGACTATTATGATGAAAGTAACACACTAAAACATATAGCAAAAACAAACAGCTACAACCCTGAAATAATTGACAAATTAATTAATAAAAAGAAGAACAGAATCAAAAATAAAAACATCACACCTTATGACAATAAATTCATATCCATCAAATACACTGCCACAAACAATAAAAAACGAATTTAAAAAACTTAACATCAACGTTTCCTTCAAAACAAACAATAATATACATTAAA
The DNA here is from genome assembly GCA_949320155.1 of Melangyna quadrimaculata. Taxonomy (NCBI): domain Eukaryota; kingdom Metazoa; phylum Arthropoda; class Insecta; order Diptera; family Syrphidae; genus Melangyna; species Melangyna quadrimaculata. The sequence continues at coordinate 5,779,621 of OX439483.1, forward strand.
TATTACAACCTAAACCAAATAAACAAATAAAAACTAGTTCCGGAGTCTATAAAATAAAATGCAATGACTGTGATAAATTTTACATCGGACAAACAGGCAGAACATTTTATGACAGATTCCTAGAACACAGACCAAAACAAAACACAAAATCCAATTATGCTCTCCACTTACTAAACGACAACCACAACTACACAGATTTCGACACCAATTTAGCACCGATGCATTTCTGCAGAAAGGGAAGAATTTTAGACGCGCTAGATGAGTTCGAAATATATAAAGCTAATAAAAAAGAACAACTGATATGTTTCAGACGACCTAGCAGCTCCGGGAATGCAAGAGGACGCTCAGCCACTAAATGCAGGAACACGATGATCAGCCTACCTGACGGAACATAGCTTGCAGCCAGCAAAAATGTAAAATACTTGGGAATACAGTTTAACGAACTGCTGCGGTTCAATCCTCACGCAGAAACTGTCTTTAAAAAAGCAAACTTCGCCTTCCACCGAATTCATCCGCTCATGCTAAAGCAGAACGGACTTAGTCAGAAGACAAAACTACTCCTCTACAAACAGCTTATTAGGCCAATCATCACCTACTGTTTCCCCATCTGGTATACGGGGACAGAATCCCATATCAACAAACTGGCAGTATTCGAGAGGGAGATCTTGCGGCTATGTACAGGATTGCATTACGACAGGATACGTAGGAAACACGTGAGCAATATTCGACTCTATGAAGAAGCCAAGATAATTCAACTGGACAGATACCTCATTCAATCCAGCCGAAGATGCCTGCAGAATACAACCAACCACCCGAACCCTCTGATAGAAAGAGTGATAAACCAACAGATACATCCTGATCAGCGGTACCTCACAGCAATGGAACTTCTGGATGAGGAACTGATATCAACGATCGACGAAGGGAACATCCCCTTCTACGCTGACCCAGGGCCAGCTCACTACCGTGGCTAAAACCACATCCCCCCCAACCATCCACCAATATGACAACCGGACCTGAACAACCCGAGAGAAGGAGCTGCCAATATATCCTTAAAATATATTTTTAAAACCCAATGAAAACTAAATGTAAATTAAGCTTAAAATAATAAACAATGTACAAAAGTTAGGCCCCTTCTGTGCCAACATATTATTAAGAAATACCAATGCATACTTTAAGATAACTAACGTTAAGCAAATTGTAAATACAAACATTTTTGTTCAATAAAAAAATCTTTAAAATCGTTAAAAAAAACATGACAATGTACTCAATGACAAAGTCACATTCAAGACAAATGCATTATATGACACCGCACTAAACCACTGCAAAAAATAGAAATAAACAAACAAAGAACATGCAAAACCAAAAAAGCTCACACAAAATAGAAAAGAGAAAAAATCAACAACAGGACAAACTATGAACAAACAACATCTACCCTTCAAAAATAGCTTAACGCCCGAAGATGGAGAACACTCTGAAAGGGGTCGCGTAATATATTCTATATAATATTTATTATTTATTAAGTTGTGTTAAATAAAGATTTCATTTTTTAAACAAAGTTTATAAAATTTGTCATTTACAATGTCAAAATGAGGTATGTTTGTGCTATTTTTACACGTGCTGTTACTTTTTTGTACGTGTTTGACTGAAGTTTATGTATGAAATTCGATGAGTATGATACTATAATTAAAAACTGGATTGTGTCGTTTTTACTAATATCGCGTTTGATATAAAAGTGTAATTCAAAATACTTCATTCATTCATTCATTCATCATTTTGATTCATTCACTTGTTTAGTTAACTGACTCGCTTTAAAATGCTGCTTTAAATTAATATGGTTTTTGAAAATATCCTTGGGATTTTATTTTGACTGATGAACTATCAATTTATCTCTAAATAAGGTTTTACAGATCGTCTCGTTGCTCATTCTCAATTAGTGTTGACAGTCAGTTTTGGGTTTGCTTATTTTTTTTCAAGATCTGAAAGTGCAATATGAATTACAAAAACCGACGGAGTTGAAAAAACCCTTGTGGTGGAAAAACAAACTATACTTTTCAGAATATATTTGGTGTACTGAATCAAAATCCAGACCCTAAATACTTTCTTAAGGTTTTTCGCTATATTCCAACCATAAATCGCTGCAAAACATTTTTGTTCACTTTTTTATTGGAGTATTTCAAAAAACCAAACTTTACAGGCTAATTTTAAGGTCTGATTCGTATTCAGTGCATCAAACACAATAAAATAGTTGCAGATTGTTTTTGCACTGGTTTTTTAAATCTTGTTTGCTTTTGTTCGCACATCGCACTTTATGATTACAAAAAAAAGCAAAAAAACTAAGCGAACAAATTAGGCCTTAAAATTAGAACAATGTTAAGTAGTATCGCACAATTTGGCGCCAATGAGTATTTCCCACTTTATTGCTAGTACTGTATACTTTGTTCGTACCTTTCTACTTTGACAGTCCTAAAAGATGCAACTACAGCTACACCATTTTGTTCAGCCAGTAAATTATATTGCACTGTTGGGAAAAAGCATGAACCGAGTCACCAATAACAGTATTCATTATTCGTACTCTTATGTGTGTGTCACTAGCATTTGTTTTCTTTTATTTTGAGTTTTTGTCAAATTTATTTTCATTCGTTATTTAAGTAATTAAGACCCATTTGCTGAAAAGAAACTTTAGTTTTTAAGTTCAACATAACAATTTGTGTGTGACAGTTTATGCTGAGATAACAGTTGTTGTACATGATTCGTATCAGCAACGGGGTTGAAAGTTTTATTAAAAAGTACAAGTGACCCCAACTCCAGAAATTGAGCTGTTTCGTCCAGATATGACGGTGGCCTCTTCAGTTACCGACTCTTATATTTCTTATTATTTCTGGTGTCGAGGTCACTTATTCTTCGTCTTCATTATTGTAACAAAGTTTTGTCAACAGTTATTTTGAAAAAATCTAATATTGATTTTTCAAAAGATTGTTCGACAATATTTATCAAAATTTCTCTTGCACAATTGGAAGAAATCGTAGCTCGAAAATTCAGTGAAAAATAAAACCGTTTATTTTTGTTTCTATTTGTGAATAAAGTTCAAATTCAGCTATTGATTCATTTACATTGCGTTCAAAAATTGAATTGAGATAATAATTTGCTGTGGACAAACATTAGACAAGTTTTTTTTTTTTTATTAAGAAAACTGCTTGGAGTCACTAAAATGTTTAAGCTTATCAGTCCTTTTGGTCCGTTGGATAGGCCAATAGGATGTTGACCTTTCGTCGCCAACTTAACTAGTGCGGCAACGATTTCCTAGCAATTCCATTTGGAAGAAAAAATTATTTAATGCGAAAACAAATTGGATAAATTCACCATGATCCATTTCTATTGTTATTCGGAATGATCTGCACATAAAAGTCTTCCGACAATGAACCAATCGTCTATTAGAAATTAGATCAGCAATGGAAACCAAATTGGCTGGGGGAGAAGCTAATTCTGTTTTAGTGGCGAGCAATATGGCCATACGAATATTCTATCTATGGATGAAACAATTGTTATCGTTAAAGAAGTTTTCTGAATGAAACAGTGCTTCCAAAGTTCAAATATCTTGGATCAATTATCAATAGCGAAGGATCTTGTGATGACGACATCAAATATGGCGTAAGCGTAGGGTGGATGAAATGGCGGGAAAACTCTGGAATCTCCTGTGCTAGAAAAATGCCTTTAAGCTGAAAGGAAAGCTCTACACGGCAGTTGTTCGCCCAGCGCAGCGCTTACATACGGTTCACAGTGTTGGACAATGTACAAGAATTGTGAGAGTAAATTGACGGCAGCTGAAATGAAGATGCTTCGCATGACAGCAGGAATGACAAAGCGTGATCGAATAAGAAGCAAGAGAATCCGAGGAATCTTACACGTCAAAAATACCATTTTGGATACAGCATGACTAGCTTAGCTGGTAGAGGCATGTACAAAGAAGATGCCAAAAGGCAATATCACAAGTCGTTCCAACACTATCGCGGAATAAAGGCAGGCGCAAAAACTCCTGGATGAAACAAATGCAACGACACCTGCATTTAGTTGGAATGAGACATGGAACAATCCAAAACCGGAAAGCCTGTCGATGTTTTCTGAGGTCAACCCGGCGAACCCCACAAGTGGAACCCTAGGTGAAGCGGTTGAGTGGGAGAGTTGTGGCCCCCTCGAGATCATGACAATTGCCGGTTAAATGAAGAAGAAGAAGAAAGAAGTTGTAAACCAACAAATCATTACAATAAATAATCAAAGCGTTCAACGTGAATTACAAGCCGCTATGTCATAAATACAGTTTTGTGGGCAGACGCACTTGAAAGTTTGTAGATGTCTTCACAAAAATATGCAGCAGATCTCCATAAAAAGGTGGATCTTTCAACAGGATTATGTCTGCCTGCAGTCAAAGGCAAAACCACACAGAAATGGCTTACCCCCAGTGGAAGTTTAAACTCCACTTTTGGTTTAAAATTTATTTCAACTTTTTATTACGTTTCACAGTTTCGTTTAAACCTTGAACTGAGTTCATTCTGTAGTTTAAGTTAAACGACAGTATTCTGACGTTTCATCAGTTAATCAGTTCTACTTTTGGAAACACTATGGGGCGTATTCATAGCCATTTTAAAACTTGGTTTTAGTTAAATCTAGGTTTAATGTTATTTTCAAACGTTGATCCTATTTTTGTAGTTTATCATGTCAATACATGTTTTTTTTTAAATGTTAATACAACAATTTTTTAATAAAAACGGGCTGTATTCAAATAGCCAAGCTTGTCTTAAACTGTAGTTTAGTAAAACCATAGTTTATTAGTGACTATGAATATCCCCCTATATGTCTATGTCTGCTGTTAAAAAGTTATTATTTTTGTCGGAGACACAAAATATTTGTTGGTGTATGGCGTGTTCATTGTTTCAGAGAGAGAAAAAATAGACAAGGAAATCTAATTCTATTAACATTACGTCACTTGGCGAAGCGAAAAGGTGCAATGCTGCCAACTGTTTTTTATAAATTCTAGATAAACGAAGTTCAACTGAACAGAAATTCAGATTTCACTGTGAAACCGGACGAGTTAAACTTAAAATTTAAACTCAGTTTAAGGTTCAGCTGAACCCACTGTGAAACTGGGAGTTAGAGTTAATATTTCGGGTTTCCATCAAATGGGCTCGGGAGCAATTTACCTACTAAGTGAGTAGGAAATGTAACACTCAATCAATTTTTAAGATATTTAAATAAAATAAATAAAAAATAAATTGGGTGGCGCAACGGCTCATGAAGACCCAGGGCCTAGTGATAGTGACTAATAACTCGCAACCATTCCTGTATGCGCGTACCAACGGGAATGGAAGGGGCCTATAATTTTATGCCTAATCCGAACGGTTAGACCAAGAGGCAGTATTCCTGAAAAAAACTTTTTAGTTTTTAGGTGGACGAGACTGGGAAGTGAACCCAGAGCTCCAGCCTGACAGTCCAACGCACTAACCACTACGCTACGGAACGGGCTACTACATTTAAGATATTTACCCTTCGTTAATAGAAATATTGAACCTGTTTTAATACTTCATCGCCAGTTAAGGACCAGTTTATATGGGATCAATCATCAGCTAAATTGTGACCTTCTGTTCTTATTGACTAAGAGCCCAGGGCCGCCAGAAATACGTCATTTTATCAAAGCTAAGATTTTTTCTGCGAACAGATACTATGGTAGCTAAAAAACAAATGGATACTAAGAATCTTCAATCCGGCTGCAATTAAGAGGTAGAGAGTGTTAAAGTTGCATACAAATGTTGCAACATTGCGTTCTTTTATCAAACCTGAATTTTTGATATGTGTTAGGGGATGGTGCCATTTAATTTATTTGACACTTGCCAGATATCTACAGTGGGACCTAACGTGAGCCAGACACTTCAAATCTGTCAAACTAATCGTGCCATTTACATAACAGAATCAAATCAAGATTTTATTTTTTCTTTGGGCAAATATTCTACAATATTTTCTTATCAGCAAGACACCTACAGCGGGGCCTTACTTCACCGTAAGACTGTCAAAATAATAATTCTTTGTTACTAAAACGTGATTCTTACGCTTATTTTAGCTGTTTTTATATGTCTGGCTGATGAAATCGCCCCACTGTAGATGTATAGCTGATGGAGAATTATTTTTAAACAGTTGCCCATAAAACATATAAATATAAGCTTTAAAACTACAACGTAAATGGCACGATTAGTTTGACACATTTTAAGTGTCTGGCTGACGTTAGGCCCCACTGTAGATGTCTGGCAAGTGTCCAATAAAGTAAATGATACCATCCCAGACATATCAAAAATTCGGCTTTGATAAAATAACGCAATGTTGCAACATTTGTACGCAACTTTAACACTCGCTACCTTTTAATTGCCCCCGGATTGAAGATTCTTAGTATCCATTTGTTCTTAGCTACCATAGTATCTGTTCGCAGAAAAAATCTTAGCTTTGATAAAATGACGTATGTCTGGCGGCCCTGTGCTCTTACTCCATTCTAATTCAAATAAAAAAAAACATTTCTGGATTTCGAACAATCTCGTTTTATTTGTTTTAAATAATATTTCATATTTATCATCCTTATCCAATGTTCAGTGATAATTCACATTTATGAAAACTCTATAAAACAACATTTTTGATATTTTTTTAAAGATTTTCCTTAAACATACATAAATCAAAATCTCTCCATAGATACCTATATAGTTCATATAAGACCAAAACTCTTTAAGTGTTATGTTAACCCATAAATTAATCTGTTGATGACGTTTGAAACATCAACAACTTCTGATAGTTTGTTTATGTAAAATACAAACATTATTATTTCAGTTTGAATATGAACAAAATAGATTTCTAAATGACATTTCATTATAATGCCCAAATTAATATTAACTTTTACAAAAGTTAATTTTTAATTTATCCTCAAAAAACCTGCCCCACATACATGTACATACATTTATGTACTATAAAACAATACCTTTTGTGTTCACAACCTTTATTTGCCAAAGTATTAATTAAAAATGCCATGTTGTATAATAGGATGTATAAGTAGGCATACGTACTTGTACATATGGATCCTTTATTAAAAATTTCATCATCCTTAAACAATTTTAGAACTTTTCTTACAACTAAAACAAAACTTCGACCTTCACATTCTAGTCCGGAAATTCCAAAATACACAAAACAACATAAGCCACAGGACTATTTACAAAAAGCAACAAGATTTCATGCATACTTCAGTCGTGTTGTGCTACTTGGGACAAAAAAAAAAAAACAAAACGAAAGAATTATTATGTGTGCATGTGTATGTGTTTGGGTGTGTATGTCAGGACATTATACTCCTTTTTCAATGCTTTGGAGAGATACCTTCATTGTATGATGTTGAAATAAAAACGTATATATGACTCTGGGATGAGTGTGGATTGTGTCATCATTATCCTAGGACAATACACCTGTCGAGGTTTTTAATTAAAACAAAGTAGTAATTGTTTAGAGCTACAAGCACAGCACATTCCCGTTCCGCTACGGACTCTTACACACTAATGCATGCAAATTGGCATGCTTCTTTGAACATTAGGAGCACAATGCACCACTATAATCGTGATGCTTCTACTGCTACTGCTGGCTTGAGTTTTCGCTTAATATTTGTACACTTTGTTCTTATGTGACAAGGATTTTCATTTTAATGGCCTCATCCAAGGGAGTCTAGGTTTGTTGCACGCAGACAAAGGACACACTTTGTTGCGAATAAAATCGAGAATTGCGGTTAACCAAATGAGGGTAACGGTGGCGGTCTAATAATTCTATTCAATTGTCCTGTTGCTTTGCTTGGAATAAATCCCTATCCCACACCCACCCAATTGCATCCTACCATCCTTATCACCCCTTTCTCTTCATTGTAACAATTGTACCAAAGGAGGATACGCATTTAACGAAGCGCTTAATGCACGTACAAATAGATCGGACTTCACTCTTACAACGCTGCCATCGTCGCTCCGCCGCGCGCCGGCCGTTTGTTGTCGTCATGGGCCGGGACCAAACATTGAATGCTTTTCAAAGATTCAAAAGGATTTGAAGTCACACACAGTCATTGAAGCACTAAAGGATGCGCAGTACTCTGTGAGGAACGGCCTCCCAAAGGACAAAACCCAAGCCGAGAACTATACTGTCGCTTTTCTTCTCAATTTAAATATTACACTCCTGACGAAGCGATGTGGACTGGAGCAGGATACGATAGCTGGTATCCTTGGCATGGGTTTTATTTGGTATACCATATACTCTTTAGCTTGCACTTTTTTCCTCTCCTCGGGAAAGGATTTTCTTTTGCCTTAAGTCACGTATGGATATTTTATTTTTATGTAGCAATTGATTTATCCTTTAAACGAGTATACGAATAAAGAGAGTATCCACATCAAAGATGACAATCACCACAATTGTGTGTATCACAAAGATTTTTCTTTAGAAAAGCTTCTCTAGCCTCTAGGAAATGTGTGTTTTGAGGAAAAAGAGGTTATGAGTGGACTAAAAAAAGAATATCTAACTAAAAGAACTCGAATAGGTAGGTAGGTAGGATTATTTGTATTCAAAAAGGTAACTCTTAAAAGCTTTCTGCATCTAAATCGTATATCCATTGAAGTACCTATGTATAGCTTGGGTGTGAGTGCCTGGGAAAAGGGTTCAAAAGTTGAAACTCATATTTTCTACAATTACCATTATTTTGAGGTAACGAGGAATCTCTCTTATCGGTTTGCTTCTAAATGTATAAAACATTCAAATAAGTCTTATCCTTTTATTAAGGTTTTGATTTTTTTTTTTTTGTTAAGTTAATTTATGCATAAGGTGCAGCCACTGGATTTTCTATAAACCTTCTTGTTATGCCTACCATCAAACTATAGTTTTCAATACTAAGTGGCCTTGGTTGGTATTTCATTATTGGAAATTGGATTTCGAATTTTGTTGATCTTTTAAGAGAACCATAACTCTTCTGACGAATCTAAGAAGGTTGAGTTTAATGTATATGATGATGTATAATTCTGGTCTACTTACTCTACTTTAAAATCGATTGAATTCTAAATTAATCACCGGAAATTTATTCACTATAAAATAAACAAACATATAAAATGTTTGTTTAATAAGCTTTAAGGTCGATTGAATCATTGATTTATTTAAATCTTAAGTCTTCGGTTCAAGATAAAATCCACACTATAACTTAAGTAGTAAACACAAATGTTGAAGAAAATAAGATTGAAATAGAAGATTGAAGATTGATTTATGTATTTTTGGAATTCAAAAAATTGAATTTTGCTAGGTATTGAAGAGGTACGGAGAATTATTCCCGCGGTCATTATGCCCTATTTTTCTTTAACTGGACGGGCATTTTTTAAACATGTAAAAGTGCAAACAGTGGATCATCGTTAACAGTGACAAACTGACAGTATCAGTGAACAAAGCATTCAAAAACACCTCACGATTTAGATGTATCAAATATTATAGAAAAGTACAAAATTACAAGATAGAGCGAATGCACAAGTTTTTATTAATAAATAAAAAATAAAGCTTTCATTTATTTATTATCAATGATTCAATTTTAGAAATATAGATTAAAAAAATATGTATGCTCCAATTCAAAGGTAAAGCATAATAAACGTATTTAACCTAATAGACCGAGAGCTGGCAGCAGATTTTGGTCGTGAAAGGAAACCAAAAGATTTAAATAGTATAGGTAGTCCTGGTGAAGGTGATAACGAATACGTTCGTCTGCCAGAATGTAGTGGCCCCGTTACCACGTAAAAGTGCATTAAAAGTACAACTTTTCTGAAAATTGAAATGGGGGGGGGAACTATTTCAAATGCAATACAACTTGACGCCCTGAAATCCCTGATTACAAAACTGGTTTCCACAGACGTGTAGGTGGCCCCAAAACCCAGACAGACGTCCCCGAAAACGTGATTTTTTTTTTTGGCGTTTTTAGACTTTTGGGAAACCACATGAAATTGATCACAACTTTTAGCCACGGACTCCCTGAGTGTGAATATGTACGTGACAGACGTCTAAGTGGCCCCGAAACCACCGACAGACGTCCCTGAAACCACTTGAAATGTATCACAAACGAAAGATCTTGACCCCCTGAGTTTGAATATGTACATGACAGACGACTAAGTGGCCCCAAAACCCCCGACAGACGCGATTAAAGTCGCGGATTTTGTATTGAAATTTTTTCGTATGTATCGCAATCGGAAGGTCTTGACTACCAGATAACTAATGTATACAAAATATAATAATGATTTTTTTTAAATTGTATATTAGTGGTAGCTTCTCCAAATGTTTCCCAATTAAAAGGTTCTGAAAAGGTGATTTTATAAGTTACAGGCGTTTGAGTTTCGCCAAACTGCTGAAAAGCGCAGATGTAATTACTAGTTTATCAAAAAGATTAAAGATACAAATATCTTGAAATGCATCTCAATTTTAAGGGCTTGACTCCCTGAGTTGCAAAATGTAACTGGCAGACGTTTTGAGTTACGCTGAAAAGCGCGATAAAAGTCGCGGATGTTATTACTAGTTAATCAATTAGATTATCAATACAAATCTCTTGAAAAGCATCTCAATTGACTCCCTGAGTCGGAAAATTTAACTGACAGACGTTTTGAGTTACGCCAAACTATTGAAATCCACGATATAACTCGCCTTCATATATTATTATTGATTTCACTTTCAATTTAAATGGTACCTATCTAATTTATAGGATTTGACTAGCTGAAAAAGAATATTTTGAAGGAAACACGTTTTGAACACACCAAACCATTCAAATAAGCGATATAAGAAAGCTATGTCGTAGCGAGCTTACTACAATTATAAACCGTGAACTGAGTGTTAGTGCAATTTCATGAAGAAAAGAATATAAGCCATAATTTAAAAAAAAATAATAACATCCGCGAATTATATTTCGGCTGTCAGTTTCTTGGGGCCACTCAAACGTCTGTCACTTAGATTTTAATTTTTTTTTGGGTCCAGACCTTTTGATTGTGATACATTTCAAGTGGTTTCCCTCAAAATCCTATTACTAATAAAATGAACTAAGAAATCCGCGATTTATTTCGCGCAATTGTCTTAAAATTCCACTTAGCCACTTAGACGTCTGTCATGTACATATTCAAACTCAGGGGGTCAAGATCTTTCGTTTGTGATACATTTCAAGTGGTTTCAGGGACGTCTGTCGGTGGTTTCGGGCCCACTTATACGTCTGTCACGTACATATTCACAGTCAGGGAGTCCGTGGCTAAAAGTTGTGATCAATTTCATGTGGTTTCCCAGAAAACTAAAAACGCCAAAAAAAATCGCGTTTCGGGGACGTCTGTCTGCGTTTTGGGGCCACCTACACGTCTGTCGAAACTAGTTTTGTAATCAGGGAGTTCATGGCGTCAAGTTGTATTACATTTGAAATGGTTTCCCACCCCATTTCAATTTTCAGAAAAGTTGTACTTTTGATGCACTTTTACGTGGTAACGGGGCCACTACATGCTGGCAGACGAACGTATTCGTTATCACCTTCACCAGGACTACGTATACTATTCATATCTTTTGGTTTCCTTTCACGACCAAAATCTGCTGCTGGCTCTTAGACTATAAGGTCGAGTTAAACCCATAGAAAAAAATGTGTAATTTGGGCTACATTTGACTCTAAATTCATTTATTACCCCGGGTCAAAATATTTAATTATGTGCAGGTAAAAATTAAATTTAAAACAAAAATCATCATCTTCCCGTTTCCAAAACATATTTTGGAAATATTTTAATATGCATATTGAACGTTTTTAGAAGCTTTTGTTACAAAATTTAATTTAAATCGGTTTAAATCATACTGGAAAGGTCAAATGTCATTGAATGACACAGTTTAATAAGAAAACGTGAGTCTCGAATTGACCAGAAAGTTTATAAAGACATAGTGGAAAATATTAAACAGTTTTATTCGTTTGCAATCATGCCCATAATTTTTTTTTTAAAGCACGATAATGATCCGCGAAAATATCCAAGGCATTTTGTATGAAATTATAAAGAATGAAGGCTTCCCTTCAATATATTCACATTTTAAAATTTTGAAGATTTTTAATGTTATGACAATCTTTTGTTTCTTAAATATTAAATTAATGTTTAATTTTTCCTACCAATATTCTCATGCTAATATTTTTCTAACATTATTTAAAATGTACCATTGGGGCTATTAATACATACACTTCTCCACCTCAACAGATTTCCCAAACAAAAGTTATGAGTTTTACTATTTTTCTGAAAAAAAAAACCTTATCAGCAACAAAATAAAATGGTCCTATGGCTCCAAGTATCCAATCCAATGAAATATTCCACGTCATCGTCCGATGTCTGGTTCTCGGTTTATGGGCCATTGATGTGGAATTTCGTTGTTAAAACCTTGCAAGGAGGAAACCCTTATATCTCTGGTCTGCTATTGTTGCCACAGTGGCAACATTTCTTAAAAGTAAATATAGGATGTGTACTATTAGGCGTGTTTTTTAGTGCCCTCTATGTTAGCTAAAAAAACATGTTCATGTAAAATACAACAACAAATATGCTTAGTTCGCGGCGACAAACATCTCTGCTCAAGAATTAAGCTAAAATAAAAACAGTGCTTCCATACACTATTTTCTACGTTTGTCCGATGAATTCTCAACAAATGTCAAAAATTCATCCAAAAATTCATTAATTTGGCAGATGGATCTTAAAGCACGGGTCGGCTGATCGTAAAAAAGATGACAGAAAAAAAGGTAAAAGCCAAACATATTTTTATTCGTTAAAATACAATTTATTAATTTGAAATAAATGTTAATTTCCATTCCAATGAGACGTTTCTTTTTATTTATCAAAATTTTAACGATATTTTGTTTCCATTTTTTTTTTTTTTTGACAAACAGTTGACAAGCAGAATGACATCAGTGCAGAGATCAAGCGAAGAATTACTCTTGCCAACCGCTGTTTCTTCGGTCTAAGAAGGCATTTAAGTAGTAAGGCCCTCTCTCAGAGAACCAAGGAGACTTTATACAAAACCCTAATCATCCCGGTCCTGCTTTATGGGTCAGAAGCATGGACACTGAAAGATTCGGATAAAAATCTGCTAGGGTGCTTTGAGAGGAAGATTCTTCGTGTGATTTTCGGTCCGGTGTGTATCGAAGGAGTATGGAGGAGAAGATTCAACGACGAGCTATACGGGCTATACAGCGACGTTGACCTGGTCAAAAAGCTGAAAATACAGCGGCTTAGATGGCTGGGGCACGTGGAGCGTATGGACAGCAACGCACCTGCCCGACGAGTCTTCGAATCCAACCCCGATGGGGTACGCAGCAGAGGAAGAACCCGTAACAGGTGGCGCAATCAAGTGAATGACGACATCAAAGCACTCGGTGTGCGCAACTGGAAGCGGCTAGCTAGGGACAGAGCTGGCTGGAGGGGCTTGTTAGTTGAGGCCGAAGCCCATCCTGGGCTGTGAGCGCCATCAAAAGTAAAGTAAGTAAGTAAGTTGACAAGCAAAATGTCAGAAAATGGCCGCGATCAAGAATCGTTGCGATAAGATAGTTACGTATCCATATTTTATTATTTATATTATTTAAATTATTATCCTGAAAAAATCAAAAATAAAACTCGACGACGGCAAACAAATCTCAATTTTGCATTTTTCAGTCATCGGTTTTTGACATTTCGCTTGGTATACAAACGTATACCAACATTTTTCGGATAGCATATGGATAGTTATCACACGGGATTACAACAACACGAACCTATCCGTATAGCTTTACATAGGTTTTTGATCGCGGCCAATTCGGCTTATCCCAAAAACGTCAGTGGGAAACGGAGCTAAAAAAAAAAAACACAACAGACAAAAAAAAGCTCTAAATCAAAGGAAACAACAGCGTTACCACAATGTTACAAATGTAACAAAAGTGTTGTTGTTTTATTATTATATTTGACTTTTACATCGGTAGAAATGAACTGTCAAAATTAGTATGGGAAAAATAATCTGCAAAATATAGAATTTTATCTCACAAATTTGAAGCGTGAAGCGTAGAAATTAAAACGAGCCGAAATCTTGTAACCCATATCTTAAAGCTCCAACTTGATCGCTCAATTTTGCATGCTAAAACACTACAAGAAATGTGTTCGTCAGTTAAAAACTAAAGTTAAAAAAATATGGTGGTAACGCTGGTCCCTTGATTTAGATTTTTTTCTTTCGTTTTTTTTTGTAATGAACTGTTAAAATTAGAAAGAGAAAAGACAGAGATAAATCCGCGAAAGCCGAATGTCATTGTTATATCAGTACTGCCAAATTCTTTTCTGAAGCAATGATGAGCGTTTTTTTGTGCCATTATTTCTTAAACTAACATAGAGGGCACAAAAAAAAACACGCATATTGTTGTACCAAAGCTCATCCCGTCAGGATGAAGTGCAAGGTTTGCCCTAAAATATTCCCTTAACGCCCTAACTACAATGTATGTACTGCATATATTATGTTTTGATTTTTTTTTAATACGGAACATATTTTTATTGGCACTTTCGGTCAACAATTACAAGCAACGTAATCTTTTTAAACAATTTTCCATAAAAATGATCACAATAAGATCAGAAATATGATCAGAATAAGTCGAAGCGTTTTTGAGAAAAGCGGAAATAAACAAAATTGGGTCCATGAGAAGTGTGATTGATAACCACTTCTTGGAAAAGAAAAAATACCAAGAGGTAACCCTACACAAATCTGAGGAGCAATTCTTGGGAAAAATGATACAAACAAAATTTGAACGAAGGTATCGTTACCTTTATAATATAACTTAATAGACCCATGCTTTAAGATATAACCGAACAGCCAAACATACAGAAAGACTGAACAGAGAACTTTACCAATTCGCCAGAGATATTCGACAAGACGTCCGTCATACTGTTTGTCTCTGCGTCCTGATGTGCATCGAGCTGGAGCCTAAGCGGTTTGAACGGATTTGTTTCAAATTTTGTGTGAATTCATTTGGGGATTCACTAGAGGAGAAAACAGAGATCAGAAATAAATCTCAACCTTTTGAAAGGTTCTTTAATAACTGTTATTTGTTGTCATTTTCAATAAAGATCACACTATAACATTTATTCCCATCAAACAAAAATACTGGTTAAGGTCCGAGAGAAACCTTTATTTTGCAATTTTTTAGGTTAGGTCAACCAGTGAGATTTTTCTCTGAGAAAAAATAAATCTCATCTGCAATTTTATCAATCAGAATGCCCGTTAGTATGACCGTTAGTGTTTTGTCAGCACTGATTCATGCGGAAATTCGGATTATTGGGCTTTTTCGAAATTGATTTGGCTGTGCCTCGCGCCGGCCGTCCCAGTAGCTCAAGTCACAGTCGAAAAGGCATTTTATTTTAAGCGATTATTAGTAAGACTTAATACCTAAAATAAGAAAAAAAAGCTCATATGTATTTATTTTTGAAAAATAAATATGTTCTTGGCAAATTCCAAATTTTTCTGCATTAACCATTTTTGATTTATTTTCAGTGAAAAACATACTGTTTGTCAGTTTTTTGCCAACAAAAATCGAATAACGGGAATAATTATTTTGTTTCTTTTTTTTATTGACAAATTGCCGTTTTTATACTTGTTTTGGCATATTCCCGAATATCTCGTCAGTGGCTTGATTGATTTTGTCATAATTTTGCAATTCGTTATTTCTAAGTAAGAGTGAACAAATATTGCACTTAAAAAAAAAAATTAAATTAAAAAAAATCAATTATTTTGATTTTAACTTTTTTATCTCTATCACTTGGTGCCAACCCTCCATAGCTGAATATTTATATGACATTGACATTTGACCATGTCATTTTTGTATTAATTTAAATAGTGGAATATACTGATTTATTTTCACTGTTAGGATTTTGTTTGAAACAACAGTGATAAATTTGTTTTTTTTTTTATCATATAATTTATATTGGAATATCGAACTCTTAAAAATTTCAGGTGCTTCAGCATACCTACTTTAAAATGTTGGGTGTACATTTGATAGGTAGGTATACTCTCTCCAATTTTGTTTTATTTTGTTTGCCTCGATTTTCACATCAATTAGCAAATAGTTTATGTATTGTTGCGGAATAACAGTATCATAATCAATTAAATATGACACGAAATAAAATAATCATAATGCGTGTGTTGTCCTTAATTAAACATCCAAAATTAAAAAAAAAAACACACAAAACAAACTAATGAGTCAACGATTGCTTAATCACAAAGCTCACATTGTGTACGAGAACAGAACTCTGCAATCAGCAGGCTATAGTAGTACCTACATTCATAGGTTAGGTTCACAACAACAAAAAAAAAACATCTCCTGTGAGTGCATAACTTTATTTTGCGGCCCTGTTTTTCTGCTGCGGTTTGTCTTCCCAATCCAATCCAGATCACGTTTCAATATTTACACATTTATCAGGCAAACTGATTAAACGATTAATTATTTCATTCAGACAATTTGGAGTGCAATAATTGCAAACAGGAATAAATTGCCAAACCATTCCCACCGAAATTCCCCATAAAAACTATAACCCGAACCCAACTCGTCTCGCTGCTGCCAACTGTTGAGTTGCCCAATCAGACAACAACCCAGCAACCCACCTAAGCCAGCTAGCCAGCTAATGCCACTGTTGCCGCCTCACCACAAAACCATTCACTCATATACGCGGCCATAAACGTGATGACAACCTGGTAGTTTAGATTGGTTTTGCTGGTTGATCTGCTCCTGGCTGGGCCATTATATTTTCTACATCTCCTCCAGCCCTTGTGAATGCAAAATTGCCTGAAAGCAGGATAACCGGAGATTTGATCCATGGAAACAACGCAACGGGCTATGCAATGTGTCCCTGTCAGTGTTATTCGTTTAGAGAACTGATTTTTTGTAGGCACATTTTTTGTGTGGAAATAATTTTATTAACACGACCTTCGCTTACATTTATTTGACACTCACGAATGATGACTGTTGGTTATGTACGTATATATGTTCACCTACACACAGTAGGTACACGTTTATGTGTATGTCTACACTCTCGTTTACTTGCTGTCATATGTGCCTTAATATATGAAGCGCTGCTTTTTATTATCCTGTCTCTTTACTGTGACACATTTGATGGGCGACCCCCACACCATCTATCAACGGCTTTGTAATAAATCAATCTGTCAAAATCTGACGATATATTAAGTTTTTACATCCCGTTTTTGTCCTCTGTTTTGTTTTGAATTGTCTCCATTCGCCATTACCCTGCTTCTGGATTTATATACATATGTATGTACTCTACATATAGGACCCTATTGGGTATTCAGTTAAAAGAATCTTAGTTCCCATAGAATTTAGCGGCCTCCGGTGTTTTTGGGTGCTCATGACATGAGGCCATTTATTTTCCATTCTTGGTCGGTTGGTTGCGCCCCAAAATTAGTCAAAATTTTGGATTTATTGTACTCGAGTAATTGGCGCTTCTGACGATATGTCTGCCATTATTTGCCGTGTGTTGAAAGCCGCAATTTGAGAAGGGCGGGAATCATTCGGGGGTGTTCGTCTCGCGTCTGTTGACAAAATTCACGTGGTTGACAATTTGCAAACAACCCAAATATGAATGTGAACGTTGTTTTGAAAGTGATGGGTGGGACTTAATATACATATTATGTAGGTGGTGTTCACACATTGGTAAAGTCTGTTATTATTATATGGCTAACATAAAATTTGGGGGAAGCGTAAAAGGAAAGATTACTGCTGCGAGTTTTGATTTAATGAGACATAAATTTGTGAGATCGTGACATGGATATGATGATGCCTTGTATTTGTATCAGACTCGCACATAAAATAAACAAAGCAAAATGAAAATAATATTCGCTTTAGGCACTATGTGTGGGTTATTTAAATTTTCCTTTAGTGCTGCTCTTATAAAATTCATTAAAGCCACATGTACGTACATTGGTATAAGCTGTTTGCCTGTGCACCACCATCTGCATATATACATATAAGACAAAAACAGAGTTAATTCTGTCCTTCTGTTTCCATGGTAAATATTGAATTTTGTTTAATTGTATAGTACATATACATAGTTACTACCTACAAAGGTTGAGTAGGTACTCAGATTTTGAAGTTTATGTAAAACATTTTATATACGGCCCTAGCGAGCTATCCGTCAGAACGGAAAAAGGAAACATTTTTGCTTCGAGGTTATTCTTCCTAGAAGTCGATGTGGACTAAAATTCACCGTCACTCATATGAACTTTCGTTCCGACGCGACCGACGTCAATTATTTCTGGAGTTGAGGTCACGTGTACTTTTTAATTGAATTAAATCAATACTGCAATGAGAGGCAAATATTGAGCCGGGTTAAGCATTCCAAATTCTTGTGCCGCAACTAAAGAAATAGGGGCATATTCATAGTCATTTTAGACCTGGGTCTAAGTTAAACATAGCTTTGGTTGAATTTTCGGACGTTGATTCTATTTGTTTAAGGTTGTCATTTCAAAATATTTTTGAAGCTATTTGTGTAGTATACCAAGTTAATTATTTTATAAAAATATAAAACCAACAATTTGTAATTAAAATCGGTCTGTAATAATTGAGCCAAAATTATCTTAAACTGTAGTTTAGTTAAACCTGGGTCTATCTGCGACTATGAATATGCCCCATAATCTCTATACTTAATCTACGTCCGAAGTTGGGCCCACAGGTTAACTGATGGGTAATCCGAGAAGTACGAGTATAACGGTTGAATATTTTAAGGGAATTAATGCAACTGGCTATTTCACTAGAACCCTGATTATAAAAATAGCAGTTAAATAGAAAAAGACATGAGAAAGACTTTTACTGTCAATTTCTTAACAAATTCCTAACCCCTTAAACTTGGTTTATCGAAAAATTAGAACTTAATTTGTGTTCTAAATCATTGTTTCACGAAGTTCTAACCCGTTAGAACTCCGATTTAGATATCATTTTGAGTTAGAACTTTGTGATATTTGTACCATCAAATTCGAGGGTTTAGCACCTTTGAACTCGGATTAAATATAATTTCATTTCTTCAAATAACTATTGTTTTTGATAAGAATTAAGGGACATTAAGAAGAAATGACATTGAAACCAATTAGGGATAAATTTGCAAAATTTATGTTTGGCGGACAACTTCTTCGTATGTAGTCCTAGTTCTGTTTTTCAGATGCAAACACGCTGCCGAATTTGTTGTCTTTTTATGGTATGTATTTTTAAGATTCGGTATATCATCTTCGACCCCCTTTTAACTCAAATTCATAATCAGGGATTCTAATATCTTGGAGACATTACCATAACTAACTACATTTTTAGAAAATTATTGCACTTTTCATGTACTTCACACATGCTCACTCAATATAGTTTGATTTCTTTTCAAGCCAAATAGTCAGCTACATTCTACACACACGATCACAAAAAAAAATTTACACCGCATAGGAATTAAAGAGCCATCAAAAAAATATTTTTAAAACTAAGATCAAAAGATAAACCGAGAGTTCCCAGATCGAGTTTTAAATCGATTTCAGAACAATGTCAATAAATTGGCCGTTAAGCATCTGGGTTTTAAATAATTTAATAAATTTAAAATAATTCATTTTTCAAAACTGAGTTCGAGGGCAAATTTTTCAAAAAACTATTTACTATAAAATACATACATTCATACAATAAGAAGATGAAGAAATTTAAATATTAAAATATTGAAATATTGAAATTACTTCTGTTTTAAGTGGAGTGAATGAATTACATTACGTACATACATATATTAATTATTAATTTAATTTGAACAGAAAATTAACGAATCTAAATTCAGGACTAAATATATTTCTTTTTATCATCAATTCTTCAAATTAATTAACTTGGCTTTGTTGATGCTAAGCCGTTGTTTTTCAAAAATAGCTGTTATATTTTTGTTAAATAAATTTTTAGAAAATGAGGGTTGCAGTGAAAATTTTGCTTTGTAAGTGGATGTTGAAACATAAAAATGTGAGTGTCCTGGAAATATTTGACATTAAAGTCTGGATTTACTATGGCCGATTTGTGTCTTGCTGACAAACATTTTCTGTTGTAAACGCTCTTCCACACTAGCCCACATTGAATTAATACATGTC
Organism: Melangyna quadrimaculata; assembly: GCA_949320155.1. Classification (NCBI taxonomy): domain Eukaryota; kingdom Metazoa; phylum Arthropoda; class Insecta; order Diptera; family Syrphidae; genus Melangyna; species Melangyna quadrimaculata. The sequence continues at coordinate 5,799,805 of OX439483.1, forward strand.
AAATTGAAATTGGGAAAGAATTCCACGCGACTGACAAATTTGTGGGAAAGAAATGACTTTTCATATTTTGCTTCCACACTTCCTTGTATTAATATATTACTTACTTACTTACTTAGATCCTTGACCCCTCTAAGGGGCACAGGGCGTCAACTACCGCTACACGCCATCTCGTTCGGTTTCTGGAAATGTATTTTAGCTCTCCCCAACTTTTACCGAGCTTTTGTGATTCCTTGTCGACTGTTCTGCGCCAAGATTTCTCTGGCCTCCAGGTCTTCTGCCATCTTGGATGAGTGGATCCCACTCCATTGCATGTCTTGCAATAGAGTCTGCACCACGACGTAGGGTGTGACCAATCCACTGCCACTTTCTTTTCCTAATAACGATGTCAATAGGACTTTGGCCCGTTCTCAGAAGGAGTTCTTGGTTGGAGATGGTGTTCGGCCAAAAAATCCTTAGGATGTTTCGGAGACATCTATTTTCGAAAGTTTGTAGCTTCCTTGTGACAGAGGCGGTCACTTTCCATGTACTACACCCATATAATAGTACTGAGTCTACGTTCGACCGGAACAGTCGCAGCTTGGTCTTCGTACTGTAGACGTTGCTCCTCCAAACTTTAGACAGCATGCCGAAAGCAGCTTTAGCTTTGCCGATTCGGCAATTAACATCTTCATCCGTACCACCGCCGTCTTTTGAGACAACACTACCGAGGTACAGGAAGTTGTCCACCGCTTCAACCTGCTGTCCCGCAACGACAACTTGAGAAGAAGATTCAGAAATGTTGAGGATTTTTGTTTTCCCGGTGTTGATCCTCAAACCGACTTTGTTTGCCTCGCACTCCAGATTAGTCACCATATGATGAAGATCCATAATGTTGTGCGAGAGCAAACAAATATCGTCAGCGTAATCAAGATGTTGCAGGAACGAAAACATCGTCCATCGAATTCCACGCGCTTGCTTGGCTAGAGCTGCATGAAGGGCATCCCCTATAACCACCAGGAAAAGTAGTGGAGATAGCAAACATCCTTGACGAACTTCGCTATGGATATCGAAGTCCTCTGATACCTTTCCGTTGTGTAAGACTTGACACGATGCACCCTCGTAGTTAGCCTTTATAATGGCGATAATCTTCTCGGGTACTCCTCTCCTACGTAAAGCTGACCAAATGAAATCTCGATTCAAACTATCGAAAGCCTTTTCGAAGTCGATGAAGAGCAAATGAAGAGGGGAGCGGAACTCCACGCATTGTTCTATTATGATCCTCAAGGTGTTGATGTGATCAATGCAGGATGAGCCTGCACGAAATCCTATTTGCTCTTTGTCGAGAGTAGAATCGAGATGTTCTTTGATTCGTTCCAAGATTATTTTCGCCATTATCTTTGCCACCGCGGAGAGGACACAGGTCCCTCTCCAGTTTCCGCAATCCGTAAGATTTCCCTTTTTTGGTAGTTTGACGATCATCCCTTTTTTCCATTCAATAGGGAAACTTTCGTTCTCCCATGCCTGTGCTATTAAGGGGTGTAGCAACTTCGCTGATGTTTGTGGATCTGCTTGGTAGAGCTCAGCGGGAATGCCGTCCAATCCTACCGCTTTGTTGTTCTTGAGGGATTTGATTGCTGATGTTATCTCGGCTAAACTGGGAGGGCAGGTGCGAATACGGGAACTAGTTTCTACGAATAGCTCATTTGGGTTAGGGGCTGGAACACCTCCGCTATCGCCTATGTGGTTGAGCACGCTAGCAAAATGTTCCTTCCATCTCCTGAGCTGATCCTCATCCGTAACTAGCAGGGTACCGTCTACATCCTTGACGAGGTGTTGTTTTCGGGAGTTGTTGTTTCCAACCAATTCCTTGGTTATCTTGTAGACGGTACCACTGTCGCACCTAGATGCTGCTTCCTCTGCCTGTTCTGCGAGGACATTTATGCGCCTCCTTTTGTCACGTCTGACACTACGCTGCACTTCTTTCCTTTTCCTACGGTACTGAGACTCGATGTTAAATCTCTCACCTATTGGGGTAGCCGCAAGTTGGGATCTAATCGCGTTCCTTTCTTCTTACTCCATGTATCTGCAGAAAGCCATGTGCTTTGGCTTTTCTGCCTTATACCCACAGACTAAGTTGCGGCAGTTGCAAAGGCCTTTTTCACATTGCTCCAGTGTTGGTCTGCATTTCCTGGCGTGGCAATGCTGATAACTTCTGCTTCTGCGGCGAGGCGGTCCTTATATCTTTGGCGCACTGTAAGATCCCATAATCTGTCGGTATTGTACGTGTGTGTACGCAGGAAGTTTTGCCGATTTCCATGTACTGAAGCAATTCGAAGTCGAACGTAGGCAAGCATAAGATGGTGATCGCGAGCTAACCCTACATCAGCAGCGCGTCTGTTTCGGACGTCGAGAAGACAATTTTTAAAGCGCTTGCTAATAGCAAAGTGATCGATTAAGTTCGCTGTACATTGACGATCTGTGGATAACCAACTTATCTTGTGCGAGATCCTATGCTCGAACAGAGTACCTCCAATGACTAGCTGATTTGCGTTACAGAAGTCAACAAACCGCTCTCCATTGTCGTTCCGTTCCCCGATACCTTGGTTACCCAGAACGTGCTTCAACGCTGTGTTGTCCTGACCAACCTTAGCATTAAAATCTCCCATTACGATAGTGATGTCTCCATTCGGCGAGCTTCTGAAAACCGCGCTAAGTTGGCTGTAAAATTCGTCCTTCTCGGCGTCCGACGCGTCCTCAGTTGGGGCATAGCACTGGATGATGGTGATTTTTCTTAATTTACTCTGGAACCTGGCTGTCAATATCCTGTCGTAGATGGGTTTCCAGGTTATACAACTTTGCCGCGCCTTTGGAGTCAACATTAGACCTACGCCAGAACATCGGGAGCTTCCAACTGGTTTTCCGGAGTAAATAAAGAAAATGCTTTTCGAAGGTGAATCCACCTGCCCTGCGCTCAACCATCTCACTTCACTCAGACCCAAGATGTCTAGGTTGTACCGTAGGAATTCTTTCTCAAGTTGGAGGAATCTGGCGTTGTTAGGGCCTTCTTCGCGGTTATCGAGAAGAGTATTAACATTCCAGAATCCAATCTTTGTCCTTGTTCGATAGCCAAAAGTCGTCATCGTTTGATCATTCCTTATCCGAGGCTGTAGTTGCCGATTCGAAGCGGTTGATTTCTTTACATGTGGTAGGTTGCCAACCCGTCACACGACCCCCAGACCCGGAGGGCCGGATCCTTGTGTAGCCTTAGGACAGCAGGCCGGATAATCCGATACCAGTAGCCCACTACGGGGATATGAGTTCTGCCGTTGACCCTTGAAGGGTTCATCCACCACCATCTCTTTTTCAGCACCCTGGCTAGTACTGAAATTCCTTACCGACCTCAGCTCTAAATATTTCAGAGTAGCTCACGTAAGGTCTCTGTCGTCCATACTGTTGGTGACACCGTTGATTCTGATGAATTCATCCGCCGCACACCTTCTTTCTGATGGACTCGTCTAAGACTTCAGCCGACTTATACAGCCAGTCATTTCCGACAGAGTATTTATAGTGTTGCTATTTTTGTCTCTTGTTCAACACTCGCGCTTATTTGTTTGGCAAGTCAAGTCCGGATGGACGAGACCAGTACCCGATGGTTACCACTTGGAGGTAAAATAAGCACAATTGATTTGTAGTATTCGTTACATCACTGGACATCGCCGTGTTGACGCCACTCAGTGACTACCCGCGTCCTACAACATCCAACCATCCATAATATATTACCTTCAAACGATTACAACAATTATTTTTCGGCAATGCAAAAATCGGTCAATGTAAATCGGGGCTTTCTTTCAAATATTTATTAAATACCTTCATTACTACCAAAACATTTTTCCCAAGCTTGTACCCCATGGACCTATTATATCTACTAGGTCCATGTTATACCCATTAGCTGCTGGGGCCCTGTACCATCGGCCGTCAAACATTAATTTAAATCTGTGGCCTGATGAGATAATACGAAGCTAATCGCTTTCGGCTTTCTTTTATCTTACAACATAAAAAACATTTCATACATTTTTTGTAGGAGTCCCGTGACCATTTAAAACCGCAGTGATACTTTCTCAAAGTAGCGATGTGTGGAATTGGTATTCAGGCTCATTGAGTGCTCCTTTGGCTATCCCTTCATTTTCCCTTATAAATTCAATGAGTGCTGAAAATTGTTGCTGGTTCGTGTGTTGCTGTATTGGGCTCCTACAGGTTTATTTAACAAAAAAAAATTGTTTATTTCTTTAGTTCTATTCCTTCTAACCAGTGCCGTGCATTGCATTTAAAAGAGCTGAGGTCTTACAGGCTTATAGTTAAAATTATTATTATTATTATTAGTTTGTTTTTATAAAAAAAAATAGTTCAACTCACAATTTTTTTATTTTAACAACATACCACTTTCGAACGTGTCGACACACTAATCCGCCAAAAAACACCCATCGGAAATTCACGCATTAAAAATTTAAATGTCATTTCGCATTCACTTTCGATTTCGAAAATAGGAAAAAATTTAAAACGAAAGAGACGAAAGCGAAAGCAGTAATCAGGATGAAAAAGCGTCTTTAAGCAATGTATCGAATGTTAAAAAAAGTGTATCGAATTGTACTTTTTGATTTTTTTTTTCAACAAATCAATGTTTATGAAGAGTAATAAACAAACAAGAGCATATTTTAAAATAAAAAAAAAAATAAAATATACCGTGGGTTTTGGAGAGGCAAACAGATAGGTACATTAAATTCTCCAAAACTTAAGGCATATCTACATAGGCCTACTTTTGTACAAAAGTACAAAAGTGAGAAATAAATATCTATTCTAAAGACACTTGTTTGTAAAAAAAACAATGGAAAATTGTGCACGGTGGTTTAATTAATGTGTCAGAACAATGTTCGTTTGGTTTTTTGCAAGCATGCTTCTCTAGCGAGCATTTTAATTTCTCACTTTTGTACAAAAGTAGGTCTATGTAGTTAAGGCTTTAGTATAAAGGAATTTTCAAGTATAGCTTTCTTTCTGAAGTAGTAGGTAGAGGTAAAAAAGTAATACGTTTTATTTTAAGCTGCATTGTATTGAATTGGCACAATAAGGGTACTTTTGAAATTGAATAAAATAGAATGTATTTGATTGGTTTTTACTTTTTGCTGGCAAATTATGTGTGATTTTTAGTTTTCTAAAAACATTTTTTGTTGAAATAAATATGTAGTTAATAAGTGGCAGGGCAAAAGTGTAATGAAATTTGGAAGTGTATTTGTGTACTTAAGCAAAATCGTGTATCGAAAAAAGTACAATTGTATCGACTTTTGCAACCGTGGCAGTAATACCAAACCTCATTTTCCTCACCTTAAGCTTAAACGATTCGCTTCGTATTTCCTAATCAGGCCACTGGCTAATGAACCATCACGCTCTAGTGAATTTTGTATTAATAGGCTATTGAATAGACCGGAGTTTTAAGGGAAGAATGGAAAAATTGCGTTCACGGGTTTTTAGTGTGGAACTTAAGCTTACTTAAAACACAAAATTCGCTTAAATTCATCCATGTGTTTCTGAGACAATGGTCACACTGGTAATTCTTCAATATTGTCGGTATAACTCGAAAACTGGACCGAATTTGGGAATTAAACTTAAGAAACTTTATGTAGGAAATTAGATTTTCTATCAAAATTGGTGGTTTAAAAAATTTTATAAAGAAATTTAAGCAGGGAAATTTGTCAAAAACTGACCAATAAAAAAATCGAAAAATCATTGATTTCAATTTTTTTTACTAAATTGCTCATAATTTTTTTTTGGAGCAAATGTTTGCGCGAGATATATCAGAATGAAACAAAGTAGATCAAGCCTTTAACATGCCAGATCAAAAAAAAATGTTTTGTATGTAAATTGGCAATATAGCCTATTAAAAGTAACCTTTTCCTATATTTGTTTGTAGTTTTTGCTCGTAAGCATCTTTTTGACTTGCAATTCATTGGTACCATTGGTATCAAAATTTTGTAACCTCAAAAAATTTTTTTCCTTAGCATAAAGCTCAACATATTTCTTATATCTTTTTGTTTATTCCATTTGAAGAAATAGAATGATAATACATCTGATTCATATCTTTAAACTTTAAGGAGGCAAGGGCTTAGTATAAAAAAAAGCTATTTTATTCCATTATTAATTATAAAGTTTTTCTTCAACTAAATTTGACCATACATAATATTATTTTTAGTATCTCTTTTAAAAACAAATCTTAAAAATCCTTAGAGTCCAAAACTATGTACAATTTACATTCTAAGATAAGATGCTAGTAAAATTTAGAGATGAGATTTCAGCATAAAATTATACTTTCGGCTGGTGTCCAATTATCTTCGCCAAAAACTGTACAAAGCCAGGACAGGCACAAATTTAAGTTATTACATTTTTCGTATGTTAATTATTTTTTTCAATTTCAATGAATGTGCTAATCTTTACTTTCCAAGAGCAATGAATATGAGAAGCTTGCAAATATTTTTGTTTTATTTCTTTTTCCTATGAATTTTCTTTTTTAAATAGTTTTGAGTTACGAAACAAATAATATTTTGAGGTTACAAAATTATATAAATATTTTAAAAGAAGTTCTTGATACATCATATTTTAAAATATTTATTTTTGATAGTAAAAGCCAAAGTTTGAAAATAAAGCATGGATGCCTTCTTAAAATATTAAATAAAATAATAAAATATATTATTTTTTTTTTAATTTAAAATTTTTTTAAATCAATTTTTTTTTATGCAATATTACTTAGGTTGATTGAAAACTTATTTATAATAAAAATTCATTCAGTTCGGTAACGCGGTTAGATCGAAAGAAGGAAATGCAAAAAATGGTTCAATGCAAGCTACCACTATTTTTGGCCCAAAAACAAAAATTTCAACTGAACTTATAAAACATACCTTAAAAACAGAAAGTATTTTGATAGAAAATCTAATTTCCTACAATATGTTCCTTGAGTTTAATTCACAAATTCGGCTCAGTTTTTGAGTTATACCAACAATATTGAAAAATGACCAGTGTGACCATTCTCTCAGAAACGCATGGATGAATTTAAGCGAATTTTGTGTTTTAAGTAAGCTTAAGTTCCACACTTACATATTCAATAATAAAAACCCGTGAACGCAATTGTTGCTTACTAAAAGGTCTTTTCAATAGCCTATAAAACTAAATTTCAAAAACTAATTTTATAATAAAAACTGGTCCGCACTTTATAAAATTTTTACAAATATTTCCCAAAATTAAATTAAAAAAAAATATACACCTATGTGAAAACTTTTAGCTTTTATAAGGACTTCATACTTATCTGTGCAGTAAAACTCGATAATAGAAGAGAACCAAAAAAAAAATCTGTTTCCGGCTTGAGATAAATTATATTTTTGCAAAAGTTCAAGAGACTTTAGTTGTTCGACCACAAAATAGAAGTCCCATTCGCATTTCGTCTTAAGCTCCTAATTCAACCGTCAACTCCTAATTCTGTCTCGTCAAGAAAAAAAAGTATATTTTTACCAGCTCGCTCGAACCCAATTAGCATTAAGACTTGCTGGATTTATCCTCAGCAGAATCATCATCACCATCATCATTTTTCCTTCAAAGTTAATTTTGCAAATCACTTCCAACTATATAAACTAGGCTTTTCTATAAAAGAGTATACAATCCTTGTGATACTCCACTCTAACGCTGCTTTCAACCTATAGAATAACGTGTGTATGTGTTTAAGGATAATCCGTATAATGTGTGAAGACAACACACAACCACATCAGTGGCCCCTCTGAAAGGCTCAGTTGTCGGTTCTTCTATTCTAACTAAAACTCAATGAACCGGCAAATCGATTACATGTCAATACTGTCGCCGAATGTGAAGACAATTTGTTATTCTCTAGCAAAACTTTTTATATGTTTATTCCTTAATGGCACTAAAGAACCCCGAACGACACAACAAACACAAATAACACTGCCTCCTCCTCTTGGAGAGCCAGGCAAGAGACCGTTTGGCTTGATTTTATTGGGCCATTTATATGCACGGCATGCGATCGATGTGCGAATATTGAAGGATGTGTAATGGAAAATGAAATCAGGACCGTTCTTGGATTTGGACGGGGGGCTGGGGGTAGGCTCATCCAATATACATATCTGTATCCCCGACATTCATTCATATATCCTGTTTTAGTAATTCGTCTCAAGCTGTGGAGGAAATATTTCGATAGCAGCAAAAAAAGTATACATATAAAAGCCAACGAGACATGACTTCTATTCCTACTTATGCACTGCGCATAACGCATACGGACGCTTCGTACTAAATTATTGTAGAATCAATCCCTAAATTGGGAATCTATGGATAGGGAATGCATAACCGTATAGGTATAGAACCGAAGTTCAGTGGCAGCCGTATGTACAATTTTGTATAGAAAGGAATGAGGATAGAATTTTGAACCTTGAAGACGAACGAATATTTATCTCATTAAGGTCAACAGAATTTTGTTTGCTTGCCAAGCATTTACATACTCTTATGTTTTGCTTCAGCATCAATAATACTGAGCGAAAGTAAAAATGAAAATACACTGAGACAACTGAGACCTTTATACAATTTGTATGTAGGTAGGTCGGCTGCAACTTATAAAAGATGGTATGAGAGAAATTCCAAATAGCCCAAAATCGGTTATTTTGTATTTTTGCATATTTTGTTTTTAAACTCCACCACTTTATATCCCATTTAAAAAAAAAAATATTTGAAAGAGTAGGTATACTTTGTGATCAATGTATTTTATGCAAACGAAAAATTAACTTAATTTTCTTTCTCATATCTCCTTTCTCCTTACTTCCACCGAACAAAAAAAGTGTCGATCTTAGATCATAGAAATTATTAGAGCTGTCATAAACAAGAAATTCTTATGCCACGAAGAATGCACCCCAAGTGCTCTTTTGTTCGACTAACACGCCAATTGCTAATGTCAACTGTTTTAACCTTTCTCTCTGTTTTTTTTTTTTTCCTTCGCTATCCCTTGGAGCTATTTTCAATTCACCATTTCTGACAACTTCACTGCGCTTGAAATTGTTTTTATCCTACTATGCATCGGTGATTGCCATTATATTGCTCCAATCTCAGAGGCTGGGGTGAGAAAATTAGAAAGTAGTAAGTACCACTCGCGTCGTACTTCACTTTGCTCTGATGGCCATTTAAGGTCACTCCCATTAAGCCCCACTCATTTTGTGAGATTGTGCTAGTTGGGCTTGTGCACCCACAGTCGTCCTCATAATAATTTCATCCGTTTCTGGGCTTCTTTGTCCTGGTTGCTCGGAGTGCAAAAGAAGAGTTGAAGAACGATTAAACACAATAGGTACAGGGCGCGCCGGGGCACAAAATTAGTTATGAACATTATGCACTTTGTGCGAAGCCGAGGAGAGGAGGTATATATATCGTATGTAGGATTTTGATGGGTGAGAGGCGCAAGGGCAATGCAAGAAAGGATGTATGAGTGGTGGAAGAAAATATAAAAAAGGTATAGAAATACCTATACGTCGTTCTGTTATATTTACTATAAATTCCGTCCCTCTCATATTAGTAGTGGATGTTATTTTTAGTTCCACCCACCTCATCCAGGACCACTTTTTTTCTAACATCCTGCAGCGTTTTACGTTTTCTATTTTTTTTTTTCTGCTCCCGCACTTAATTTGCATGAAATTCATATTCACTCACATTCAACCTATCGACCGCATCTAGACTGCCAGAGCCATCTGCATAGTATGTTTTGCATCGCTCGTCGATATTGGGTATGTGTGTGCATAAATGTTTGCTCCTCTCGACTTCATCTCCTCATCGTCCTTAGTTCTGGCTCGACTGCAAGGTTCGAATCTAACTTTATATCTAAAGTTGTATATCAAATTCAGTTAATTACAATATGGTGCCCACTCGACTGCAATCGAGTGGGTGGCAGCACTAGTGAATATAGATGTGTGCTCATGCAACAATGTAAATGAAAACAACAGCAACAACAACAACAACAACAACAATAGGTATACACAACCAAAAGGACTATCGCTATGCACTCATACATTTAAATTTAAGCAACATATGCCTGAAGCGCAGCGCAGAGTAAAGGACAAACAGGTCGGTTTTAATAAAAACACACAGCTCTAAAAGTTTATGAATTAACAAAACTGAATTGGCAATAGGCAGCAGGCAAGGCAGCAAGCAGAGCCACCTATCAGTACACCCTCTCGAGTGCATCTCACAGCTAGCATAGAGGTGCTTCAGTGGTTGCACAATGGTCTCCCTGTTCGCCTCACTGACGCCCTATAGATGGTTGATAGTGGAGAAAGTGGACAGGGATGAGAAGATGTATTAGTGTAGGAGCTGATAAGGACATTGAGGAAGGATGGAGGGCGGAGGATGGCTTGCTGCATCCTGTGCGAAACCTAGAAAACAACCACCGTCGTCGTCGTCTTATCCTTAATTTTATGCAAAGGAAAACATATCGTGTGCCTGGTCGCTTGGCAGACTGATGTATTACCATTGAGGTAAGCTTAATATATAAATTTACATATAGATACAGTCATATGTAAAAATTTTGCAAAACTTTGTAAAATTCATGTGAAAATATTTGTACAAACAAAACTTTTAAAATTTCACATGTAGAGTAACGAAAATTGTATAACATTATTATGTTGGTCATTCTTAAATAATTAAGCAACTTTAAGCATGTATCACGTCTCTTACAACTCACAGGGAATTCACAATCTAATTTAATATCAAAGCTCAGGCTCTCAAGAATGGGCTAATGGAACTAAATGATCATGGAAACAGATGCTATTGTTCATAGTTGACTGGACGTAAAACTTAAATTGTTTGTATCGAGCAAGCCCATTTATTTAAATCTAGCTAACCCAACAGTTGTCTGTTGATGATCAAATTTCATTGTGATTTCAAACTTAATTGAAGAAAACAAATTAGGTACTTTGGATGACGTTTGTTTTCTATTTTTGTTTACATTTGGTGTGTTCTTTTATTAACCATTGTTAACTATGGTTGTTATGTCAAAAAAAATTGTTGAAGTGTCATTGTTAGATTTAGTTGGAAATTGTTACATTTCATTTAGGAACGATTTATTGTTAGATATTAGGTCTGTTTAATGAATCTGTTCGGAACAGAAAAGTACAGAAAAGAACAGAAAAGATCAGAAAAGTACAAGTTTATGTGTTCCATGAGTAAAAACCTTGCACTCAGCTGTTCTACCTTCTGTCACTTTTGTGTTCCATGAAGTTTTTCAGAACAGATGAGAACAATATATTCTGCGCCTACTTTTTATGTGGTACAAGTGCGTGAAAAGTTACAAAGAACAGCTGACTGATTTCTGTCAGCAGTCAGCATGAAAACAAACCAAGTTTAAATTGTGGTTATTAGGCGTGTACCACAAACTGAGCGCTCATTGGGCGCTCAATGTCAGATTAACGGAGGCAGAATCATTTGGTGGGACAACATTCTCCGCTCTCTTTCAAAAAAAAAACGTGTGTTATATTATTCTCATACAAGTTTGGAAATAAGATTTCAACTTTTCGTTAAATATTTAATTGTTAAAGCAAAAAACTTATTGAAATTAATGAAAATGATTATAGCTAATTCAATTAGTTTGAGTTTTCACCAACATTCCGTCTTTATTTTGTATTTATTTACTACTTTCTTATTTGCACACCCTCAAAAAATTATAACTTGGTTGTCAAACAAACAGCTGTTTCAACTGAGAAAAAAAATTGAATAGTGAATCCAAGAAATTTTTGGATCAGAAATCTCCGCAAAAAATCTCAGTGCTCAGTTGAGATTTTTTGTCTCACTTAAAAAGTCCTTGAGCGCTCGGAGCGCTCAGTTGATGGTACACGCCTATTGGTTGTTGATGTTTTGGAAAAGGAATTATTAGATTCGAATATAAAATAAAATAAAATGACAAACTATAGAATTGATAAAATCTGCAAATGGCAATGGCCCAACATTGACCGTTCAATGTTCTCCAAAAACGGAAAATATATTATATTGACACTTTTCACAGCTGATTAGAAATTGTCAACCACAAAGTTGAACTTTTCTGTTCTAACTTGTTCTGACAGTTTGTGCTGTTCTGTTCTGATCTAGTTTTTATTAATGTCGAATTCATTACAGCCATTTGAAGTCGATTTCATTTAAAAACTTTTCTTGGTAGAAGGAATTTAAAAAAAAATCGATTTTTTTTTTTTTTTTTGAGTGTGTGAGTGCAATTTGACAGGAATTTTGTTGTCGCACAAAAACTAAGAAGTAGTGCGCGCTAAGCAAATATTAAAGTGTATTTTATTTTCGCGTTGTTTTGATAATTTAAAAGCAAATATATTTCGTCTGATAATTGAAAAACAAGTAAAAAAATTACAATCCAAAATTAATCCACACACAGCAGCGAGGATCTATTCTCAATATTTCACTAGGGGACGAAGAAAAATAATTTTGCAACGTGTTTTCCTCGCGAATTGTAAGTTATTTTAATGGGATTTTTTGTTTCTTGAAGATACGCACAATTATCTTTACTTTTTTTCATCATTCACTGAAATATTAAACAATTAAGAACACTTAAACATTTGTTTTCTTTTTTAACTTCGTCACAAAATTGTAATGAGAACATTTAATTCCATCTTGATGCATGAGAAATGTCAAATCTTGATAGTGTGTGTGCGATTTGATGTGAAATCTAGCTAAAAACGCAAGATTTGTTTGACAACATTAAAATCGATTTTGTTTAGAAAAAATTCGATTTGTTCAGAAAAATTCGAATTTTTTTGGTTGTAAGGAATTCGACATAATTCATTAATGTCGAATTCCTTACAACCAAAAAAATTCGAATTTTTCTGAACAAATCGAATTTTTTCTAAACAAAATCGATTTTAATGCTGTCAAACAAATCTTGCGTTTTTAGCTAGATTTCACATCAAATCGCACACACACTATCAAGATTTGACATTTCTCATGCATCAAGATGGAATTAAATGTTCTCATTACAATTTTGTGACGAAGTTAAAAAAGAAAACAAATGTTTAAGTGTTCTTAATTGTTTAATATTTCAGTGAATGATGAAAAAAGTAAAGATAATTGTGCGTATCTTCAAGAAACAAAAAATCCCATTAAAATAACATACAATTCGCGAGGAAAACACGTTGCAAAATTATTTTTCTTCGTCCCCTAGTGAAATATTCAGAATAGATCCTCGCTGCTGTGTGTGGATTAATTTTGGATTGTAATTTTTTTACTTGATTACGCGCACAATTGTTTTTCATGTTTTTCAATTATCAGACGAAATATATTTGCTTTTAAATTATCAAAACAACGCGAAAACAATATACATATATGTTAAACGAAAACTTTGGAAAACTTTATTTCATCGTTAATTACCATAAAATCATGTTATTTTACTACAATATAATCGCCTTTTTCATTAAAAATGGTAGAAAATTCAATTTTAATTTATTTCACTTCACCAAAAGCTTTGTTTTGATTCTTCAATTTTTATTTTTTGTAAACAAACCTTCTCACATGTGCTTTGACAGATCAACACCTCAATGGTGCGTTCTTTTGTTAACCATAGTTAACTATGGTTGTTATGTCAAAAAAAATTGTTGAAGTGTCATTGTTAGATTTAGTTGAAAATTGTTACATTTCATTTAGGAACGATTTATTGTTAGATATTGTTGATCTGTCAAACGAACATTTTGGAAAACTTTATTTCATCGTTAATTACCATAAAGTCATGTTATTTTTCAACAATATACTCTCCTTTTTCATTAAAAATGGTAACAAATTCAATTTTCATTAATTTCACTTTACAAAAAGCTTTGTATTGATTCTTTAATTTTTATTTTTTGTAAACAAACCTTCTTACATGGGCTTTGACAGATCAACACTTTCAACTCATATCATGGAGATCAGTTGGAAATAGTTACGAATTGTAACTATTTGACACTAATAAATTGAATTTAGGAACGATGTTATGACGTCATATAGTTACAAATCGTAACTATTTTGTGATAAAGGAACGACCATTGTTAACTATAGTTAATCATAGTTAAATAGAAGAACGCACCAATTGTCTATACTTTTCAAACAGCTGAAATTTGGACCGGCATGCAAGCCGTTCGGCCTTAAACGCTTGAAATTACCGGTGTTACACCACTGTTTTATGTTCGCGTTTAAAAAATAAAAATACTGCATATTTATGTTTTAGTTTTGTGCTTTTTATAATCTGCTGGGTAAATCCATTCATAATTTAAATTTTTTCCACTTAGCAAATATCCTTTTGTTATATGTCTCATTTTGCTCCACAAATATACATTTTCAATATTTTTCCATATTTTCAAGTGAATATTATGCCCACAACCCCAGTAAGAAACAAGGACATCATCTAAATGACGTTGTGGCGAAAAAAATCAAAAACTGCTAGGAGGTAACCTATTTCAAACGGTGGTAATTTTTTAAAGGAACCCATACAAAAAGTCAAATAATGTATTTATCTCATATAAAAATAAAACACTCAAAAAAAAAAACAACTGTAAAAAAAATCTCGCACCAGAGTTCATAAAATCAGGGTTTTTATGTTGAGGCAACTTTTTTTAATTGGACCATAAATTGCCCCAAGGGTCGGGAAACGACTTAGATCCTTTTGCGGTTTCCGTATTTTTTTTCTCTCATCGCGCTTAATCATTCTCTACTCAATCATCATTCAAAAAAAAATTGCCTTAATAATCACAAAAGTATGCAAGTTTACAAAAAAAAAAGATGCAAAACAACAAACAACTTTTCATTTGAATTAATTATATGGTTTTGCTGATGATGTTCATGCAGTCTGTCAACCCTTTTCAGTAAAACAACAGGCGGCCCTTAATACCTAATGGTAACGAATCTAAAGTTACAATTATTTAGAGCGAATCACATCAATCCCGCATTCAAAAGTCGTGATGTTTTTCATACTAAGTAAAAGAGGACGGCCAACGAGAAAAAAATTCTAAAACTTATCAAAGATAATTTACATTCATTTATCTCATAATCGTGCTGTTCATGCTAATGGGTTTCGGCTTTGCTTTTTTGGGTGTTTTTTGTTTTGTAAAATATCCGTCATCGGGCGCGGTTACCAATTTAAACTTTTATACTTACTACGTGAAAAAAAAAAAATTAATGAAGTACAAACCCTCTAGGGTTGACAGCACTGCCCGCCGCTCAGGGTTGAACTAGTAAAATAAAGCCACCGAAATCAGCAAGAGTAATAAGTTTACGCGAATGGAAAATTATAAATTAATTTCCCTGTGTTGGCTATACAGACGAAGAGTGCAGAGAATGGAAAAGTTGTTTCGGGCCTTTGATGATAAAAGGTAGGGTTCCCAAACTTAGAAATAAATTGTATCATCTCTATATATAATTTTATTTTATCCAACTGCCTTTGTTCATACGAAATTTATCGAAGCAAATGCGGTTATCTTGAATTGATTTTTCGGTAGAACTGTTTCCCGCAATACCAATTGGGTACGTGATTTATGCATTCATTGGTATAGTTATTAAGTTTTCTGCAAAATTGTTTGTCTATCATTTTATTAGATTAAGTTCAATTTATTTTGGCGATATCAGACAGTTTTTCATGGCACTGAACTTTTTCGCAGGAAACTCTGCTGTCTATTCCCATTATTGTTAAAGGTTTACCAAGCAAAAATTTCCATCGAACACAACTCAGCATCAAGGAATAATATTATGTCGTTTTATATTTTTATTCAGAAATCTCTTAGTATTTTTTTTTTAAATCTTAACTCTATTCATTTTTTAAAACATTTTAAAGGTACTGAATTTATCAATTTGAAAAAAAAATGGAACAACTCACCTGCTGTTCATCATAGAAGAAAATTTCATCTTTTCGCATTATTTAAACAAGCAGCAAATGTTTTCTTTCTGACGTTATTCTCCTCAGTGGCAGTGATCACTTCAAATAAGTTCACATTCATTTCCCATTTCCGCGAGGACAACTTCAATCACAATTCTGCACAAAATGCAACAGCATCATCTTCCATTCCAAACAAAGAGATTTTTTATTCCTTTTTTTTTTTGTTTACAGTTAAAAGAAATCCAAACACCTCACTCGGCCACAGAAGTCTTTGCATGGTACAATAACTCGACTGAAAACATCATCATCATCACCCTCAGCAGTAAGAGCATTCAAAAAATAAGTATCCAATGGAATTGCAAAAAGGAGGCACCCAGAATGTCCTTTAGTGTTCCATCATGTTCAACAAAATACAAACGACGAAGAAGATGTAGATAAAGAAGAGTAACAGAACACACTTTTTCTTGGAATGGATTTATCTCCTTTATTTTTTTTTTTTTTATTCATTACAGATATCTTATGAGATGATAAATTAAAAAATCTTATTGTGAAGTACAAAAAAAAAATAAGACAATCATAAAGAAAACCCAAATACAAAAAAGTACACAAAAGATGACTTTCTTCAAAAGAAAGTACCTTGGATGGGGGGTAGGGATGAAGAACACACAGCTTTGTAAGTGCCGTGTGATATGGGTACCTAAACAAAACAAAAATATACTATAGTGGGACAAGTCTTTGAGGTTGGCTCTTGATTTTGGAGCATAATTTAAATAAAATGTCATAAGATATTTAATTTGTGCCGGCAAAGCTGGTAGACGGTTGTCCAGGTACCGAGAACTGTGGTCGGAAAGTTCCAAAATTAGCGGCTGGGCTGCCGGTGAATGCGGGTAAAGCAGCACCTTGGAATCCAGCAGGGAATTGTGTCATCAATTGAGCTGAAAATAATACAAAAACCAGTAAATTGTTTAGTTTTGTTATAAAAAGCTAAACAAACAAAAACTCACCGGAATTAGGTACATTTCCAGCGGTGGCAGCCAACCTGGACAGAATTGATCTTTCAGACATTTGCAGACGCTGTGCGACCGGGGGAATACGGGCCAGAGTAGCTGGCAAACGTGACACATCACTCTTCATGTCGGATAGTAACTCCTCCAATTGATTTAGTACCTTATGAAGTACTGCATTAGCCGGCTTGTTGCCTGCTAACGATTCCTTGCTCAAATGTTGATGAGATTCTGCCAAACATTCAACTTCAGCAAAGCGGGCATTCAACGACATAGCTGGATGACTAGGATCTTGGCTAAGATTTAAGAATGCAGCCCTCCGCAATTGCTCTTCAATAACTAAAGCCTGTTCGAGCAATTTAAATCGACGAGCCAAGAATTTGTTTTTGATTTCTAAAAAGTTTCCCTTGCCTACGTCCATTTTAAAGGGTTCGTTGATGATCGCAAAGCGAATATCATTCTGGATATCCTGCCAACGACCGTAGCCGTGTGTAACAATGCCAGCCAAAAGCCAATAATCATGACGACGGTGCCAGATTTCATACTCCCTGCCGGGAACGGCAGCCTTCTCTTCATTCAACCAGAGTGTGTGCAGTTCTGTGAACCCACCATCCGCAATGTTGAACATGAATTTGCGCTTCAAAACTTCCAAACTCTCTTCGATCTTTGACGTGTCGTGGCGTTTATTCTCCATTGGCTTTGGCTTTTCAACTTCTCCATCGTCCTTAATGATCAGCACGTCGTCATCATCATCCTCCGTCACAGCTTTTGATTCTTCTTTCAGGTCATCTTTCTTAACCGAGGAAGAGTCTGCCTCGGAGTTGTCTTTATCCTTACCTTCAGATTTCACAGATTGAACATCATCATCACCCGAATCTTTCTTTAATGCGGACTTTTCATCTTTGTCAACCTGTGGTGCACCCTCAGCTCGAGACTTATCATCACCAGATGCAGCAGGTGCAGATTTGTCTTCGCCTTTTTCTGAATTGGGTGCTGGGCTGGGAGCAGCACTAGTAGCTGGAGTCGCACTTGTACTGGGAGTAGCACTCTTATCGCCACTCATTACTTCTGCAGTAATATGCTGCTGATATCTAACTGGCTCGCATGGCTTCAGAATCAGTTCCGGCATACTGTAGTAGCCATTTATGTGTTCGAATTCCTGTACCTTCTTTCTGATCAGCGACATTACTCCGATACGTGTTAAAACATGCTGACGGCTTAGTCCTTCACGAGGCACTCCATCAGCGAATGTCTCTGCATTATCAGCTCCGGGCTCGCACAGGTGACGCATAAACAGCGACACATAAGCCTTGAAGTTACGTTCAGACTTGCCACGCAAATCCCTGACCAACCACTGTGAGTTGAATGCATCCTGTGGTGGCATTCCATATCGCATGATTGCATTCAAGAAACTCTTTCGCTGGCGGGCATTGAAACCCAAAACTTCAATATTTCCTCCGACACGAGCAAGTAGCGGTGGCAATGGGCGATCATCCCTGCGTTCAGGGCGCCTCTTAACTTTTCGAGATGGTTCCCCGTTGTCGGCACGTTCGTCAAAGTCATCATCTTCCCGGTCTTCGTCTGAGGCACCCGAGTAATCCGAGTTGAAATCAGATGCATTGTCTTGCCAGTTGCTGTCATCTCTTGGTTCAGCAGCCACAACTCCACCGTCAGTGTAATTGACCTGAAAGAGATCGTTTAATAAATAATTATTTGTTTGATAAGCTAGTTAGGAGGAATAAAAGGATAGCAAGGAAACCATCCAATTCATTTGATAAAAAAAAAAAATGTGTTTACCTGCTTCCTGACTCGCTTGCCCTTTCCAAGAGTTCGACTAACGTCCTCCTGATGCTGTTCATAGTGATGTCTCAGCAACTTAACCCAATAAGCCGGATCAGAGTTTTCTGCCTCTTGTTTAATAATTTCTGTTTCTTCTTCCTCGTTCTCTTCCTTTGTAGCATACGATGCCACCTTAAATGAAGACAAATACTC
Organism: Melangyna quadrimaculata; assembly: GCA_949320155.1. Lineage (NCBI taxonomy): Eukaryota > Metazoa > Arthropoda > Insecta > Diptera > Syrphidae > Melangyna > Melangyna quadrimaculata. Next base: position 5,818,696 of record OX439483.1, read on the forward strand.
ATTGGCCCAACTTTCCTTCTCTTCGATACCCCTGTTCGAACGATCTAAGAGCTCGGCCACAGCTTTGTCATCATAGTGAATGGCTTCCTCTTCCTTGCCATCCTCTTTGAAGAGTTCCTCTGTTCCGAAACGCAAAATATCATCCAATTCTTGCTTGGTAAAGTTTGCTCCTTTCCCGCCCATTCCTGGACGCACCACCAAATGAGTCAACATCATCTTGCGCTTGGCAACTTGCGTGACCCTCTCCTCGACTGAGTTTCTGGTCACAAAACGATATATCATTACTTTGTTAGCCTGTCCGATACGATGAGCACGCGAGAAAGCTTGAATGTCATTGTGAGGATTCCAATCGGAGTCATAAATAATAACAGTATCAGCAGTGGCCAGATTAATTCCCAAACCACCAGCTCGGGTACTTAGCAAGAATACAAACTGTGCCGCACCGGGAGCGTTGAATCTGTCAATGGCTTCCTGACGGAGATTTCCCGTGATACCACCATCAATACGCTCGTATTTATAGCCCTCGCCTTCTAGGAAGTCCTCCAAAATGTCCAACATCTTTGTCATCTGTGAGAAAATCAACACACGATGTCCTTGGTCTTTAAGTAGTCTCAGCATCTTAGAGAGAAGAACAAGCTTTCCAGCTGCCTTTGTCATTGAAGCAAGTTCATAGCCACCTCCTGGTGCTAGTTGGGCCTCTTCGGCAGCAGATGGAAACAGATATGGATGATTGCAGCATTTTTTCAAATCCATCATGACGTTAATCAAAGAACAAGAGTTTCCACCACTCTTGGAGTTTAAAGCCTCGTAGTTCTTTGTCAGGATGTATTTGTAGTACTTCTTTTGTAGAGGCGACAATTCGACACGCACAATGAACTCCGATTTCGATGGCATGTTCTTTAAAACGTCTGATTTGAGACGACGCAACATATGCGGCCCAAGCATTTCATGTAGACGTTTTACCTGGAAAATTAATTTGATTTTAAATACAATTATAAAATCTTTCAAAAGGATTTTCTTACCTGCTCTTCCTTAGCTACATCAGCAAATTCATTTTGGAAAGCATTCAAATCATTAAATTTACGCCGAGACAAGAAATTCAGCAAATGGAACAACTCCTCCAGATTATTTTGCAATGGTGTACCGGTCAGCAGCAACTTGTAAGCAATGTTGTAACTGTTCAAGATACGGAAGAACTTGCTTTGGTTACTCTTCAAACGATGTGCCTCGTCCACAACGAGGACTGACCAATCGATAGATCCTAAACAAGCTGCGTCCATAGAAACCAGTTCATAGCTTGTAAGTAATACGTTGAATTTAAACGAATTTGTACGAATCCGGGTGGGCTTTGAACCTCGAATAGCTCCCTCTTCAAATGTCAGCTCGTTTTCTCGAATCACAGCTCGGGAATCCTTGTCACCTACATAAGTGATGCAGTAGAAATCTGGAGCCCAAAGCTCGAATTCTCGCTCCCAATTGATGACTGTCGACAGAGGAACAGCAACAATGAAAGGACCCTTGCAATGGCCTTCCTTGTAGAGTGAGTACAAGAATGTTACAGTCTGGATGGTCTTACCCAAACCCATTTCGTCGGCAAGAATGGTATCGATATTTTGTCCCCAGGAGTAACGCAGCCAGTTGATACCATCGATTTGGTAAGGATGAAGCTGCATACCAGTTTCATCCAAGAACGGTGGCTGACCCTCGTATTTCTTTTTCAAATCAGTTGTTGGCTTCTCTGGAGGGGGTGTGTAGCGTTTGATGGTAGATGTTTGGTCATCATCATCAATTCGATTAGACTTGCCCTTGCGTCCCTTCTTGCCTTTCTTAGCCCCACTACGTACCGTATCCGAATTGCATGCGGCCCTCAAATCCATGTAGAATTCCACGGCAGTTTTTAAGCCAGGAATATCATCTGCTTCGTCTTCCCAGGTGCATTTGTCGTATTGCAAATCACGCCACTTGACCAAATATAAAATCGACCCATCCCTGGCTGTACGATGGTTGATCACACGGTGAACTATGAGCCATTCTGGCTTAACGCCGAAACGGTAGTAACGCTCTTCCAAGTCGATCTCATCATTTTCCTCATCCTTGCCATGGGTTTTGGCCTTGTGGCGCTGAATTCTCTGGTATCGGCTATCAGCTTCGTCAAGGGCTTCCTCAAACTTGGGTGGCTCTTCCATGTCTAATTTTCGCATATAGGAGCGCAACATAAATGGATGGTGAACATCCATCTGAACCTCGCTCACCCATTCACAATGCCAAAAGGACTGGTTGTGCCACTTTATAAAATACTCGCGGACGCGTGGTTGCTGCTTCTTTGATGTGGAGGCTTCATTCTTTGGCTCAATCCAACGCCAAGTAAGAATCTTCTCTGCCTTACCGCTGAGTGCTGGACATCCACAACGAGGACATTTCCAATCACCGTCAGGGATTGTATCCAATGGAGGATTCAAACAGAATGTATGATAAGCCGATGGACATGAATCACAACAAAGTAACTCCCCACCGTCCTTGCAAACTCGACAGAACTCTTGATGCTCATCGTCTTCTTGTTCTTCAACTGGACCATCAGCTTCACAATGTGGACACGACCATTTGCCTTCCGGAGCTTCATCTAATTCTGGTTCCAAACAAACCAAATGATACGCCCTTGGGCATGTATCGCAAAGAATAATCTCTCCACCCTGCTGGCAAACTTCACAGTAGTCCTGGTGTTCATGATCGCCATCATCGCCATCGGGGAATCGACTGGTCTTGTGCATTTTCTTCTTCTTCTTGAATTTATTACCAAACTTGGTCTTAGCTTTTTTCTTCACCACAGGCTGTGGTTCTTCTTCTTCCTCTTCGGCATTCTCGTCCAAGTTCTCGTCCTTGCTCGAATCGGACTTTTGAAGCATTTTTTCAAATTCCAAATCAGAGTCTCGCTCAGATACTCCACTAGCATCTGGATCATCGTCTGAACTTTGGTGTTTGCGTTTGCCGAACTTAATCTTCAGAGTGGGTACTTTTCCCGATTTACGACCTTTTTTACTGGCAGTTCGACCACGTTTGCGACGGGAACGCTGTTCTGGTTCTTGCTCTTCTTCCTCTTCCTCCTCTTCATCTTCAAAGATGTCATCGGGCTAAGAATGCAGCAATTTAAATTAGTCTTAATTTTTTGTTGTGGAAAAAGAACTTACCTTTTCATTGCGTGAAGATCGAGATGAACGAGGTTCTTCGTCGTCTTTGCCAGTTTCACTCTGTATGTTGGGATTTACTTCACAGAAATCTCTCCACTTTGCTGCAACCAACATCATAAGCTTAGGAGCTGGGACCTTGGCGTTCTCCTTCTGTAAAATTGGACGTACGTGCTGCTGGAAAAGCTTATACGAAGTTAAAGTTTGCATGTCACTGTCAGTGTATTCTATCTCAACGTCAGTCACATTAAATGCGGTACAGACGTCCTCCACAGATGGCATTCCTACAAAATGAAAGCAATGTTTATTAAAAATAGAACAAGACATTCGACGAATAATTAATTCGCGATTATGTTTGAAGGTGGATCCATCGCGTTTTTTTTATTGGACGAACAGACAATTCGTTTATGTTATCTACTCTACCTGATGAGGATGATGCTTCTTTTTCCTTGGCTGCTGCCTTCTCAGCATCCTTGCGCTTGCGTCCACGCTTAGTTGTTGGATATTCAACTTCTTCCTCATGCTGAAAATCACTCTCCTCTTCGCTTTCGTTCTTCTTCCGTTTTTTCTTCTTGCGACCTTTTTCTTTTTCATTCTTAGTTTTACGCTTTTTACCTTTTTTCTTTTTACGATTATCTTCAGGGTCGTAGTCGTCATCTTCCTCCTGTGTATCAGCAGCACCATGAATTTTGTAAACAAAATAACAACATAAATACCGAAAACAAAAAAAAAAAAAACAAAAAGTGAAAGTCAGAGATGAATGAATGTGCGTCATTTTTTAATCGAATACTTTAATGTTGTTATTGATATTTAATTAGCGAGTCTAGGAAAATACCTATAGCTATGCAGCATTTAGCTACAGGTGTGAATGGGAAAGTGGCAGATTAGTTATTGATATTTTGTTATTCTTGGTGATAAATAGCCTTAAGATATGAAAAAAAAGGGTTTCCAAGTAAAATGGGGTTTGAGTATTTGAATAAGAATCCAAAATATTTTTTGTTTGTATTGTGGTTTGTGGACTTGTTTTTTTAAACCTAATTACGTCATTGGGCCTTGAGCGATAAAACTCAATTTCACTAAAAATAGCTACTTGTTTTGTTGTTTATTTGCAATTTTAGGACAAATAATTTGTAAAGTTTCTAGAAAATGTCATGGCATTAGAAATTTGGGATGCAATAAACTAAACCTGGTTCCTCCTGTGCTTTATAAGCTTGAGGCCTTATTATGTTAAACAAAAACGATTGAACTATAGCTTTTTCCCTTCCTTTATCAATTGACAAGATAGGGACAGCTATTGCCAAAACGATATCGTTCGATCGTTCTCGTTTTACGTAAAAAGGCCCCTGGTATTAATGTTATCCGAATTTATTAATAAATCTGAACAAAAAGTAATATTCTAAAGAAATGCAAAATCTACGCTAATTAGACGCATTTGCTCAAACGAATTATAACACTTCAAGTTGAGTTGGATCGTTTTTTATTGCAATCAACTTAGCGCTCAAAATCGATAATTTCTCTTCTAAATATTGCATTTCAGATCATCTGTTTGCAGTAATCGGTGCCAAGACAGCACAGTTCCATGAATAAGTTAGAACACAAAATTATCATACCTCATGTGAATGAGCACCTCAGACCTGAGACGCATACGTATGTATGTACATGCCTATAGGTAAAACCAGTAACTTAGCATGACAGAAAAATTATGACTCTTCGCAAAAAAAAAAATATAACTACAAACAAAATATGCCTAGTTTTTTTGCTCGCTTCCATTTTTTGTTTTATAGGATACACAATGCTTTTGAGTTCAGGTTCCTATAAGTATCACTTACCTATAAATATTTTTGAAAAAAAAAAAACAAAGCAAAATATCACTAGTATTAAATTCATTAAATGATTTATGCACTTACTAAAAATAATCTTCGAAAAAAATAATCAAGTTCTCAAGTTTAGATAAACGTTGAGGTTGTTAATTTGATTAAAATATTGTTATCGCCCTTACCGATCTTCTTACCGCAACTAGTTTTGTTGTTTTTTTTTTAACAAAAGAAATACATTGTATGTATATGCATATGTATATAAATGTATGTGCCTACACCTACATTCTGAATGTGTACTAACATAATTCCTTTTTTATTTATGTAAAAACAAATAAATGTACGATTGATTGTTATGAGAACCAGTTATCTATGTACACTAGGGTGGTCCTTATAAAGGTCATCGTCATATTTTGAATGACGCACCCCCTAATTTGTTCTAAATAAATTATAAAATAGATCGCTACCAAAGTTGTTTACAAAAAGATATAAATATTATAACTATAGTTAAGGGTTCCAAGTACATGTACAAAAATCAGTGCCAACTTAAGCGCCCTGCTAGTCAAAGCAGCAATGATGCAAACATTGCTTGTTGCACTTATTTAACATAATGTTTCTTGCCAAAACTATTTGACCGTTTTCGATCGAATGTTCCAATTTCGTCTTATAATACTCTAGACTATTTGATTCCAAATTTTTTAGCAGAATTAGACAATTTTTGGCCTAATTTTTGAGTGCTTCAAAATAATTTAGTTTTTCAGAATTTTTTTTTACACATGGTTAGATAGAAACTCAAATATAACATACATGCATTTTAAACTAATGTGGTCTTGTAGAAAATTTTATAATAAACAAGAATATAGTGGTATAGTATTAACCCGGCCCAAAGATGTCTAGGTTTTGTATTGGAAATCCCATGTATTTTTGTACATCCAACTTTAAAAAAACTAATAACTTTGGTAATCATTGATGTAGAAAATTGAATTTTGGCACACATGTAGTCACTTTTGTCATAATTAAACAAAATTATTAGAAACCATTTTACAACATTTATTAAAATTAAATAAAAAAAAATTGTTTAAATGTCTATAAAGAGGGAAGTAACTGTTGGAATTTTTTTTCTGATACATTTTTATAAATATGACAAAAGTGACTACATGTATTCCAAAATTTGTTGTATCAATCATTACAGAAGTTAAGAAATTTCAAAGTTGGATTTACAAAAATACATGGAATTTCTCATATAAAACTTCAGACGCCTTGGGGCTTGGTAACGTTAATGTAATGATCTAAAATTTAACGTTTTTTTTTTGTTTTTTATTTAAAACAAATTAGGGGGGTAAGTCATTCAAAATAAGACAATGACGTTTGTAAGGACCACCCTAATATGTATATTTAAATATATTATTTTGAAGGTAAAATATTTTAATGAATTAATAAAATGATCTCGTTTTGATGAGATTACTTTAACTTTGTTTTAGTTCGCATTAATTGTTTGATTAGAAGTGCAATATATGATGTCGATTGGCGCATAGTTAAATAGTTGGAAGTGCAAAGCCACCTGTTATTCTGAATAACTCATGTTGTTTTTCATTTTTAAGACAATGATTAATATCATAGCAACACCTTTAAATTGAATGATTTAATTAAATAAAATATGTAGTAAGAAGATGAAGAAATTAAAATATTAAAATATTGAAATTACTTCTGTTTTAAGTGGAGTGAATGAATAAAATATGTAGTAACAACACTGTAGTCGATGAATAAAAAACACGCATTAAGTCTCATTTCATTAAGATATTATACAACTTTTTTTACAAAACAGTTTTATCTTTTATGTGTGTATGTACAAATATGTATAAACTATAAGCATATAATGTAAATGATGATGATTATGTATGTATATTGGGGTGGTCGTTCAAAAAAAGGGGAAGGGCATAAATCAGCTCAAAATGAAGAAAAAATAATTCTATTCTTCTGATTTTTATTTTCAACCCCCTTCCCCTTGTTAAAAAAAAAAACATTATAACGCCCACCCTCATGTATGTAAATGATGTGTATGTATGTATGTATATTTTTCTTATCATGCATTTGTTAATAAAAAAATACAAAATGAAAAATAATAAATTCAATACACCACCTTCTTTCTTACCGTTGGCTTCAATGGAACATCAGAATCATTGGATAATTCTGCAGCTTTTACTGATTCTTCTTGTGCTTCCTCTTCATCTAAAATGCAAACAATTAATTTTGATTAGAAAACTTAAAAATGTATTTTGCTTTCCTCCTGCGCCAAATTACCATTTTTTAAACAAAACCAACGGTTAAATTAATTAAGATTTTTTTTAGCTTTGGGTAAATTTTAATATCACTTTTTTTCTTCTTAAGGTTGTTTAATGTTTTTCTTTTTTACAAAAGACCAATTCAAGAATCTTCATTTTTCTTAAATACTAAAATTTAACAGTAAAAAACAGCTTGGTGAACTCGTATCGAAGAGTTGAACGGATTAACAATCGAAAAGGTCATAAGTCGATGAAGCAAGTTCTCGTTATTCCCGTATTTCTTACAGATCTTAAAAAGAATTCATCTGATTGGTCCATGAAAAAATAACAGAGAAGTTTAAATTGGCTTCAGGCTTTGGAATTAAATTTAGTTTCGTTATTTTCTGTAGTTAAGTTCTGAGAGGCGATTTTCGGAGTTCTATTTCAGAGGTACAACTACGTACTTACTTAAAATATTTTTTTTTTTTAAACTAATTATTATGATCTGTCATTTTACCTTAGTCCAAGCTACTTAAGGCCTTATTATAGTTTGCGAATCAAAAGTTCGCTTGAAGTCAACAGTTTGGTGATTGACATGTAATTTCAAAATACCTTTTTTTGTAAAAGCGGTCGGACTCGCTTCATAAACTAATAAAAGTCTGCCCAAATAATGGATTCTTAAACGCGTTTTTGAAGAGCACAATCTTTGTTTTTTTTTTTTTTTTGTAATCTTGGGGAAAATTAGAGAGCATCATAAAAAGTGATTATAGCCCAATCCAATTAGGTTTTGACCTAGACAAATTTATTGACATGCTGAAATTTGATGGTTCAGAACATAATTATATGTGCAAGCTTCCTAAAAGCTTCGGTGGGGTTACAACAGCAACTTGAAAAAAACCGCGGCCATCTATGAATTTTTTTTTTAGCTAAAAATTTAATTGTGAAAAAAGTCTATCTTGCGTTGCATCTGAAAGTTGGAATATACAATGTTTGAGGTGTTTCTTCGTGTTTTTCTTTGTTTAAAGACTTTTGCACGTATTTCTCCGCTGCCAAAAACAGTGCTGCACTTTGTTATTCCTCGCTTAATTTATCTATTGACAATTATGTCAATACAAACGAAACACATACCATGAAAGAAATACACTTTACGATCGTAACTTCTCTAGGATCGTAGGGGTCCTAGAGAAACACTTAAGGATAAAATTGAGTAGTTTCGACGAAAGTGGGAGACATTTTACGTCTAAGCTAATCATATAAATTCTATAATTAATTTGTCTGAAGGAAGAATCTAACATTCCCAAACTAGCCTAGTCAACGTAGGCTTAAAATTATAAAATAAATGCAAAAAACAGTGCTCTCTGGATTATTTTTAACATACCCAAAGTCCCCAGCCCAGGGCCGCGAGCTAAACTCAGGAGAGGGGTTAAATGTACCCCTTTTTAGATGTTCTAATTTTTTTTTTTAATTTTCTTTCACTTTTTCATATTGACTTTGCCTCTATTACGCTTAGTTTTCCAAATATTGAAGAAAAACTACAAAAGGGGACATTTACCCCCATCTACTGTCTAAAGCTTTCGGCCCTGGGCTGGGGACTTTGAGTATGTCATACTTAAGGGTTCGCAGGTTCAAAGAAATTATTCATTCATTAACCTCAAGTTCAAACAAACACTACTATCACATACTACACAGTATATAAATAAAAACAATTATAAAAAAAATCAAAAAAATTTTCGTCGTAACTTTCAATTTTCTCAAAAACTAGGACACATAGAACCATTTAGTTTTCAGTTTTCAATTAACAATTAATAGGGGTAGTGAACAATAAAAGCCAATTCTGCATTTTATTTTACAATTTAAATAAAAAAATCAAAAAACGAAATTTTCAATTTTTTTTTTTTTATTTTGATTTTGAAAGTAATTTTTACAAAAACTATGTAACTTGATTTGAAAGCAAAATAAATGAACGGAGTCTGGCTTTCAAAAAAGGCAAATTTCGTTGTTGTAAGTGTTGCTGTTGTTTTTTAATATTATTAAAAAATGCCCCTCCTCTCTTAAGGGGGGAGAAAGAACCCCCCTCCATGGCAAATAAATTTTGTATTGTGTTCCTTTATAAAAAACGTTACCATTTTTTCGCGCCATGTCAAAACAACTCTTGCTATTTAAATTTTGCCTAGTTTAGTATACATCAACTTTTTCGTATAGTTTGGGATATATAGAAAAAAAAGGAAATTATAACTCCACTCTCATCCTCATGACATGATGAAATAACAGTAAATGAATCTGTATTTACCTTTTTTGTTTTTTCCAAGTAAATTTGTCAGAAAACATTCAATATCTAAGACAATAACAGGTTTTTAAGATTTGTTGACTTTTCTACCACCCGCATCTCCTTTATTACTGACCGTAGAAAAAATGTGAATATATATTTTTATAGACAATTCAATTGTCTCTAATTACAGTCCATTCCTGTCAAAAGGCGCACACAGGAATGGTTGCGAGTTGTTAGTCACTAGGCCCTGGTTCTTCATGAGCCGTTGTGCCACCCGATTTATTTATTTTTTAATTAAGTAGTATAGACTTTTCGCTAACAAGCTACGTTGTGGAAATATTCACGAAAATCTAAAAAGGGGTTCATTTAACCCCCCCTCCTGAGTTTAGCTCGCGGCCCTGGGCTGGGGACTTTGGGTATGTTATACCTGGGGGTAACCCCTACCATATAAAAAAATAATAATTTTGCAAGCAAAATTCCTTCGTTGACTGTACTAAAACTATCTGTAAGTTATTTATAGCATAGCACGCAGCTGAAGCTATAATAAATGAAATGAGGAAGTCATAAAATAAAATTATTGTAAAAATCCCTAAGGGCGTAGCCTACTTAATAGTTAGTGTGCTATTACACCATGCATCTAGACGCGTGCAACTTCTTCGAACTTTTTCGAATTTTCTTGTTGCACGAATATTTTACCCACGCGACACACGGCAGATTTTCTTCCGTCTCATGTTTTCGAATTCGTTTTCTCTTTTGCACTTACATATGTTCGAAAAGTTGCACGCGTCTAGATGCATGGTGTAATAGCAGACTTACCAATCAGGATTTCGAGCAAACCAATTATGTGAAACCGGTTTAAATTTTGTGATAAATGAATGGAGAAAGGAAATTGACGAAAAAATTTTGTAATTGCTGTTTTCCTTGGCGAGCTTTTCAAACAGTGGATCATAACATTTTATTAAAATAAACTAAAGTATTTTCGAATAAAATAAGTGGAGCTCAACGGAGCGGTTTAAATCTTTTATCCGGGGAAGAACACAGCGAACATCAATGAACGGGATGGTATCGCTGCGATGATGTGAACATTGGAATACCACAGGGTACAATATTGGGTGTGTGGTTATTCCTTATGTTCATAAACGATATGAGTAAAGTTATACAGTCATCGAAGCTTATCCTGTTTGCTGATGATGGTCTTCTATATGTGTCTGGCAAAAACTTAACGCAATGCTAAGAAGTGCTAAATCAAGATCTAGAGCGAATAAATACATGGCTGAATTTGAACAGACTGGTGCTTAATGTTGCAAAACTAAATGCATGGTGTTTCGATGTATTCCTGTAAGTTTGTTTTCCAATAGTAATGTTTCTATTAATGTATCTATCAACAATGAACAAATTGAATAAGTTAAAAAAATGAAATATCTGGGTTTTGTATTAGATGAACAAATAAACTTTAACGAACACATAAATTATGTTTCTAAGAAAATATCTAAAAAAATTGGTGTGCTAAGGAAAATTAGAAAAAATATAACTATGAGTATGGCTGTTAACCTATGTAATGTCTTAATTAAACGTCATTTTGATTATTGTGCCAGTTTAATGTATATGTGTCCACAAAGTCATAAAAATAAACAACAATTAAAAGAAAACAAAATAATGAGAATAATTTTGAAATGTAATAGATATACACCAATTCAAAGTATGTTGATCTCTCTGAAATGGTTAAATGTAAACCAAAGACTTTTTATGTTATCTATGAAATTGTATACAAAATACAAAACAAAAACAACAAGTTTCCTGGGCCCGTATTACAAATAACGAAACGAAAGGCAAAAAAACGATACCCAAGAAAACGATAGTCATGACATGGACCGATTATGGTGTACGATATTGGATGCATGAAAATATTGCCAGATAAAATCAAAAACTTTTTTTTTTTAAGCGCATTCAACTTCTTTCCTTCAATATTTCTGTCAACAAAAAATTGTAGAACTGAATTAATAAAGTTAAGAAAGTGTATCTAATTGATTTCTAAATTTAAACAAAATGTTTTTTTTTTGAGTAGTGACGACGATTCTGAGGATTTAGAAAACGGGAAAATTCAATTTCAAGGAGATCTCTGAGGGATGCATCAGACCCAATGGGTATTACTTATGCATTTTAAGTTGGTTGAGCAATATTAACACTTTCATTATTAGTTGGTTGAGCATTATTAACACTTTCCAAGTCTTCCATAATGGCATTAACAATGTCGTGTTTTTTTTTTGTTTGAAGCGAGAAGGATCGCCGAAATGCATTCCCAATGTGTTGCCTGAGACCGCTTCATTCAGATCAAGGATTGATATCACAGCTTTCTTGTTGTCTGAAAAAGTCTTTATTTTATTTGTTCAATAAAATACGAGTGTCAAAAGCAGTCGTAAGAGAAAACGAGTATCGTTTAATAAAAACGACCATCGTAAAACGTAATCGCATAGTAACGATAACGAGGGATTTTGAACGATAATCATAATTCGTAATACGGGCCCTGGTTATTTATGTGAAAATGTTATACTTGTAAATGAAGTTGTTGATTATAATTTAAGAAATAATCATGACCTACGAATTGCTAGAACAAGAAATGCAGCGAACTATATTTTGTAAAGGTTTTCAAGATTTTAATAACCTGCCACAAGAAATCAAGAACAAGAAGCCAAAAAAAAATCAACCGAATATGTACAAAAAAATTATTAACTTCAGTTTAATAAAAAAATAATTTAAAGAATTTTTTAAGGATAAGATCAAAAAAATAGTATACAACTCCAAGTTTAATAGTTTCATTAAGTTGAGAGGAACCACGTCAGAGTTATGATATCACCAATGTAGGTGGCGCCCTTATTTTCATCTAGAACAAGAACGAGTGATAGGCAATACAAGAACCATTTGCTCCTTAAAGTAGACTATTTCCACCTTTAGGTAGACTATATCTGAAAATAGTGAGGAAATAGTCTACCTAACGGAGAAAATGGTTCTTGTATTGCCTATCACTGTTTCTTGTTCTAGATGAAAATAAGGGCGCCACCTACATTGGTGAAATCATAACTCTGACGTGGTTCCTCTATGTGTATAAATTCAATGATAGTATGTAAGTGAAAAATTGTAAAAATGAAAACTACATAGCTTTTGTAGCTAAATAAAATGCATTCAATTCAATTCAAAAATATTATTGTTGTCCTTTTCGTTTAAAATCTAAGTGTAAATTCACAAACGATCACTGAGCAAATGATGCATTTACCCATTGAGTTTATACACATAGAGGAACCACGTCAGAGTTAAGATATCACCAATCTAGGTGGCGCCCTTATTTCTATCTAGAACAAGAACCAGTGATAATCAATATAAGAGCCATTTGCTCCTTAAGATAGACTATTTCCACCTTAAGGTAGACTATTTGTGGAAATAGTGAGGATATAGTCTACCTTAGGGAGCAAATGGTTCCAGTATTGATTATAACTGGTTCTGGTTTTAGGTGCAAATAAGGGCGCCACGTAGATTGGTGATATCTTAACTCTGACGTGGTTCCTCTATGTGTAAAAACTCAATGATATACCTAATGATGAATATTTGAATATTTGCGAAGTGTTCATGTCCCTGCTTAAATTGTATTGTTTGATCGATACAAAATGTGATGCCTGTTTGATGCATTTTATAATTTTTTTTTTTACAGAAGTGGTCGCGCCTCATTTGCGCAGTGGTTGGTGAATTTGGTTTATTTCTTCGCTTTCCGCATCAAAATCGTGAGATAAATTTATCTTCTTTTTCTTCATTTAACCAGCGATTGTCATGATCTCGAGGGGGACCACAACTCTCCCACTTAACTGCTTCACCTAGGGTTCCAATTCTGGGGTTCGCCGGGTTGACCTCAGAAAACGTCGACAGGCCTCCGATTTTGGATTGTTCCATGTCTGAGGCCAAGTAAATAAAGGTGTCGTTGCATTTGTTTTATCCAGGAGTTTTTGCGCCTGCCTTTCTTCCGCTATAGTGTCTTGTGCTATTGGCTTTTGAACTGGGTTCTCATGGCATCTCTTTGTACATGACAGTACCAGCTAAGTTGGTCATGCTGTATTTTGTCCAAAATGGTATTTTTGACGTGTAGGCTTCCTCGGATTCTCTTACTTCTTACTCAATCACGCTCTGCCACTCCTGCTCTCATGCGAATCATCTTCATTTCAGCTGCCGTCAATTTACTCTCATACTTCTTGTACATTGTCCAACACTGTGAACCATATGTAAGCGCTGGACGAACAACTACCGTGTAGAGCTTTCCTTTCAGCTTAGGGGGCATTTTTCTATCACAGAAGATGGCAGAGTTTTCCCGCCACTTCACCCACCCTAAGCTTACGTGATGTTTGATGTCGTCATCACAAGATCCTTTGCTTTTGATCATTGATCCAAGATATTTGAACTTTTCGCACTTGGGAAGCACTGTTCCGTTCAAATAGATGTCCGGACCAAGCCTATTTGGATCAGAAAATGGACAGCATAGGTATTCGGTCTTTTTCGCGCTAATGCATCCATTTCCCTGCAGAACATCATACCATACATACTTGCTCGTTGCAAGGACACAGGATCTTCACTTATGATGGCTCCATCGTCAGCAAAGAATAACTGAGTCACTTTGGGGTCCGTGTCCTTATCCTCAAGCAGAAAGTCAAAGACAGTAATATAAAGAGCAAAGGACTCAAGTAGCTTCCCTGGTGCACACATACGCTAATTGGGAACTGTTCGGTGATTCCTGCGGGGTATCTTACCTTTGTAGATACGTAGACTACCGGAACTGCTTGTTGCCTAAGTGCAACTCATATCAGATCTCGTGGTTGTCTGTCGAATGCCTTTTCAAAATCAACCAATACAATATGCAAATTTTTCGAGGAATCCCGATATTTTTCCATTCTGATTTTTATACTCTGAATAGCATCAGTGGTTGATTTACCCGAAACAAACCCGCACTGGTGTCAGATAGCCGTATTATTTTTCGTAGGCGGCCATACAATACCCACTCAACGATATTCATGGTGTGTGACATCAGCTCGATCGAACGGTAGCTGTCGTAATTTCGTGTATCACCCTTCCCCCTGTAGATTGGAAGAAGGTAACTTTCCCTGGACTGATTAGGCATATTCGGTCGCCGCAGGTAATTTTGGAGATGAGAATCATGAGACATCTAGACCCGATGTCTCCCATCTTTTTCCTTAACTCAGAGGGTTTTTTCACCGTATCACTAAGTTCTTCGACTGTGATGTCGGCGACTTCTTCATTGTTAAGTGCAGCTATTGGAAAGTACATCCTCGGAAACTGTTCATTTAAAAAACCCAATACTCTTGCCATCTGTGAAAAAATTTGTCGTCATCCACAAGGAGATGGCCTTGAGCGTTGTTGATGAATTTTGGTGAACGAATCTCCTGAGCATTTTTCCTTCTCTGTGTAGCGTTTTTGAAAATAGTTGTGCACTTGTTCATGTCGCAGTTCTTGAATAGCTTGGTTTGCTTCAGCAGCCGGTGCAGATATTTCCTCCAGCTCCCGATACATGCTCTTCGTACTCCCTGCTTGAAGTTGGGCACACCTTTTCTTTGCTTCTTTCTTGCAACGTCTGTAAACCGCTCCAAGGCGTGCTTTTTCATCTATGTTATGAGAAAGGCAAGTTGACCAAGCTTTGAAAGGCGTTTTTTTCCTAGTCATTACTGCCTTGGCTTCATCATTCCACCACCATGTTTCTTTGTCGTGTTGGTAGTGTCCTCTGACAATTTCTAGCAGTGATTTCGCTTCCCGCAGGCAGGTTTCTTGCAGAGTCCTATATTTTTTGTACTCCACACCCTCCATTTACATGTATGTCGATATTTTTATACAGATAATCTTTCATAAAAGAAACAAACGCCTTTTACTTTATCCAGATTGTACCACTTGATTCCTCTAGAACCCTCTGTTTGTGTGTTCGTCTTTCTCGTCTCCATACAAAATTCTGTCAGCGGTGTTGTGGGGCGATCGGTTCACATAAAATCACTTTGCAATCTTTGACTTGCGGCTTCATGAAACTGGCAACCAGATGATGTTTGACTTTCGTTTTGACGATTGGTTTCTATATTTTTGTCTATAGAAGTGATAAAGACAGCTTTCTTCAAAGCTTCAAAGCGACAATCAACAAAACTGATAATCAATTTTCAGCATTGCCGATTCCACCCCTGGGTTTTCGGCCCTTTACCTTTTCTACCCCTAGTAAAAATAGTATCACTCCATTAACCAAATAACCTTTGCATAATGCCCATGCCCAATTCTACGCATCAATTCCAGCGATAATATAAATAATGATGAAAATAACTTCCCACTCCAGAACCATCGACTTCAAAATAAAAAACACAAATAATTTTTGTTCATTTTTTAAATGGTTGCTTAAAATAAAATCAATTTTTATTTTTTTGTTTTTTTTTTCATCTTTCAAATTATTATAACAATAGTATTATTAATTAATATTTTTTTTTGTTTGTTTTTCTCGCGCATTTTCTTATATATTTTTTTTAACGTTTTTTGTATCTTCCTTCTTCACTATATATGCATGTAATGTAATATGTTTGTTGTTTTTTTTTGTAGTAGTTATCAACTTTTAAAAAAAATAATAATAAACTAAAACAAATAGTAGAATTACTAAAAAAAAATCAAAGAAGAAACGAATAATAATAATTACTATTTATATAAAATAAAACTTATACTACGTAAAATTCCTCAGTATATTTTTTTTGAATTTTTTTTAAATTTTATTTTCATAATATAATAATATTTGTTTGCATCTTTCTAATATTGGTATAAAAACATTACAACACCGCATCATATTGATTTTATTTTTATATGTATGTATTTATATATATATTTATTTTATTAATAAATGTAATTCTCTTTCATTTCTCTACCATATGTTCATTGCCTTTTTTTTAATTTTTGTATTTAAATATTTAATAAATTCCTTCTAAACATTTGCGCATGCGACACACCGCCCAAATCTTTTTCGATTCTTCTTCTTTTTTTTTATTTTAAATGCTCTAAAAAAATAATTTAAATTTTAAGGGAAAACAACAAAACTTTGATCTTAAAAATGTTAAATTTGTAAATATGTTTGTTTTATTTTTTTAAACGTAATAAAAAAAAGTTTTAACAAATTTTGAGTTGGACTTGCCATCAAATAAATAAAATTAGAAACAAATAGGATAATAAAAAGGGATAGGGGTTTTATTGGGATTGGGATTTTATTTTTTTGATTGTGTAAGGTACAGCATTAATCTCTGCAGAGCTTCAGGCGGTGGCCGCCACCGGCCCATCTTCTTCGTCCATCCATATTCCACTGTTATGATGAAAATCAAAGAAACGAAAATTAAATAAAATCGCTGATGAAGAATATATTTCTAGTTTTGTTTTTAAGGTTTTAGTTAATTTTCTTCAGTAGATGTTGTGTTGTTGGTTTTAAAGAGTTGCAGCGTGTTGATTTTGTTATCTTAATTTTTTTTTTAATTTTTTTTAAGTGCAAGTCGGTCTAGGCATTCAGTTTTCTTACAAAATAAATTTCGCATCGAACAATTGTCGTCAGTAGGTGTCATCGTCGATCATATGGTGTGATTGTTGATGATGTATCGCTGGGCTGTTATCCAAGACACCACCTTCTACGGCTATTCCTCCGCCACCACCACTGCCACCAGCATCGTTCCTTTGCAAAGGCGGCGATGGCGTCACATTGTACACTTTATTTGCTCGAGGAAAATAGCCGCTGCTGGGTTCTGTCGCCGACATCTGTTGGTTACCATTCGTAAGCCGCTGATGTTGTGTAGCCGTTGCTGCCGGGTCTGTCAACCTATTGGTTTGGCCAGATTGATGTTGCGCCGCTGCAGCTGCTGCAGCCGAGGCCGCCGCTGAAGTCAACATCTTATCATATTCACTAACAAGTCCTTTAATATGGGCCAGCTTCACGTGCAAATAGTCGAATCTCATCTTGTCCCGTTGGTGGGCCTTTTCGTTGCGAATTCGCTCGTATTGGTTCACTATCTCTTTCTTTATGTTGCTGTAGTCGGCGTCGTTGCGAGCGCTCTGCAGACGTTCAGCCAACATCTGAAATCGCTTACCTACGTTATCTATCTGGCTCAAGAGCTGGCGGTACTCGGCGTAGTCGTTCTCAAACTCAGTCTTGTATTGACGACGCTGCTCGATAGTTTGGATCTTGGTGTAATTGCTGAAATCGTAGCGGGGTGTCGGTTGTTGCTGTTGTTGATGCTGCTGCAATTGATGGTGCTGTTGCTGATTTTGATGGTGTTGTTGCGTATTTTTTTGGTGATGATGATGCTGCTGCTGTTGTTTTTGCGGCTGCTGATAATGAAGGGATTGCTGCTGCGGTTGTTGTGGATGCTGTTGTTGATGCTGCTGCTGTTGTTGTTGTTGATGATGTTGTTGCTGTTGTTGTTGCTGTTGTTGTTGTTGTTGTAGTTGTTGTTGTTGTTGTTGTTGATGTTGTTGTTGTTGGTGGTGTTGTTGTTGAGGATGTGGATACTGCTGCTGGGTGGATTTAGTGTGGCCACCATAATTGCTAGTGCTGCTGATGCTGCTATGATGAATTGTTGCTGATGCTGTCGTTGTTTGTGGTTGCTGTTGTTGGTTATTGGGCGAATATATGACACTCTGTTTGCTGCTGCTGCTGTTACTGTTTAGGATGTTCGGTGACATTTTGGTCGGCTGCTGCTGTTGTCTGCTGCTACTTCCACTGGCGCTGTTGTTGCCATAAGGCGATGACCGTTTTTTATCTATCACCAAAGATGATGAAGAAGACGATGTTGTTGTCGTCATAGGTGCATCGCTGTAGGGACTCTTGTTGTTATTATTGTGATATATTTTAAGACCCCCAGTAGATGCAGTTGGTGCAGCTCCTGCTCCTCTTCGATTATTGCCCGTCGAATTCCCAGCCATAAAGTCATCATTATCTAGAACCGAGTAACTCAGATCAACCGAATTATCGTCAGTATCAATCTGATTTTGTTGATTATTTATATTCATCAGGTTTTGTTGGTTCTTGTCATTTGCACTGTCCCTGATAATAGGCGGTGCAACGAGAATAGAATTAGCACTGCTGATATTGCTGTTGTCCTTCTTGAAGTGACTTATTCGCGACTTCTTTGGATTGGGATCTTCGTAGCCGCGATCCCGATGGTCCAGACTAGGTGGCCGTTTAACAGCTGGTGGTGGACTTCCATTGTGTGTACTTGTTGGGCTCTGTCCGGATGTTGAACTGCCCGCATCTGAACTTAATGGCGGAGTTAGGTTCTGCGGCTTACGCCGCTTAAGCATCTGGAGCTCTTGTTCCGTATAAAACTGCCAATTTTCGTTCACATCGTTCCACATTGGTCGTCTCAGGTTGTATGTGTTGTCACGCATTGTTGATATCTCCTTTAAAATGGTGCTAATCAAAGATTTCTCTCGATCACGGATGCCTTCGTTAGTCAAACGGTTGTACAACTCGGGTTTTTTAAAGGGTTTCAGTGCCAGCAAGTGGATCAATCTTTGTCGAATATTGCACTTGGTTATATCATTGCCTTTGTGGCGAGTTTGGTTGGGGTTATTGCCGCCAATTCCGCCAAGGCTGCTCCCACTTCCCAAGGTCTTACCCCCTTTCGTGCGATTGTTAGCTGCTGCTAAATTTGGTCCATTCTTGTTATTGCTGCTCGAGTTTGTCTTCATTTCTGGACTGTTGCCCCGGAAGTAACCATTGGTTATGCCCGATGTGCCTGAACCAGCTGCTGACGACAGTGCTGACGATAGAGATGAGGCAGATGTTGGCATGCCAACGAGATTGCTGTTACTGTTGTTGTTGATGTTGGAACTTCTGGACGACGACGACAATGACATTGATGGATTTGGTGATCTTGAGTTTGTTGATATCTTGAGAGGGTGGCTATTGGTAGTGACATTACTATTACTCACAGTCGATGCATGCGGACTGCAATTATTGAAAGCTGCCGTATCTCGCTTAGGAAGGACATTGCTGCTACTATTACTGCTACCATTATTACTGTTCAATCCGTTCCTACTCCCACTACTTATATTTCCATTGATATTGCTTCCTCCTGGGCCTCCACTTCCTCCCCCATTGCTACTGTTACCCCCAATACTGTTTTTCAACTTTACCTTCCTACCAATGTCTGTCTGATTGGGCTTGATCTCTCTGGTGCATTTGTCCTTCTGTGTCTTTTCAGCCACAGCCATCCGATGTCGGGTCTTCTCATACACATCATCGTTCGCCTGTATCCGCATCTTGTATGGCAGTGTCCCCAGCACGTCAAGATCATTCTGAGTCTGTTTGATGCACTCGAACGATCCCTCAATATCATCAATGGCAAATCCAAACTTTTGGCCTTCGCTGTCGTCGGCTGTGGGAAACGAAATCACCCCACCATTACCAATCACCTGGATCTTGGCTCGGGCGCTGCATTTGTTCTCGTTCTTCTGGTACTCCTCAACGGCACGATACGCGGAATCTGTTAATTTCACAAAAATATATTGCTTGCTCTCATCTATCGAATTCTGAGACATTCCATAGTTGCCAGTTTGTATGTGAGGAAGCCATTTTGACGACACACATGAATTTGTCATAACTTGTTAGTTCGTCGTAATGTTTTTTTTTATTTTTTGAGTGCGAACTCGTCAAACTGCGAGTGCTCTCTTTCTTTCCCTCTTGTGTGCTTTTGGTGGTGGGCCTTCACTTGTCGTATGGCTGTCTTTCTTTATTCTTTTTTTTTCGATTCGAGTTGACTGCTTATTTAAAATAAAAATATAAAAAAAAAACTTTAGAAGCTCCCTTCTTTACCGTCTTCCAAATGTGTTCTCTCCACCAACCTTTTAAAGTTTTTAGATTTTGATTGCCAATACTTGTACTCCTATTGGACCGATGATTAGGTTAATGTTTCTCTATTTTTGTCTACTTTTTTCAATCACCCACTATCTATAGTTCTTTCCGTTTTTTCTTTTTTTATTATTAACTTGATTTGCAGCTCTTCAAAAACCAATTAATTGGGTTAAGATACAAACAGACGTGTAAACTTTCAACGGTATGTTGTGATCTGTTTTCGATTCAATTCGCGATGCAGCAGGCAGCACTCTAGTCACATCCACCAGTGAATTTGCTCTCGGAAAATCCCCTAAATAATAAAGAAAAAAAGGAAAATCCTCTTAATGTCGTCGTTCGTTGTCTCTTCCTTCCTTTTCAAACACACAGGCTAACTGCCGAGTTAGAGCACAGCAGCAACACACAGAGGAAGGAGGAAAAATAATATTAAAAAAAAAAAGAGAGCAACAATCGAAATTTCAATTCTTTTCGAAGTTATTTTTTTCTGCAAAATTTCTCAACAATTTTCGACACCTTTATGGATATTTTTTGATGGAAATCCAAAAATAATGTTATTCCTAGGTTATTATTTCTCGGGGAATAGTCTTTTGAGTCGCAAGACGACGATGGAAAAGGAAAAATTCCGCGACGACGAACCTTTACGGCACTTTCATAATTTTTATTATATTTTTTTGTCTTCTATTCGTTTTTTTTTCTTCCTTTATTTAATTTTATTCCAACGGCTGATAGTTTGGATATACTTGTGGCTTATTGAAATTATTATTTTGGTCTTTTTTATTTTTACACAAAAAAATAAAACTGATTTTAATTATTGAAGGAAAAATCGCACACACGAACAGTCAGAAAAGAAGCACACAGTAAGTCAGTTTCTTTAATAGAGTTTAGGAGCAATACTTTCACTTTATTTTTCAATGCGAATCGTTTGAGATTGAGTTGGAATTTTTAATGCAAATTAAACACTAGTTTGTTGTTAGGTAATGGAAGTTTGAGAATGTAATTAATTGGCATTTAGAATGAGTAAATTTGTTAAATTATATTTTTCCAACCAACAAGAGACCCAAGTCAAAGTCAAAAATCACGTCATGGCTGCCACGTCCAAGCAACAATGAATCGAAATTGTATGGAATTATGTATGTGCTAGATAGATTGTTCTCGCTCTAACTTAACTGGTAGAGATAGCGGAATGCGTGGAATTGATATTTTTGAGTGAGATGGACAATTCATATAGAGAAGAGTTGAACAATGATAAAGGGCAGGCGAGGTAGAGGGCGAAAAATGTCAGTGCGCATTGTTTTCAAGGCGACGTGCAGTATTCGAAGGCGTAGGGATATTTTCTGGTGAAGAGTTTTAAATGAGTACAAAAATAATTACTAGTTTGTTCCATGTTCGCACTAGGGCATAGAGATTGTCCGGAAAATGCAATGAAGCGATAATACTCTTACCAAACCAACGTGAAACAATCGGCGCGAAAATCAATCTTTCGCATGTCAAAAAAGGTTTTAGCACATATTTTTAGTTAACGTTTTTAAAATGGATGGTTTACAAATACGACCCTTCGACTAACTGTAAAATCATTTGAACCCTGGGCTAGGGATCTCAATATAAAAACTACATAAAGCGATCTCCTAAAAGCCTTGGGTTTATTGCAATCTCGACTTCAATAATAAAAATGAAAGAAAATCAGTTACAAATTAGGAAATATGCTAGGAGATATTTATGTACATATAGATAATATGCTTTATTTAATTGCTCAAAATGTAATTTTAGTCTATGTTTAGAGAAATGTTTCTGTGGTCTAAGGGCCACTTGTACAAATGTGGTTCAGCATTCCAACTGCGGATCATTATTTTTTACTCAATGAATTCGGTGAATTAACTGAGATTCAACCATGGTATATGGCTTAGGTCCCCCGGTGGCTCTAAGTAATATTTGCACAAATATTTGAACCACCAATGAAATATTTCAAATATGGAACTGATTTTAATGGAAATAAAATGTCTATGCAAATTTATAAACGCATTGAGGCAACAATAATGCACAATCACTTCGTCAAACATTCATAAACACACCAAACTAGCATCACTGCTTGTATAAAGTTGGCACTCGTGCAAACCTTTTTCAAATGATGCCATCAATAAAATCCTTGATGTTGTTTTTCTGATGCTTCCATCAGCATAGCAGAAGCGATGTATTATTTATTGAACGTTTTCACTAATTTTCAAAGAATACTGCAAATGATTTGAGTTAGTTTAGTCTTATTTAATATTTAATTTGATCATTCAAATAGGTCAACTTGAATTAATGTAATATATCGAAGAATGTATGTATGTATGTGTTTTGCATTATAAAGTTTACTAGAATTTCGTTCAAAACTAAATTTTTATAAGCATTTTTGCATTCAATCAGGTACATTACTATTTTATAAACACCTCCTTTTAGTAGATAATATAAATAATATAGTTAAAAGGATTATTTGAATAACATGGTCGCATTTGGTTTAATAATTATTTATTAAAATTTATTCGAAATAACCAGGAATATGACATGTAAAACTAACATAAAACCGTTAATATCATGACATCCATGAGATGCCCAATTTCAAATTCGTTATTGAGCCAGCTAAGCAATTTTTACAGAAAAGAAAATAAGTTATTTTTTTATTTTTGTATACAAAATTACTATTATTATACCTTTAATTAAAAAGCTAAAAGCTGTGTTGTTCAGTGCGAGATCATCTGAGCTTCGGAGTTAACCCTTCGAGTTTGGTGAGTTAAACTCGAAATAAATTTTAAACTCGTTAGTGAAAAACTGGGCCTAAGAGAACTGAGGTATATTTATAGAAAAAACTACTTGATAAGATGCGAAAATTAATTTAGAATTCCGTATGGTCCATATCAATATATGTCCTTACCTTACATCACCCACTTTGAAAAATGCATTACTTGTACTCATATTATAATTTTAATTATTTTTTTTTTAGTTTTCATACATTGAATCCCGAAATCCAAAAACAAACTAAACTTGAAATTAAATTGAGCTTATTCTTAGTCGCTGGTTTTACTAAACTCTCAATAAATGCAGTTTATTTTCATTAGAAAATTGTTGCATTTTAAATTTATGTTTATTATTTTGTTACACTACACCAATCGCTTCAAATATAATAACATGATTAACTACAAAAAATAGAATCAACCATCCAAAAATGCAATTAAACCTTTGTTTAACTAAACACAGTTTAAAAATTACTATGAATATGCCCCAATATATTTATCCCGATATTTAGTACATAATTTGAAAAGTAAGAAAGACCTTTTATAAATCACAACAATAAAGTACGGAATTTCGTAATAATATGAATCGCATCTTCATCGATTGTTTACATTTCGATCAGAATCTTTTCTCTTTTTTAGCGAGTCGAACGCTCTCGTCAAAATCATATTTTGGTACGCAAAGGGCAATGTCAAAACTCACATTAGCCAAATTGTTCTTTCAATGCGCAAGTCGTAAGAGGATGATTAGTCTATTCTTGTATTCCATAGTTCAAGGAGAGCGGCTCTACTTTGTTCGTTATTGCCTACTGACTTGGCATGCAATCTGCTCGTACAAATTTTTTTTTGCCTTGTGATTATCAAAAAACAATTCAAATTTATTTTTTATAGATACATAATGGATGTACATAAATATGTACAAAAATAATTATTTCCTAATATAGCAAAACACTTAATGGATCAATAAAGAATAATCATTTCGAATTGGGTGCATTTCGTTTTTTGCTTATCTTTTCAGGATAAAATTCATCTACACAATACAACACCAGCTTAGATTTATTATTCATTAATCATAACCCTTAGTGTACAACCAGAATGGAGCGAGGAAGCTGCGAAATTCATCAGAGGAAAGAGCAAAGAGCTGGAGAGGCGAACAAAGATGAAGCCCAGCCAGAGTGAGGAGCAAGGAGCAAGAGTAAAGTGGAAGTAAGCAAGCAAGAATTCATTGTTCCCTACTTAAATATCTTATTAATGTGCACGTCTAGTTAAAAATCGCAGCGATGAGAGCGCAGAAATCAAACAAGTTTAAAATCGCCGCTTTGCTCCCTTGTTGACTCTTTGCTCCATCTTCAAACGACGCTTCACTCTGTGTGCTTTCCTTTCACAACACGTGTTTGATTTCTCCGCTTTGCTCTTTGCTTTTGCTCACTCTCAGCTCCACTCTGTGTGTATACTTAGGGACCGTTCACCATCTAGAGCTAGACACCTATCACTTAAAAAAAATGGAAAGGATGAAGAAATATGTTCATTTATAAAGAAAATCAACCCCAGCGGGTTAACCATTGGAACAGACAATTCTACGATATTATACGAATCGGAGGATTTTTGCTTAGATCCGCTGTTCGAAATATTACGTCGAATCAAAACTCATGCGATTGATTTGTGTGAATTCCCTTTTCGACCGATTTCTCACCAGGGCCCAATTAGTAATAAGGTTACGACAAGCTAAATAAGAAGGATTTTTATTAATAAAATGTTGTTACCTACACAGAAAAAATTGATTATAGTCAAGTCGAAGAAGGGATGAGGACCTGGATTGGCTTCAAGCTTGGGAAGACAGTTTTGAGGCGATTTTCTGTTAAGGACGCATGCCTAGAATTTTTGTTTACAGTTAGCTAAGGGTCTCTACAGAATAGCTTTAAAATATTACGGTGAAGAAACACCGTTTAATATGATTAAATAAAAATTTAATTTTTCGATTTTGGCATTTTTTTACTTTGCTAAAGTTTACCTTAAAATAGCAGTAATTTTAACACGCGAATACTTTTTTTTAGATTAATCGTTCAAACTCAATTAAACAATTTTAATGTGAGCAAACTTTTATTTCTATTTTTAATAAACATTTACCTTAAGTTCGAGAATTTAATTGAATATGCATGAAATCGGCGTCAGCGGTTACAAATGTCGTTTTCGGTTGGAGGTTCGAAGTTACTCCTTTTTGACTCCGCTTAATCCAAAATAATTCGATTGGATGTTCAGAGTAGTATTTTCGGAGTAATTTTCTGTTCAGGAATTAATAATGCAGTAGGCCCGGAACACACACACACATATAGACACTTTCATCGAATTTTTTGTCAACTTAATTCTACCCGACTGAACGTGCAAAATATACATAAATATCAGAAAATTTACGCACACACACATGAATATTTTACAAATTAGTCTCGGAATAAGAGAAAATAATTCGATTGGAATCAAAAAGGAGTAGTACTGTTCCGAAATCCAATCGAAAACGACATAAATAAAACAATCACGCGACTCCGTCGCTCTGCTTAGAGTATGCTCAGTCGACTGACACATTAACTGTCAGTCGATATGCCAACAAAGTTGTTCAAAAAAGTAATACTCTAAGTCTAGAGTATTACAAGACGAAATTCGAAAAATCGATCCAAATCGGTTAAATAGTTCAGGCAAGAAACATGATGTTAACTAAGTGCAACAAACAATGTTTGCATCATTGCTGTGGTCAAAGTAGGAGGACACTTAAGTTTGCACTGAATTTTGTTCACGTACTTGGAACAATTAGCTATGATAAAATATAGTTATGATATTTATATCTTTTTCTAAGCAAATTTGGTAGCGATTTTAAAAGTTCTGAAAATTTTTCACTTGACATGTAAATATGTAATTTCGTGAACATTTTCAAAACTTTAAAATTCACTTCACTGCTTAAAAAAAGATATAAATATTATAACTATATTTTATGATAGTGAAGGGTTCCAAGTACGTGTACAAAAATTAGTGCCAACTTAAGTTTCCTACTTTGGCCACAGCAATGATGCAAACATTGCTTGTCGCTCTTATTTAACATCATGTTTCTTGCCAAAACTATTTGACCGATTTGGATCGAGTTTTCGAATTTCGTCTTGTAATACTCTCGACTATTTGATTCCAAATTTAATTCAGAATTTAACAATGTTATGTATTTTTTCAGTGCTTTAAGATGACATAGTTTCTTAGATTTTTTTTTAAATTCCTGGTTAGATAGCAACACAAATATAAAATGCATGTATTTAGAACTAATGTGCTCTTGTAGAAAATTTTATAACAAACAAGTTTATAGTGGAAGGTTTTTTCCTAAGTTGCATGTTTTCAAAGTTATCAAGGAAAATGTTCCTGCAGCAAGCACAGGTTTTTCGAAGTTGCAAAGTAAGCTACAGACTACTCTTACATGCCCCAACAACATATCAAAAATGCAGATCTACATCACGCTTTGCGAATTTATTGACGAATTTGACTGGGCTATTTATTAATTAACTAAATATATAAATAAAAGTTTCCTCACATTAAAATTATGATGATGAAGGAAAGTTTAGCCCATATACAGTGGTGGCGGCCTAATTAAGAACGATATTTTTATAAAATTTTAAAATGTATAACTTTTGTTTGTAAAATCTATTGAGGTTGAGAAGTCGTTTTATTAATAGCCCACGAACTGCGGTACACTTTGAGTGATGTTTAATAAATATAAGCAAGAGAATATTGGTAGGAAAAAAATAAACATTAATTTAACTCTTATTTCATCTGGCAATATAATTAAGAACAGAAACAAAAGGTATCATTAACATTAAAAATCTTCGAAATTTCAATATGTTAATGTGGATATATTGTAGGGAAACATTGCTTGCTTATAATTTCAGTCAAAATTCCTTGCATATTTTCGGGGTAAGACATGGAAGCTTGATAGTGGTGTACTCTATCAAATTTCCTCAATATTTAGAACATTCTGATCAAAATGTTTTTTTTTTTACTTTAACAATCCCTTGATGTCTCCCCACAAGTTCTCGATAGAATTTAGGCCCGAGCTTTGGACAGTCTAATCTAAAAAAATGACTTCTTGAATACGCAACCACCTTCTTAGCAATCCGTTGAGGACTTTTTGGATCATTATCGTCCTTAAAAACAAATTTTGAGGACATGATTTCAAATGAATAGGACTCCATAACATGTTCCTCAATGTCTTTATAAACTTTCTGGCCAATTCCAGCACTTTTTTCTAAATTATCGACCATACTATGCCAAGTAAATACACCCCAAATTAAATTAACTTTTATCCTGTACTCTGTACCGACTTAAGAGTGTATTTTTGATTTAATTTCTTGTTCTAAGGGCTTCTAACATCAAATTTACTTTCTGACCTACAAAATAAGAAATCCTCAGAACAATAAATTCTTGTTCTCAACCTCACCGGATTTCCCAAACAAAAGTTATGCATTTTAAAATTTTACAAAAATTTCGTTCTTAATTAGGCCGCCACCACTGTATTTATATAGAACCAAAAATCAATAAAAATAAGATTTAAAAAACTGGGCTAACTTATCCTTTCACATTCCTATCCAATAAAATAATAACGTAATTACTGAATACTACAAAATTCCCTTTAAGAAAAAAAAATAAATCTCTGTGATATATCCCATTCGACCGTCATGAACACTCTTTTAATAGAACAAAGTGGAATTTTAATTTCCCAAGAAAATTTCATCATCCACCATGTATCTATCTTTATCGCGCGCAAGCCTTTCTCTACTTTATATAATTGTAGTTGAACCCAAATCGCAACGATAATTGAGGGCGCAAGCACAAGCTACAAATTGCTCGTTCGATTGCACCTGTCAACAAGTAAAGTAAACCGATATGCGCCTTCACGTCCTAAAAAAACACTGCAACAATTCATTTTGTCCCGGAAAACAAACAATGGAAAAGTATGGAATTCAATATTAAACCACTACAACCCTCGTATGTTTACTGAAAATTGGAACATATTTTTTTTTCATTACGTTCACAAAGAGCGAGACAACTATATATACATATATTTTTTTTTTTAATGAAAAAAATCAACATTTTTCATTTTCGAATTGACGTGCATAAGTTTTCCAAATTTTCATTTAATTTTTTTTTATCGAATTTGAATCACAAAAAATGTCACTTTTCACAAATCCCGACCTAGTTGAATTGTTGTAGTAATTTGTTTGGACCCAAATTGCATCATGAACATGGCACGCGGGAACAAAAGCAAATTTGGCACACGATTTGCAATTAACAAATACCGGCTATAAACGAATGTACTAACCTTGCAAAGTATCTTCATTTTCTTCTTCGGATGCCATTTTATTAGTTTTAAGTTGTTTTCACTAAATTTAAAGACTTTAAATGGCTAAATTCGCCGAAAAATCACAAGCAAGAAGTAATGGACGTCAAATTTGACCAAAAGCGGCTTCTAACATGGCGATGGCGGAATGGTGTAATTTCTGGTGTTTGAGCAGACGGGAGTCAAAACAAAAGATGGAAATGAAATGTTATCGAAATGAATGGGAATTTTGAATGGAATTATTAAGGTTATAACAGATTTTCTTACGTCTATTCGCTTACTACCCAAGGTCTGCCAAAGTTGAAGGCTTAACTATATAGACCTACTTTTGCCAAAAACTTGAAAGTATAATTGTGAGGAATCAGTGAGGTTGACAGAATAATGGCTAGTTTGTTCACAGCAAATCATCTTTAATCCATGATTATTATGGAACCGGGAAATCGTCGAAAGTGTTTTTTGATCAGTTTTTTTTTTTCAAAAAAGCAAAACTATAACTTGCTAATCATGGATATAGCTTATCAGAAAATGTTGGTTAATAAGCGTTAGCTAACTAGAGCATGTGAAAGTCATACTAAATTTAACCCACTATGAACAAACTGGGCCTAAGGCTGTTAATTTAAGCCTTATACTACGTTTTCACTGGGCCAAATGAGGTAATTAAGTTGCAAATTTTCAAATGAGATCCGAAATTACCTCATTTCCCATACAAATTCTCGTTTCCAAATTAGCTAATTTCAACCAAATTTGCACGAAATTATTACAAATTAGGTGAATGGATCCAGTCGGAATCAGATTCAAAAGCTCTGAAAAAGCTTTTGTATGAAAATATTAATACACTCTATACTCAACAACATAAAACAGAAAGAGAAAACAACAAAAATAAACGTTTAACTGCCATTCAAAATGAAATGAGATTTCAAACGCAATTAGCAAATTTGATAATAAAACACTTTTTTTGGTAATTTTCGAAATTACATCACTTTAGATCCAATGAAAACATAGTATTAACTACATTCAACACACTCTTGTACAAAAGTGAAAAAATGTTTTGTCTTTTTGCAACATGCTAATAAATCCTCCGTCGTATCTCAAATTTTACAAAAGTAAAAGTTAAGGCAGAGGCCTACTTTTGTACAAAAGTACATAAGTGAGAAATAAATATCTATTCTGAAGACACCTACTTGCAAAAAAAACAATGCAAACTTGTGCATGGTGGTTTTTTTTAAGTGTCAGAAAAATGTTCGTATGTTTTTTGCAAACATGTTTCTATAGCGAGTATTTTAATTTCTCACGTTTGTACTTTTGTTCAAAAGTAGGGGTATGCCCTGCAAACCAAACTCAGTAGTTTGCCTTGAAACACAACCACAAACAAAACGCATTCTATAAATCTATGTGTTTCTTTATTTATCAAAAACTCCCCTCAAAAAAAGTACTTTTGTTTCTTCTAAAAAAATAAAACTCTTCTATCGAAAAAGGGAAGAAAGAGTGCGATGCACAAAGAATGAGCACAACTTGTCAAGCAAAAACATTTATTTTATCGGCGAGCGCGAGTTATAAATGGTTGTTTTTTGGTTGTTGTTTATGTGTATACGAAACAAAGAAATTATATTTAATTATTGTTATTAAGATTAAATATAAAATACAAATGTTTTATTGGTGTTTTATACTTTGTTATTACTGCATTTCAGATTCATCAGGGTCAAGGAAACCATTTGCGACGATCGTCATGTATTTTGATATTGCAGCAAATTGTTCTCGGAACGGCTCTAAAGTCTGAACAATTTTTTTTTATTTATTTTGATAAAACTAGCAATAAACTGGTGACAAAAACTATTCGTAAAATTCAATTTATCATATAAATTATTTCATATATAATTTCAAAAGGCTCAGTTTCAAAAGAAATAAACTACTTCTTTTACGTACAAGTTTCACCAGTTATATCCGTACTTCTAGATTCGAGAACTCAGTATGTAGTAGTACGGATATAACGGGTGAAATGTATACGCATAAGAAGTACTTTTAAAGGACAAGTTTCAGTGCTTTCGCTATGGTTTCAGAAACTACTGGCGAATAAACATTAGCCCCCATATTAATAAACGAAGCTATCTTTAACTCGTGGATTATGAGTAAGATTTCTGCCACCTACGAGCTAGTTAAACCACCAAGGAAGATATATTTATTTGTCCTAGTTAATCCTTCGCTAAACTACCTTCCTTGGTGAACTAGCTAGCTCGTAAGTGGCAGAAATCTTACTCCTAATTCGCGAGTTAAATATAACTCGCCGCTAGCTTTGTTTATTAATATTACATTTACATGCTAGAAAGAGATAGCTGCTTCATGTATTCTCATGTATAGGATGTATAAAACTTAGTTTTTTCCCGAGCCCCTATCTTTTTTCAGTGGAAAAGAAGTACTTTTATTACGTACATATTTCACCGGTTATTTATGCAGTTCTACGTTTGCTGGGTGTAGTTAAGGTTTTAGAGCCTTCTTAACTTCTACTTTTGTACAAAAGTAAAACACCAATACATTCATAAGAGCAGTTTTGAAAACAACTAATAGATGTCACTGCTTCAGGCAAATTTAACTTCCTTTTTATTATGAAGAGCATCATTTTGTAAGTATATCATGCCCTTCGGGTCACATGCAAGTTTGACCATCTTAAGGCTTAACTACATAGAGACCTATTCAAGGTTTTGAATGAAGTGTTGGCTACCACCGAGTATTATATAGGCTGGAATTATTGCAATTTCATGGCTGCCACACCAATCATCAGATTCCTTTAGTGGTGCTTAGTCTATAGTTCCAATTTTAATTTATAAATTATTTTGCCGTCAACTGGATTTGAACCTAGACCAAGCTACCTCAGAGGCCGCTGCACTACGCATTGCACCACCAAGGTCACCTGATTGTACGTGAGGTACAGTGAGAAATTACACACATACTCTAGCGTCATCTGCTTGCGAAAAATTGAACTAAAATTATGTCTAATGCTTAGAGTTTCCGACATTTATCAAAAAAAAAAAAAAACAACTAGAAAACAATAGGGGTATTCACGATCCGATGCAACTGGTCTAGTATCATTGCAAAAGTGTAAAATTCAAAAATGTTCTTGCTCTATAACAACAACACTGCCTTAAATCTTGCAACAGTTTTGCATTTTTGCATTTAACCCCATTGCAACATGGAGTGTAAAATTTGCCTGGTGTCGTTGTCAGTGTGGAAGAAAGTTTTTCAATTTTACACTTTTGCAATGATACTAAACCAGTTGCATCGGATCGTAAATACCCCTAATATGTCTATTCCTTTACTCTGAATTTCTGTGATTTTTAGTCCGAAGTTCTTTCCAATTAATTTTTTTTATATGAACTTGATAGGACTTCGCACTAAAAATCACAGAAACTCAAAGTAAAGGAACAGACCTTATTTGTGACGCTAGGTACTCGATTTTTATTATACAAAATATCTATTTTAATTTGTCTTTCCTTAAAATAAAATCGTCCTAATATATTTAAACAATTAAGGCTTAAAGGCTTAACTACGTAGACCTACTTTTGTACAAAAGTACAGGCTATTTCCAATATGCTGATGACAAATCACACATTCGCCTCCACAAGAATGAACAACAATCACGCATTTACCAGCTGCAAGCTCTGCGAATTAACATGATCGTCAAACGTTCGATGCGATCCAAGGCGCATGATATATTTACAAAATTATGCTCTTCATAATAAAAAGAGATAATTTTGATTTAGATCACAGTTGAATCCCTGGTGCCAGCTGCAACATCAATTAAAAATTTATTTAAATAAAATGCATTGAATTAAATTTTATTCTTGAACAAAAAAACGTCAGCTCTATCAGCTGTTCAAGGTAAGGTGTGTTCGTAGTTTGTTCCCCATAAATTTC
The DNA here is from genome assembly GCA_949320155.1 of Melangyna quadrimaculata. NCBI lineage: Eukaryota > Metazoa > Arthropoda > Insecta > Diptera > Syrphidae > Melangyna > Melangyna quadrimaculata. The sequence continues at coordinate 5,851,173 of OX439483.1, forward strand.
CCTACAGCCAGTGACATCTATTAGTCGTTTTCAAAACGGTTTCTTATGATTGTATTGGGGTTTTACTTTTGTACAAAAGTAAAAGTTAACAGCCTTAAGCCTCAACTACATAGACCTACTTTTGTACAAAAGTATAAAGGTTAGACCGCACTAGGCGGAACTGCACTGCAGCGGAACTGCGTTCAAAATAATTTGTATAAAATTGTATGATGTTCAGTTGCCGCTTAGTGCGATATAGCACATACAATTTCACACAAATAATGTTTTGCCGCGTCGTGAAGTGTAGTTCTGCTGCGGTTGTGTGCGGTCTAACCTTAAAAGTGAGAAATTAAAATGCTCGCCAAAGAAACATACTTACATAAAAACATACGAAAATTGTTCTGACACATAAATTAAACCACCATGCACAGTTTTCCATTGTTTTTTTGTAAGCAGGTGTCTTCAGAAAAGATATTTATTTCTCACTTTTGTATAAAAGTAGGCCTATGTAGTTAAAGAGAGCTCTAACTTTTACTTTTGTAAAATTTGAGATAATAGATAGGATTGATTAGCATATTGGAAAAAGAAAAACATTTTTTTCACTTTTTTACAAAAGTGTGTTGAATGTAGTTAATGCTTAACTACACAGGCCTACTTTTGTACAAAAGTGAGAAATGAAAACCAATCTCTTTCTTCCACAGATGAGTCGAATTCTGCGCAGCTGAAATGCAACCATTTCTTGCACTTTGTACACTCTACCATGTCCTCGGCATCATTCCTCCTATCGCATGCCACACAGTCGTACGCATCAGACATCCTTTCTTAAATTTTATGCAGCGTCCTTTTTTTAGTTTTTAGAATTGTTGACGACGGAAGTCGAGAAGACGATTGAATTAGTAAAATTTACTTCAATGGTGTGAATATAAACTTTTATTGAAGAAAATAAATAAATTAGAACTAATACAAGAAAATTAATAAGTAAAATAAGTTACCCAAAAATTAAAAAAGTCTTTTCCTTCTCCACTTGTTTTCAGCTTCGAAGTTCGAATCGAAAACTGGCTGAGATTCACTGGCCGTATTCAGAAACCTATGCAGAGCTATCCAGATAGGTTCGTGTTGTCGTAATCCCGTGTAAAAAAAACAGCTGATGACAAAACAGCTGTTGCGGTTGGATAGCTATCCAAGCTATCGGAAAAATTTAGGTATACGTTTGTATCCAAAAGCCAAATGTCAAAAACAGTTGGCTGTTCAGAAACCTATATGGTTACGAACCTATCTTAGATAGGCTATCGCATAGGATTCTGAATGCGGCCACTGTCAGCAACAGCAATAGAGGACTTGATGGAAAAGAAATATTTGTTCCTAGTGTACTATTCGTACAAAATTCTTGGAACGCACTCTTTTATTTGACATTTTGCTTGCCAAAACTGACATTCTGAGCTCTGACAAATTTTGAAAACGTTTAAAAAATTTTCAACGCAAATTGTAATTGTTTAAAACAAAAATATTATCGACCAGAAAAAAAAAATTACAAAAAGAAATGACATATTATTCCCGCAAAGAAATCGAAGATCTCCACTCGGACATATCAGCAATTGTATCCAAATCAGTAGGTTCTGATGATCGCACATTAGTCAGTGCAATCGAGCACTGCCTCTACAATGGGTATGACAAGCGGCGGATTAGTGATAAGATTGCCTCATCCATGGACGCCAAAAAAGCCTCTCGATTGACAGACAAAATAATACAACATGTGGAAGACTACAGAAGCGGTACTCAAAAGGCTAAGAAAAGGTCCAATGAGGAGACTCGCGATAAAGATGTAAAGAAGCAGCGTGTCGATGATTTAAAGGCACCTCCGACAAATGTTGCAAAGACAGACGCAAAACCAACTCCTAGTAATCTAAGTTCCACTCAGATCAAGCTAATGATGGCTAATGCACAGAGAGAAATTGAAGAACGCAAGCGAGCTCTGAGCAATCTGAAGTCCCAAGACCCACTTCTTGCTTCAGTTCCTCAAATTGGACTCCCAGTGGCATTGGCCTCGCAAGTGCTTGCAAAGAAGCCTGAAGATGCAGAGAAAGCAAGAAAAATTGCAGAGCTTCAGGCCCAAATCCGAGCTAAGCTCTCAGGAACTTTGGCCAACATTATTCCTCCCGTGGTGCAGGACCGCCCCAAGCCACTTATTCTGGATGATGAAGGAAGGACGATCGACAAAAGCGGTAGAGCAGTTAATATTCCCACCCTAACACCGACTCTGAAGGCCAACATTCGGGCCAAGAAACGCGAAGTCTTCACCAAGAATCAAGTTGTTGACAAATCTGGAACCGATGAGACGGTGAAGTTCTTCGACGACCGAATCGCTTTAAAACCCACAATTCGAAACAAGAGAATGCTTCGATTTCACGAGCCCGGTAAGTTCCTGCAGATGGCCGAGCGAATGCGAATGAAGTCTCAACTGGAGAAACTACAAAACGAGATTTCTCAGATTGCCAGAAAGACTGGCATCAGTTCGGCCACTAAACTGGCTCTCATCGCACCTAAACAGGATACCCCGGATGATGTTCCTAGCATGGAATGGTGGGATTCAGTAATCCTGACCAACGACCTGAATACATTGGACAATATCGGTAAGATCTGCATCCGAAGATCGGCCATCACCAATCTAATTGAGCACCCAACACAAATGAAGCCGCCAAGTAAGTAAACTATTTTTATTTTGGACTTGATTAAACTCGGTGTTTTTCAGATGAACCTCTCAAGCCTGTCTACCTGCCAGTTTTCCTTACAAAGAAGGAACGCAAGAAGTTGCGTCGCCAGAACCGTCGAGAAGCCTGGAAGGAGGAACAGGAGAAGGTTCGTCTGGGTTTGGTTCCTCCACCAGAGCCAAAGCTGCGGATTTCCAACCTAATGAGGGTCCTCGGTTCTGAAGCTGTCCAGGATCCGACTAAGATCGAAGCCCATGTTCGGGAACAGATGGCCAAGCGACAGAAAGCCCACGAAGACGCCAACAACGCTAGGAAATTAACCGTTGATCAAAAACGAGATAAGAAGATACGCAAAATCAAGGAAGACACTTCGTGTGGAGTTCATGTGAGCGTCTACCGCATCCGAGACCTACAGGATAACGCTAGCAAAAAGTTTAAAGTGGAAACTAACGCCAAGCAACTTCATATGACTGGTTCTGTGGTCCTATTCCGTGATTGCTGCGTAATCGTGGTCGAGGGAGGGCCAAAACAGCAGAAAAAGTACCGCAGGTTAATGCTGACCAGAGTCAAGTGGGAGGAGGACATGGTGAAGAACCCTGATGGGCAGGAGGTGCCAAATTCGTGCGTACTCGTTTGGGAGGGAACTAGCCAAAGGCGGCATTTCGGCGAGATCAAGTTTAAGGTGTTTCCCATGGAGAAGATGGCTCGCGAGTTCTTCCAGAAACACCAGGTTGAGCACTACTGGGACTTGGCGTACTCGGGTGCAGTTCTAGAAGCAGCCACGGATGCGTAAGAAATTTTTATAGAAATTAGTTTTTGGATGGAAATAAAAGAAGGAACAATATTTTTTTGACAATAAATGATCATTTTAAGTGGTTTTTAACTTTGTCTACTAAAACATGCTTGACTGTGCTGAGGAGGCTCTCATTGACTTGAAGGGCGTAGTTGGTTAGGCTTTCAATAGTGTCGTAGGTCATGTAGCCTTTCTGAAAGCATTCGGCGACTTGATTTACTCCCGCGAGACTGGCGATTACGCACATGCCGTGTTCTATGCTGGCCTCACCGTTTTCGACTTTCATTTGGACAAGATCTTCTTCGGCAGCTGGAATATAGTTTTGATATATCGGATAGAAAATATGTATCAGTGCAGCTGATTACCAGTTGGATTTATGTAGATATGCTGTCCTATGGTGCATAGAGTCGAGGCAGTTATGACATCATAGATTGGAATTCCACCCTCGGCTAAGGCTGCTCCACAGCAATTGATAGCAGAACTTAGGGCGCATCCATCGTCTTGGAGTATGTAAACCATGATATCTATCTGAAAGTTGGGAAACTCGTGTAAGCAGATGACCGGTTCGAGGGCCTTCTTCAGAGCTACACTGAGGAACTGTTCTTTTTTTACTAGGTTCTGAGTACGATCGTGAGTGGCAAAGGAAGCATATTTGAGATCACACGATATTACTCCTAGGGCACTGTAAGAGATGTATTTTTATGATTTATTTAAGAATTTTTCAGATAAGTACCAACTTTTTCTTAGATTGTTTGCTTATTTCCCGAGGTGGAAGTATGGCTGTTATCAGTTTGGTGTTTCCATACTCCAGATACGCAGACCCCTTGACTTGAGATAAAATCCCGACTTTAAGGACTGTAAAATAATGATTTTACTTTAGATTTGGGAAGTAACCATTAAATTACACATGTATGGACTTACAAGTTGGCCTGGGATCAAGTTTTAGATCTTTTTCATTGTTTACCAATGGTTCAGCTATTTCAGTGGGTTTAATATGAATTGTGTAAGGAACCGAAGTTTCGGGATAGAGCGATTTACGATTGGTGGGTGGCATTCTTATGTCTTGCTTAAAAAAAATTATTTATTTGGAATAATAAAAAATGACCGTAGTGCGAGGCTGCGAGGAGAACGCGATACAAAATGTCAAATAATGAGTGCATTCAGGAATCACTGTGATGTACAGGGTGAAATTTATTTTTCTTTAAAATGCTAAAGGAATTAAATGAGATTCATAATTTCCATATCGTTCACATTAAGGTAGGTTCACATTCCTTTTAAGCAAGTTGGCTGACTCAAATTTTTTGTTTATGGCTCATGGTGGATTTATGGTGGATTTACATGTATTTTCATCTGCAGAATGCAGAAAAGTAGAGCAGGACAGATGTATACAAAAAATCCGAGCGAGTGAAAGAGAACCATCAAGAATATGAACATGTTCGTCTTCATTTCAGCATTATGGCACTTTCCTATATTGCAGAAACGAAGTTCTTCTGCATTTTGATCTTTTCTCTTTTTTTGGAATGGAATTTTCAATGAAAGAAAATTTCATGATGGCTATAACCTTTGAGTATATATAATATAGAGTGCTCGTTCCTATCCCTAATGCATTGAAGTACTCGAGCCTGTGATAGGGGGCGTGATTTCAATATAGAGAGGGTATTTTGACAGCTGGCAGGTATGATGGTGTTGTTGTTAAGACCCCCTCTATATTAAAAATTGAATTACCGCATAGATAACCGTGCCCCCTATGATGGTTACGTTTTTGGAATGTAAACGAGCACTCCATATTATACTCAAAGGCTATAACCGACTTGTCAGAAAATATTCCACTGTTTTACTGATTTGTGTTTCAATGATGGTTTTCAATGAAAGCTATAACTGGGACCTTAAAGCTTAATTACATAGGCCTACTTTTGTACAAAAGTACAAAAGTGAGAAATAAATATCTATTCTGAAGACACATGCTTGCCAAAAAACAATGGAAAATTGGGCATGGTGGTTGAGGCTTAAAGCCTCAACTACATAGACCTACTTTTGTACAAAAGTACATAAGTGAGAAATTAAAATGCTCGCTAAAGAAACATGCTTGCAGAAAAACATACGAAAATTCTCCATTGTTTTTTGCAAAGCAGGTTTCTTCAGAATAGATATTTATTTCTCACTTTTGTACTTTTGTACAAAAGTAGGTCTATGTAGTTAAGGCTTAAAGCCTATTATCTATTAATATCTATTCTGAAGACTTCTGCTTGCATAAAAGCAATGGAAAATTGGGCATTTGTGTTTAATATATGTGTCAGAACAATTTTCGTTTGGTTTCTTGCAAGTATGTTTCTTTAGCGACCATTTTAATTTCTCACTTTAGGTCTATGTAGTTAAGGCTTTAATATGCCGTTTTCACTGGGCCAAATGAGGTAATTTCGTTGCAAATTTCCAAATGAGATCCGAAATTACATAATTTCCCATACAAAATCAAATTTCGAAATGAGGTAATTTCAACCTCAATTGCACGAAATTAGGTTGGAAATTAGGTGAATGCATCCAGCGGGAATCAGTTTCAAAAGCTCTTAAAAGCTTTTGTATGAAAATATACAACATAAAATAGAAAGAGAAAACAACAAAAATAAACGGCTAATGCCATTCCAAATTCAAAATGAAACGAGATGTCAAATGAAATCAGCTAATTTGATAATGAAAACACTTTTTTGCCAAATTTCGAAATAACCTCATTTCGGCTCTAATGAAAACGTAGTATTAAGGTTAGACCGCACTAGGCTGAACTGCACTGCAGCGGAACTGCGATTCAAAATAATTTGTATGAAATTTTATGAAGTTCACTTATGCCGCTTAGTGCGATATAGCTCATACAATTTCATACAAATAATGTTTTGCCGCGTCGTGAAGTGTAGTTCCGCTGCAGTTGTGTGCGGTCTAACCTTTAAGCCTTAACTTCATAGACCTACTTTTGTACAAAAGTGAGAAATTAAAATGCTCGCTAAAGAAACATGCTTGCAAAAAACCATACGAAAATTGTTCTGACACATAAATTAAACCACCATGCACAATTTTCCATTATTTTTTTGCAAGCAGGTGTCTCCAGAATAGATATTTATTTCTCACTTTTGTACTTTTGTACAAAAGTACAAAAGTGAGAAATTAAAATGCTCGCTAAAGAAACATGCTTGCAAAAAACTAAACGAAAATTGTTCTGACACATAAATGAAACCACCAAACACAATTTTCCTGTGTTTGTTTGCAAGCAGGAGTTTCAGAATAGATATTTATTTCTCACTTTTGTACTTTTGTACAAAACTGAGAAATAACGAATGAAAATTGTGTATGGTGGTTTAATTCAAGGTACATATATTAAAGGTAATATATTAAGCGTTTTCATTTTCGTCCAGTTCTGCGCATGTGTCAAAATCAATAGTAAAAAAAATTGGTCACAATAAATTTGTTTTTGTTTACTGTGTATGGACACAATTGGCAGCCATCTTAAACTGCGCAATATAATACCTTAGATATGTGTACTGTGGGCTTAATTTATCTGTCAGAACAATTTTTGTATACTGCTTGGAAAAAAAATATTGAAAATTGTGTTGTGGCTTTATTTATCTATTAGAACAATTTCCACATGTTTTTTTGCAAGCAGGGTTTCCTTAGCATAGATACTTATTTCATTTTTGTACTTTTCGGCAAAAGTAGGTCTACGTAGTTAAGCCAATAAGGCACCGAAAGATTCAAAATACCCTTGTCTGAAAGGGGCCTTAGCTCTTGAATGCATTCCATGAGCTAAAAATAATCATTTCATCATGTATCCAACCTAAATCGTACCGATCCATTTCCATTCCGCGACTACAAAATTCCTTTTCTTTTGAAAACTGCACATGGCGTGAGAAGTTCGCTCAATTCACTCCGTACTTACTCATGCCAATTTTGGCAAATTTCAACGCAGTTTTTCTACAAATTCGTTCGCGAAGACGATCTCAATCGATTTAATTCCATTGTAAGTAAATAGTTTCACTTTTTATGAAATCTCGGCTAACAATAAAATCATTTTTAGGTCACTTCACTTTCATTCTACTGCTTGACATATAACCTCACCCTTGCCCCGAAGATTTTTGCGAAATCCATTCATCTTCAGTTAAGAAAATTAATCCACTGAAAAAAAGAAAGTGCAATTCTGAGAAAACGAAACGTCTTCAAGGAGGAACGACAAGGACAGTTACATTAAGTGTAAGCGAAACATCCAGTAAAATGTTCATGCAAACGAAAAAGACGAACTTTATTTAAAAATCATCGTGAAATTATTTAATCGTCTCTTTTTAATTATTTTGGAATCCAATTGAATTGGAACGTGTGTGTGTCTAGTCAAACGCCATATTTTGCCACGAGAACCTTTCGTCTTGGGGCAATTTATGCAGAGATTTTTTTTTCTATCATCGCAGGACACGAAATTCGTTCGCCTTTTGTTTGCTGCACATTTTTTTTAGTTTTTCTTCACTTTAATCAAATACTTTAATTAATTGTATTGTGAATTATTGTAGTTGATTCAAGTTAGAAGAAAATAAATCGAATTCGCTCTTTTTACACTCCCTAACCGATCCAAGAAGTTTAAAGAAAAAAAATCAAAATGAGCGAAGAGACGTCCGCTGATCGTAATGTTGAAATCTGGAAAATCAAAAAACTCATCAAGAGTTTGGAAATGGCCCGAGGGTGAGTGTAGTTTTCTGTTTAATTTTTTAAATTTTATAATTTTTTTTAAATGGTTTTTGCCAAAATACGTACAGCTACATACATAGATTAAAAAAATAAAATTAAACAATTTCGTGTTTTGCTAGTTGCTAGGCTAGAGCGCAGAAACTTTCATTGTGCCTTTTTCTTTCTTTGTCCCAGATTCACTGGCATTGAGAACAAAAAACAATGTATTTTTCATAAAAACAACATTTCCCAGACGCTATCCAATGGATTAGAAACATCTAGGCTACTTTATTTTTGCGTGCTTTGATTAAAAAATTATAAAACGCCTTTCTAGTGGGAGTTGCTTTTGCTTGGTGGTGGCTGCTACTGTAGTGATGTTGCTGTGAGTGGTCTACCACTCCTCTGTCACTTTATTCCGATTTTCCTTTGCGTTTTTTGGTGCGCGAAGTAGAAAAAGTATTATGGGAAAAAAAGCAGCAGCAGCGTCGTCGTAGTCAAATGAACAAAAATAAAAAATAAGTTATTTGAAGGTTGTTTAATTAAATTTGCTCATCTTCAGCTGGCTGCAGCTAGGGAAGACCCAAAGTTGATTGCATGTGCTTGCGCTGTTTTTTCTTTTCTCTTAAACAGTTGATGTATTCTGTCGATGCTTCTATGTTTAAGGGTGCACCTCGCCCTTTCACATCACTATAATCGAAATACCCCAGTGACTATGTACTTCAAGTCGTTCCACTTACCTTTAATATTTTATTTAGTAAGCGTGCAGCATGTGTCACATCGACCACAGTAAACAAATTGCATTATCGCCTAATTTCTCCTTCAACATAATGCAAAATGAAACTATTTTTTTATATTATTTACACAGGTTTGGGTTATGTAAGTTAACCTAATTAAACTATGGTCAGCTGTTGCAATCTACTAGTGTTAAATCTTTTAACTCTTCTCCATTATCAATCCAAAGCCAGTCAACCAACTGGGCATAATCAACATAATATTAAACTGACACCTAAATTGAATGCACAAGCAACACGTTGGCCATTTTCAATGAGATTTGTTAGTTGGTAGCATGTTTGGTATGGTGTTAGGTGGAGACATCTAGTTTAATCCAGTTTGAGCCAAGTTAAGTTTGTTTTGTTTTGGAGTTATGTATGTATATGTGTGTGTATTTCCGTTTTGAGTTATGTTTGTGTTATTTTTATATCTTCTTATACTCCGCTTACTTCGTGCAATGATAGGTGTGTCAAAACTTTTGATTATTAGAAGCCTTATGTTTAGCAAACTAATAACAAATCGCTATTTTGTATATTATTACTTTATATGGCTTTTTATTTAAGTTTTAAGATAAAAGATGTTTAAATTGTAAAACTGTACTTAATTTTTTTGTTCTTCACTTTTTATGTTAATGGAAATGCGTGGAGAGCTGATAAAGTTAAATAAATACCGGATTATACCAACCTGAAGTTTTTTGTTTTAGGGTATTTTTTGAAAACTCTGATTTAAATAGAATGTAATTCTCAAAAAAAAATTACTACGGAACTTTATTCTACTTTCGAATCCATTCGATAGTTGTTTTCAATGCTTATTTAAAGTGTTACTATCCGACTTGTCACATAATCTTCAGTTGATATTTTGCGAATTCGAACATTTTTATTGTAGAATCGAGTAAGTTGAATAGGTGGGCCCCTGTGATGATTTTTTGTAATTTTTTAATTATTGAAAATCTGGATTTAATCGTTTATTTTTTAGTCGATACATATTTTTTTGGTCAATGAATTTATAAACTTAAATTCTTAAATTATGATTGTGACCTTTTATAAATTATAATAATTTCTTGAAACAAGTTTTTGATTTTTTATTTCGACGTTTCGGGTATGTTTATACCCTTCATCAGGCCTTTATTAAAATAAATACATTATAAATAAGCTAAAATACAAATTATAAATACTTACAATTAATTGAGCCTCAAATTTGTACATAGTATATCTGTGAACACGAAAATAGCAGTAGTTTTATAAAAATTAAGCAATTTTTTAATACTCTTAGCTCTGAACTCACTAATTAAACTCTAGGTTGTTCCTTTTTAGCACTCTTTGGATGGTTGTTTTTGAGACTCCTGTTGCCCTTTCGATGCAGGGTTGCAAATAGTTAATTTCATTTGTAATTTAATTACATTTTAATTACCGATTACCTTTGTAATAAGTAATTAAATAAAATCTAATTACCCATTACATTTGCAATATGTAATTAAAAAATATCTAATTATCCATTACATCTTCAAAATGTAATGGAAAAAAATTTAATTACCCATTACATTTTCAAAATGTAATGAAAAAAAAAATATTTTTTAATTACATTTCAAAGATGTAATGGATAATTAAATTGTTTTCCATTACATTTTTAGAATGTAATGGATTTTTTTTTTCATTGCATTTTGAAAATGTAATGGGTAATTTGAAGATGAAAAATGTAAAATGTAATGGGTCATTAGATTTTATTTAATTTTATATTTAAAAGAGTAATGGGTAATTTTTAATCGGGTAGTTAAATATTATACAACGCTGTTTCGATGGCTCTAACAGATGTAGAAGGGTCATTCTTGACAGCACGTAAAACTGCCTCATCATTATGGCGTTGACTTTTTCCTTGTCCTAGACTTCTCCCTCGTGTTCTGCTCTCCAAATAAGCCAAGTGAACTCGTATGAAAAGGCGATGGTCAGGATGGGTACCTTTTTGGGTACCTCTCAGCATATGTTCTGGCTGCTGCTCTGGCCTTTCCTCCACATTCTCCATAATGTAATGCATATTCCCGTGGCGTGTCAGACATTTTAAATTATTTTTTCTTTCAATCAGAAACGTTTTAGGAAACAAAAAAAAAAAGACAATTATCTCACTTTGAAGGAGCGCCATTACTTTTGAACGTTTTGAAATTCTTACCAGCCATACCATTTCCGGTGAAAATAAATAAAACATTAGTACAAGGATTGGCCAAGCGTGGCGTCGAAAAGTTAAAGACCACAATTGTTAGTAAAATTGAGTTGGTTTGAGGATGAAATTATTTATTGAATTTGATATTAGATGTCGCTAATGTTATAACGAAGTAAGAAAATATGGGTTAAAGTGTCGACAGTAAAAAAAATAAAAAAAAAATAAAAATAAAACAAATACTTAGAAAAACCAAAAACAAAAAATACAAGAAAAATCATAAAATAAACAACAAAACCAATAAACAACAATAACCTTAAAACCACGACTGATTGAGTTTAATTGGTTGTAACTTTTGATTTGGAGTCTGCATTGCTAAGATTTATACCTTTTTAGAAAGTCCACAGGCAAGGCAATTTTTTAAAAGTAAGAACCAGTATTGATTCATACGATTTTTTTTCAGTACGCTCTTTTAAAGATTGAAGTAAAAAACTAATTTTGATCAAACTATGACTTTACCTAGTAATTGTATAAAAATGGTGTTTAAAATCAAAATTATTTGAATAAACAAAAAAAATCTTATTATTGGTCAATGTTTTAGTTTAATAATACAAAAAAAAAATAAAAAATAAAAAAATATTTATGGACGGGGTGAGCAAAACAGTTGCCCAAAGTAGGGGTTCGGGCAAATTTCAAAAAACAGCCGTTACTCGAAAACCGTTATGATTCGGGATAAACAAGTTACTAAATTCTGAAAGGTCATGACCTGGCGTATCACCCAATATTCAGTTTGGACCATCCTTTACGGGACACCCTGTATATAAAAATTCTTGAAAATTTTTAAAAATTAAATTTAGTATGCCAACTTTTAGTATTTAATAAAATACAATTTTGCGCAAAATTAAAAAAAAAAATTCTAACACGTTTTTAAGATATTGAATTTTCAAAAAAAAAATTCAAGATTTTTTTAAAAATCTAAAAATTATTTTTTTATAAAAATTGTATATGCAAAACTGTTCAAATTTAAAAGGACCTCTTATAGAAAAAATTCGGTTGAAATCGGTGAAACCGTTAACGAGAAAGTTGGAAAACAAAAAATTCGGTTCTATGACAGGTACCGTTAATAACCGTAATAAACATTTTTTTCTTCTACCAAATATTTATTATAGTAATAATAGTACCTCGAATATTTAAATTTCTAAGTCGTTAGAGCCGTTTTTGAAATAAATTAATTTTTGTATATTGGTTGTATGACAGGTACCGTTATTTTTTGAGCTAAAAATCAATTTCACCTCTGGAGAATCCCTAAATAACCTTAAGCCCAAAGTTTGGAGAAAATCGTTTCAGTGGTATAGGCTGCAGGTCGGTCGTGGTACAGACAGACAGACAGAATTGCCGGACCCAACGTGTTTGTTGTTAAACTTAAGTTTATTGTATATAGGATTTTGTAATTAAATTTTAATTAAATTTTGTAAATCATATAAAACTATCCAATTAAAATCCGATAGTTGTTTGTAATGTATGTAATAGGATTAAAGCGACGTTCTGATACATCGAACAATAGCATATTCTAATATTTGTAGGTGTAACTTGGTAAAGAATTAGCAGAGATTTTCTTATTTTTCAAAAGCATTTGCTAAAAAACAATTCAATAAATGAATCACGCATTTTATATCCCTTACAATGAAAGGTTGAGATATATGTATGTGTCATCGAAATCTAAAATTTGTTTAATTAGTCGACGGAATTTCTTCGTTAAATTTCAATTTCCTTTAAATCTTTATAAAAATCTAATTAATTTGGTTTTATTTATTTATTCGACAGCAATGGCACAAGTATGATTTCTCTTATTATTCCACCAAAAGATCAAATATCTCGTGTAAGCAAAATGTTGGCAGATGAATTCGGAACGGCGTCAAACATCAAGTCACGTGTCAATCGTCTGTCTGTCTTGGGTGCCATTACATCTGTGCAGCATAGACTTAAATTATACACCAAAGGTAAATGTCAAGTGTCCTTGTTTCGTGAAACAAAAAAATAAACAATGACTTTTTCTTTCATCACTCATAATGCAGTGCCTCCAAACGGTTTAGTTATTTACTGTGGCACAATTGTCACGGAAGAAGGCAAAGAGAAAAAAGTCAACATCGATTTCGAGCCATTTAAGCCCATCAATACATCGCTTTATCTATGCGATAATAAGTTCCATACGGAGGCGTTGACCGCCCTCCTTGCGGACGACAATAAATTCGGTTTTATCGTCATGGATGGTAATGGAGCATTGTTTGGTACACTGCAAGGTAACACCCGTGAAGTTCTGCATAAGTTTACCGTTGATCTGCCGAAGAAACACGGCCGTGGTGGTCAATCTGCTTTACGTTTTGCCCGTCTGCGTATGGAGAAGCGTCACAATTATGTGCGAAAGGTCGCCGAAGTTGCCACACAGTTGTTCATAACAAATGATAAGCCCAATATTGCGGGCTTGATCTTAGCTGGTAGTGCTGATTTCAAAACTGAACTGAGTCAATCTGATATGTTTGATCCTGTAAGATCGAAATGATTTATAAGAATTTTAGTCAACATTTGTGTATATATTTTTTTTTTACAGAGACTGCAATCAAAAATTATCAAACTGGTGGACGTTTCCTATGGAGGCGAAAACGGTTTTAATCAGGCGATAGAATTGGCTGCTGAATCACTGCAAAATGTCAAATTTATTCAGGAAAAAAAACTCATTGGCCGTTACTTTGACGAAATTTCTCAGGTAAGTTTTTGTTTTTATTTATTTGTATAAGTTTAAATGTGTTCTCTTTTGTGTAGGATACAGGTAAATATTGCTTTGGAGTTGAGGACACATTAAGAGCATTGGAACTGGGTTCAGTGGAAACATTGATTTGCTGGGAAAACTTGGACATTCAACGTTACGTGCTAAAGAATCATGCGAACTCAACCTCGACTACAGTATTACATCTAACACCAGAACAAGAAAAAGATAAATCACATTTTACTGATAAGGAAGTTAGTTTTTCAATTGATATTTGTTTCTTATTTTCTTGTGAAATCCGGAATTAACTCTTCACTTATTTTTTTTATTTTTCTTAGAGTGGGGTCGAAATGGAATTAATCGAGTCTCAACCGCTTTTGGAATGGCTTGCGAACAATTACAAAATATTCGGTGCTACTCTTGAGATTATTACCGACAAATCTCAGGAAGGTAGTCAGTTTGTCCGGGGATTTGGTGGAATCGGAGGTAAGTTGACGATCTTTTCCATTTTTATTTTCATAACAACAAAACGGAAAACAAATAAAAGACCCTGGCACTATTGCTAAGCCCCAATAAATATATTTATATATGTATATTTATAATGAATTTGTATATGTCTTTAAAAAAACAACTATTTCTTCTGTATTTTTTTTTCATTTGTTTTTAAATGCTGCCACGTAAAATCAAATAATATATATTTGTAATCCAAATCCCTATGCGTTTTTTGGGCTATTTCTATTATGAAAATATTACAATGCTATTACTCCCCACACACACACAAAACCGTAGGAATCTTACGCTACAAAGTAGATTTCCAATCGCTTCAAGCCGACGAACCTTTGGATGATGTTGACCTTGATGATTACTAAATAAATTATAAAATCAAAACAAACAAAATGAAATGAATGAAAAATAATAATAAAATACGTATAGAAGACAGATAAAGAACAAATAAAAAGGAGAGCAACGTGTAGCGAGAAACTTCACACAAAGAAAGAACACGAGAAGAGTCGTCGAGTTTTCTCGGTTTTCTTATTTTATAAAAAAAAATACAATTAAATCTTTTAAAAAATAATAATAAATTAGATCGCGTGAATTTTTATTGTAAAATTTAATTTTTAAAACAAAAAAAAAAAAAAACGAAAAAACCTGTCGTGCATATAAAAATAGACATGTTTTCTAAAAAAGGCTAACATTTTCTTAATTGTATAAACAAAACAAAAATTGTCATGAAGTTCGAACTCTCACAATTAAAATTACTACTCCTAAACAATATATAAAACCCTGCATTCTTCTAAATTTAAAAGTCATAATCGCGTCTTTTTGACTAAGGTAATTTAAATAAAAAGATTTTATTTGTGTGTTGTTTATGTTTGATACTTATATTCCTCTTTTTTTTATTATTTTCGTTTAATTTCTTTTGCTGCATGTTGTACTCTTTTTAGAGTTATTCAGTTGTAGTGTTTTATCGTCCTTTTTTTTTGTTTAGTTAGCTTAACAGCACGTAATTATATATTTGTATGCTGAGAGTTTTCGTTTGAAAGTATACATGTTCACATCAAAATTTTAATAAAAAAAATGTTCCAAAAATACCAATGGACATGTGTTGTGCATTGTGCACAGTAACTTATCACTGATAAGTTAATTAAATACTGTCTCAAAAATATTCTGTCGTTTTACAAAAGCACCTTTTCTTCACTTCTGAATACATGATGGCCAATTTTTATAAAGAAATTATAACGTTTTGCTGAAGAGTGAAGGATGATATGATTTGAATATTTAAGACGTAAGATCGTATAAAAAAATTAAGTTGGATTAAAGGATAAGAAGTGTAGGAAAAAAATCTTGACGATATATTGCTTAGCGCGGGTTCCGAAACACTCCTAAATTAACAGCCAAGTACTACATCACCTGTAGCAGTAGCCCTAAAAGATCCATATCTGGTATCATGTTTTTCTGAGTGATAATAAAAATGACTTAATTGGACAAAAAGCTCATTCAACTTTAACGCCTGCCTCCGTCCGAACTATCAAATAATAAGTGTTATGTTTAAGTTAAATATTGACGTTCCGTTTTTACCTTTGAGTGTTTTTCTTTGCACCTACTCGCGACACCCGCCATCGTTAATGTTAAAAATGATTTTTAAGTGCAAAATTATTTTTTTTATTTCTCAATGGAACACCAGGAACTAGTACTGGAATATCTCATCAACTAATAATAATACATTCGATTTATTTATTTTGATGTTCTATTTCAATTTGAACCATTTTATCCAATAATTTTAATACTTTTATTGTAATCGGTGTTTCAGTTCATAGAACGAAATTTGCATTTATTTTAATTTTAATATCAAAATGAGATTCTTGTTTTATAATTTTATTTTATTAGTAGTTTCATAGTGAGCCTTCTTAGTGAAAAAAATTTTATTTGAAATTTGTTTCATTAAATTAAATTAATTTCAAAACTAATCGCAATATTATTCCTATTCCTCTCTTTTTACAGGCATTTTACGTTACAAAGTAGACTTCCAGAGTATGCAGCTAGATGAATTGGACAACGAGTGTTTCGAATTAGATGATTATTAGACATTTGTTTGGATTTGTTTTAACTTTTTTTTTTGGTAATTTCATACCTCGGAGAAAAGGAAATACTTACAACAAAACAAAAGTATCGTAAATTATAAATGATAAATGCAAATTATAAAAAAAAGCGTCAACACCAATACAAAAATAAATTTAAAAGCAAATATAAAATTGTATAGAATATTAAATTGCGAAACAAAAATCAAATATACACTATTTACTAAATTAATTGATAAAAAAGATTAAAATATAATTATGAAAATGAATGCCGTACATACATTTTAAAATTTTTTTTCCAAGCCACAACAACAAACAAAAGAATGAGGAAAAATCGGGAAAAAAGAAGAAAAATATCAGTCTGCGCCTCTGATAGAAGCCTATTTTGAGCTTTAGTAGCTATCGCCGTTCATTTTCTTATAAATTGTTTTTTTTTTTTTATATATATAAATATATATTATATTGATTTTTTTCTTTTTAAATTTAACGATATAAATTGTTTTTAAAATAAAAATAAATTTTATTTAACTTAAGATTAAAACTATAAAGAAAAAAAACGGATGTGTGATTGGCAAGCAATGCAACTCTGAAAATCTTGATCTATTTAACATTATGCATTGTTTAAACATGATGAGGTTTATAGTTAAGTACACGAAAAAAGAACAAAACTTAAATAAACGCTTTCAGTTCGAGAAAACAAAATTAATTCAAAAATAAAATAACAAAAACACAATTTATCAGACCATGTTTATATTTACACAGAAAATAAGAACAGATACAAATTAAAAAAAAAATAGCTCTAGACAGAAATGAACGAGAACATTTAAAATAAAAAAAAACTGATATAAACCAAGATATTACAATTTTATGTTATATTGTATGTATATTTATCGAAGTAGTGAAGATGAAAAAAGCGATATACAAAAAAGAGAATGAGCCAGCAAAGTGACGCAAATAAATAGAAAAAAGAATATATAATAAAAAGATTCCACACGAGTAAATTGCTTATTTTTTCAATTTATCCCCTTAGATATCCTAACCGTCTTCCTTCCGCAATCCGCACATTATGTTTATTATAAGTATTATTTGAATTAAAATATTTGAAAAATGCCAGAACGAACAGACATGGACATACAGTCCTATTCTGCTAAAGGTCGCTTGAAAATTTTAGGGCCATATTAGCTTTGTTCAGTGACGTTGTTCCGAACAGTTTGAAACAGTTTTGAACAGAAAAGTACAAGTTTTTGATGTTCAATGAGAATTTTCTGTTCCAAACTGTTCTGATTTGCTGTTCAGTGAGTCTGTTCCGAACAGTTTGGAATAGAATAGAACAGGGTTTTCTGTTCTTACTTTTTAGGTAGAACAACTAAGAACAGGTTTTTGACAACTGTCAGGCAGCTGCCTGTTCTATCTTGTCTGACATTTCTGTTCTATCCTGTTCTGTTCTGATCTGAAAAAAAACCTCACTGAACAATCCTATTATGACTCGCTTAGACTTGATAGATTTGACTATTTGGCATTACCGTTTCCGAATCGCCTAGTTGACGTTCGCCCTTAGCGAATGTTCGCTTTTATCTGTCAGAATCGGTCGAACTGTAATTCTTCGTGACTCGAAGAAAATTACAGTTTTAAATTTGAAATCGGTGTTTGTTTTTTGGTTTGAGCATAATTTTCTGAAATAAAATAAAATGAGTGTCAATAGAAAAAGGTAATGAATACTTAAATTAATTAAAGCTCGTACAAAAGTAATGAACCATTTTCTTTGTTTAGCATAAAAAGAACCAACACCAACCAATTTTCAAAGCTGGTTGAAATCATTGAAGCGAACCCCGAAGTTGCCAAAGGTGTGGTTCATTTGGATCTTCCAAAAAAAACCAAGGAGAATATTGGGATAGGTTTGCCATTGACCTCAACTCCTTAGGGCCTCCTTTACGTGAGGGAAAAGAGTGGCTTAAGGTATGTTAACTTAAAAAATTCTAGAAAAACATTTATTAAAAAAGATTTTCATAAATGTAGGTTTGGCTTGACTACAAATTAAAATTAAAGAAGAAAATTGCCGATAATAAGAAGGATATAGTTGCTTCTGGTGGAGGACCTTATGGGCAGCTTTCTTTATCCCCTCTAGAGCTCTATAATATTTAGCAAAATATTAATAAAACAAACTTTTATTACTAAAGATTAATAATGTTAAATCTTTATTTAGATGAATAATTGTGTCTTTACAAATCATATCAAAGAATGATGCACAACTAAACTGACATATGAATCAGTGTTGCCATATTTAACATATAATCAGTGATGCCATATATAACATTACACGCTTTTTCTTTTTAATTAAATTAATCTTAAACAATTTTTAAAAACATACGTTTTAAACAACATCCTAAAATGGACTAGGCAACCTTAATGATTGTTACAATTTTACCAATCATATCTATTCGGTGGTTTGACAATACGACCACTTCGTGTTCTATAATTATCCTGCATAACAGCCTCTGAGTTTATTTCAATATCACTCCCCGAGCTTGCTTCTGAATCATCACTACCAGCAGTTTCGTATTCTGGTGAAGAATTTTCCCTTTCATCACTCACTGATAGTTTTGGTTCATCTGCAATAACAATTTCCGCAGGAGTTTCTAAATTTCCATTAATCTCTTTGTTCCGCGTGACATTTTCTAAAGTTGGCTTGACAATTTGTATTTCCGGTAAAATATTTAAAAAACCCGACTTAACATTTTCATCATAAAACAAATCACTAGCATGTGAGCATGTTTAGTATTTGCAATGAATCTACAATTACGTCTATAATAATTATCAAAAGTATCCTTAATAATATAGGAGCGGTCATTAACAATCCCAACTGTTTTACCATAGTGCCAACCCAACCCTTAACATTTTTTTTAAAAAATGACTCAAGTTGCCCACTTTTAGTGGCGATAGCAATTTAGCGTTCCGATCATAATAATGCTTTTGTTTTTCCTTTTTTTTAATTTTATCTTGAATATCTCTTTCCGATAAATTATTTCGAAGAAGTAACTGGTCTGACACAGGTAATTTTGTTTTAATCAACCGACCAAAAAATAGTTCAGATGGTGTTAACTTCATACTTGCAATTGGTGTTGTATTGTAATCTAGAATTCTATACTGGAATTTATATACCTCATTTACTTTATAACATCTTTTGAGAATGTTTTTAGCAATAGCTACTCCCTTCTCAGCTGGTCCATTGCTTTGTGGGTACCTTGGACTTGAGTATTTAAACAGAATATCAAACTCTTCTGAAAACTCTTTAAACTCAGCTGAGTTAAAAGGACTATTATCACATTTTAATACTGTTGGATATGATTGCAATGAAATCACGGCCAGCATACTCAAATAAATCCATGGAAACAAATTGAAATGGATAATTTAGGTTTTGTTCTTGAACCAAAGGTTCTTTTTGATTATTCCGCTTGAATTTCTCACATATGTTACATGATGCAACAATTTCATTTATTTGATTGGTCCTACCAGGCCAAAAATATAACATTCTTGCTGTCGAAAGAGTTTTTTCAGTTCCCAGATGTGGTCCATGAAGCCACTTTGCAATTTTCCCTTGTAATTTTGTTGGAATAACCAATTTGTGATTCAAAAATAGCAAGCCATTTTCAAAATGTAATTCCGATTTTAATTTATAAAAGGCTTTAGCAATATCATTTAAATGATGAAAACCAGGCCAGCCATTCCTAACAAAGTTAGAAATACGTTTGTAATTCTCATCTAACTCTAATATTTCTTTGTAATAATTATAATTTTCCTCCGACAGACAAGCAGATTTTATAACTGTGTGAATACCCCTGATAATCCTTCCAGTTCAGAAATTTCTTTTTATTGTGCCCGTGAAAGGAAGCAATAAGCATGTTCTTCCCTGGCTTATAAATTATTTAAATTTTCGGGTATTTCAACAATGTCAAACATCCGCTGTAATCTTGGAGTCACGTCATCAATATCACGTTTAATCAACGTTTTCAGTGGTTTATGATCACTTTCTACAGTGAATTCACGACCATATATAAAATAATGAAAACGTTGACATGCAAAAACAATAGCTAATAGTTCTTTTTCAATTTGTGCCCACTTTTGTTCACTCTTACTTAAAGTTCGGGATACAAAGGCAACCGGATGACCATCCTGAATGAGAACCCTTAGCCCTTAGTATAGGATCAGAAGTTATTATTTTAAACAAATGTTGCAACTCCTGATCATGTTTTTCATTCCATTCAAATTGTATATTTTTCCCAGTTAATCGGCGTAACTCAGCCGTTTTACTAGACAAATTTGGAATAAACCTAGCCAAATATTTAAATATTCCCAATACTATCATAACACCCTGGTTATCTGTAGGTCGGCTCATTTCAAGAATTGCAGCCTTGTATTTTTCTGCAGGCTTCATTGTTCCGCTTGAAAGAATATGACCCATGAATTTGACTTCTGACCTACGATATTGAATTTTTCTCCGAATTAAATTTGACATTATTTAAACGTGCTCAATCAAGAACAATTGATAATGTTTTATCATGTTCCAGCTCATTTGATGCAGCAATTGCAATATCGTCAAAATACACTATTTAACCCAAATGGAAGTCTATTGAACTTGTATCGACCAGAGGGGGTCATAAACGTCGTATGTTCGGAGCTTTTTCATCTAATTCCGATTGCCAAAACCCATTTGAACATCCAAAACCGTAAAAACCCTTTTATTACATAATTCCGTTTCAAAATTGTTAATTGTGGGAATTAAAGAATGTTCCCGTTTAATACAAGCGTTAAGCGGTTTTGGGTCTAAGCAGATTCTTAAATCACCATTTGACTTTTCTAGAATTTGTAAATTATTTACCCAATACGTTGGATGACACAGGCGAAATTATTCCATCCCGCACCATGTTTTCCAGCTTTGGTTTAAGTTTCTCAATTATGGTAATAGGAAAACGTTTTTTGTAATGAACTACTGGCTTCGCATTCTCCTTCAAATGAATTGGAATTTTTCCTGGACATTTTCCAAGTCCCTCAAAGATATCTATGTTTTTACTTACAAATTCATCTTTAAGTTCCGATAAACTAATAGAGTCAACTTCTAAACATTGAACTAACCCAAACTCAATACAAGATTCTCGTCCAAGTATTAGCTCAAATAAATTATCCACCACCAAAAAATTGGCCAGTCTTTCTATCTTCGATTTAATATCAAAAAGTTTTAATTCAACGAAACCAAAGTTTCTAATTTTATTGTTACTATAATCTAATACAGAAAAACTTCTTTTATCATTAATTTTACAGGTTTCAAAATTGTTGATCATATTGATTGGGATACAATTAACATCCGCTCCTGTATCAATTTTGAATTTTACTGTTTGAGTTCCTACTTGGTATGCCTAAGTCCAATGTTCATTTTTATTTATAATATAATTTATTCTATAAATACCTTGATAAAGTTTAGACCGCACACAACTGCAGCGGAACTACATTTCACGACGCGGCAAAACATCGTTTGTATGAAATTATATGAGCTATATCGCACTAAGCGGCAACTGAACTTCATAAAATTTCATACAAATTATTGTGAATCGCAGTTCCGCTGCAGTACAGTCTAGTGCGGTTTAACCTTAATTAGCTTCCTATCCTGTCTTATTTCCTTTTTTTAATTTACCTGATGTGTCACCCCAATCAATTTTATCAACCCTCTGTTTCCGCTTGGTTTTTGTTCCGATGTACATTTTGGCTGCAACCTCTTTGAATTTTTGCGGCACATCCGACGATAATGACCTCTCTTTCCGCATTGACAAATATAATCCCCTGCTGGACATGGTTTTTTTGTGATCCGGTTTCCAATCACCACCACAATTAAAGCAGAAGCGACGATTGATGACATTAATTGCCTCGGATTGAATATTGTCATGATTCCTATCCGATGAAATAGCTGCTACAGCAGGTTGCTTGGATTCCAGTAATATTTTGTTTACATTTGCTGATTTAAAGGTTTTGCAAATGTCCACAACCGGTTCCAATGTTTCTTCCCGTCCATCAAGCAATTTTAATTGAAGTTTTTTAGCAAAAACACCAGTGATTATGCGATCACGCAGCATTCGGCTCTCATATGCCAACCCACATTTACAGTTGAATTCACAACGTTCAATCTGAACACGAAGCTCAGTCAGGACTTCACTAAATGGTTGGCGTTCCTTCTGTTTAATGTTATTGAACTTGTATGACTCCATAGTTACATATATTTGTGGCAGACAATGATTGTCGAACGCTGCCAAAACTTCCTGCAAAGATCTTTGTTACATTATTTTTTCCACAGTGGTCTCTGCAACATCCGCTGTTGCTGGTATTGTTTGTTGCTGAGTAACTGTTCCAAGCAATGCATTTTGTGACCCATCATTTGGAAACAAGGAGCTGTAAACGTTTGCACCTTTTGTCCCGATTAACCATAAGAAAATTGCGATTTTTGTTGATTCCGGCTCAGTGTTTTTATTATTTGCTATCATGTAGACAACAAAATCACGTTTCCAATTTTTCCAGTCCAATGATAAATTTGAGCAATCCAATTTTCTTAATTGACTGTGCATCTCCGCCTTTTTATAGCTTGCCAACAATTCACCAATGTTGCTAGACAAAATTGTTGCGAGAACGTTGTTTTAGTCTGAGAATTTTTATTACTTTTTAGTCTTATTTAAAGTAATGAACTAACTTATTTATTGTTCTTTTTAATTAACCACTTCTGACACAATATAATATTTAGCAAAATATTAATAAAACAAACTTTTATTACTAAAGATTAGTAATGTTTATTCTTTATTTAGATGGATAATTGCGTCTTTAAAAATCAAAGAATTCAATTCAATTTTTATAAAGTCTTTTCTATTTCTTTACAATGAATACATTTGTCTTTTTCTTACACTAAGATATATTGAGAACTGTACAGTATGGCCCTCTTGTTTTAATTACATATGATTCTATTGCTGATCTATTTACACGTTTAGAGAGCTCTTGCTCATGGAGCTATTTCACAATTATTTTGACGTTTTAGTCGTGGAAAACTTAATCTAACTTAAAACTAACCCAGGATAAGGGAGATACACTATCTCCGTTTTTCTTTTTTTAGCTCAGAAAAGAGTTCTGAATAGAGTCCGAGCATATCGAGCATGCTCTGAACATCCTCTGAACAAAGCGTGTTCTGGTTCTGAGCGGTCAGAATTATTTTTGAAACACACCTGAACACTAAACTGACACTTTTTTTGCAATTTCACCTATCAAATGCTTGTGTTCAGCATTCAACTCGGTCTGCTCAGTTATTTTATTCTGAGCTCATAGAGCGCGCTCTGAACAAGCTCAGAACACGTTCAGAACTAAAAAAGAAACACAAATTTGAAGCTCTGAACGTTCAGAGGTAAAAAAGAAACACAATTTTTTGTTTGACAGTTCAGGCTCTGCTCTGAACTAAAAAAGAAAAACGCCTTATATTCGTGTAACTCTAGGAACTCATAGCTGAAATTCACCACAATGTTTACATGTCAGGTACATATCAAGATTTTGTACATGGATTTTCTTTCCAAAGTTTAGTTTTTGTTTAGTTTTCTTTTATTTGCAAGTTTAAATTAGTTTGTTTTATTAATTTTCGTTTGTTTCTTTGTCAGATAATTCAAAGGTTTTGTTTGTTAACATATGGTTTTCAATTAAATTACATGACATAAATAGTTCATTTTATCTTACAAGTTCTTTTTGTATTATTATTATTTTTTTTTTTGTTTGTTTTTATTTTTGTTTGTCTTGATAGGTATTCAGTTCATTGATTTTAATTTTGTTACAATAATGACAATAATAAGAATAATGTGTAATGATAATAATAAATATTTTTACATGTAATTTATTTGTACATTTTCAGTTGACTTTAATTTAATTTCCCAATGAGTTGTGTTCAATGCGCCACATCCTGACCAACACCCGGAGTTGTCACCCCCCATGATTCACTTAATAGTGAGTCATGGAAATGAGTTGCCAAGAATCCTGTAGCACGCCAGGATGCAGCGCGATCGCAAAACAATATTTGAACTTTGTTAGCCACGGTTCTGTCCTTGGACAGTTTGTTGGTTGAAGGATGGTAGGGCACACTCCAAATCAAGAGTATTGCTCCCCAACTCAATTCCTATTGGGGAAAGATATAGTGAATTCTCCCAGGAGATACTCTTTTGTTGGTTGTAAATATCATATAACAGACTGTTTTCCGACCAGCTCATTCTATTGGTAAATTTTTTCATTAAATCAAAAGCGTAAGTCATCAGTGGAATAACTTTAGCTTCATTATAGACATATGTGTTAGAGAATTTTTTAGTTCTTGTCTTGAAATTCTTTTTTATGCAGTGTCTTAAAATTTTTCTTTCCAGAATCTCTAGTTCTATAGCCACCGTAGGTGAAATCGAGAACCAGCATGGAAAGGCATATAGCATAATGGATCCAAATCAAAGAATGATCACAACTGAACTGACATATGAATCAGTATTGCCATATTTAACATATAATTAGTGATGCCATGTATAAGACGGCTTTCATACAAGGAAACTGAGTTGCCAGAAACTGGCTAGTTTGAAGGCGAGAAGGGTGTGTGGGGAGATTTTTTGTCTTCCTTTCACGCCCTTCTCGCCCACAAACTAAAAATCGCCAGCAACTCAGTTTCCTTGTGTGAAAGGGGTCTAACATTAAAAGCACGCAGTGGACGATTTATGGTGGATTTACATGTATCTTCATCTGCAAAATGCAGAAAAGTCGAGCAGGACAGATGTATACAAAAAATCCGAGCGAGTGAAAGAGAACCATCAAGAAGATGAACATGTTCGTCTTCATTTCTGCATTATGGCACTTTCCTATAATGCAGAAATGAAGTTCTTCTGCATTTTGATCTTTTCTCTAACAAATATACATTTTGTATTTGGCATCCCTTTTTTTGTGCAGAAACCAAATGCAGATACATGTAAATCCACCACGAAGAAGCAGAAACAAACGTCGAAAATTTAACATTGCCAACATTGTTCACATCGCAAAAGAAACGTCGAGGACTTTCGAGTAAAAATACTCAAGAAACAAACGGAGACGCAAGAAAAACTTCTTGAGACACAAAAAAAACTTCTCCAGCATGGGATTCAGTACAAAAGTCGCTTTCGCAGATTGCTAGATACTCTAGAAAGAACTATGATCTCAACAAAGAACATCTTGACTTATTGAAAGCTAGAGAAAGACGAAAATGAAAAGCGAACCTTGAAAAAAAACAAGCAACACAAAGATCTCCTGGAAACGAAATTCAAAAAATTGGAATACCACTTACAATCTATTGTGTTTTAACCTTGTTTGAGAAAGTCTATATTTGTTGTGGTGTGTGTTCACCTTTGATTGTCTATCCATCTTTCTCTTTTTTGATTAATATCTATCTATCTTTTAATGTACTTAAAAATGTATCTAACAAATTGAAATTGTATCTCATTGCGATTAACCTTTTTATGCAAAAGCAACTCTTTAATATTAATAAAAGTATTTAAGTTTAAGAATAAAACAATCATTTTTGCATTTACAACAGTGGTGTCAAAACTGGAGTTGAGAAAAACAACTTGTCATTGTCAGAAGAAACCCTGCAATCGCTTACATCAGTCTTCTCTGAAGCAATGGAAAAAGCATTTTTGGATGCCACAGAGGCGACGATATCTACTGCCACTAGTAACGGCGCATCCCCACACCAACTCTCTCCAAAGTTATCAACATTTTCTCTTGGTGAGTATAAATCATCTGAATCCGAATCAGTCGCAGATTATTTTAGACGATTTGAATGGGCGCTCCAACTCAACAAGCTTCCAGCAACCGATTACCCGCATTATGCACATGTTCACATGGGAACAGAGCTGAACAATGCCCTTAAAACGCTGTCAAGTCCGAAGAATCCAGAAGTCCTTTCATATGAACAAATAAAAACAACACTTGTAAACCATTTTGACACGACAAAGAACAAATACGCTGAAAGCATTAAATTCAGGCATATTGTTCAGCAACCTGATGAATCAGTTGCCAACTTTACACTCCGTCTGAGACAAGGCGCTATGAAATGTGATTACGGCAATTTTTTGGACAGGATGTTGATATCGTGAGATGTGCAACGCTATAATAATCAAACAACTCGACACATTCGCAATTGCATACGAAACCGCACAATCAATCGAAGCTAGTCGCAACGCAGCAGTTGAGGTAAAATCAGAAATAACACCGGCAGGCGAAGCCACAAACAAACTGGGATATGCCCCCCCACGATTCAAGCGAGGCCAAAAAGAAGCATTACTGCCATCGAAACAAGGACAACACCCAAATCAAACTTTTAATGGGTGCGGAGGTAGACACTTTAAGAATCAATGCAAATTTCGAGAAGTAGAGTGCCATGCCTGCAGCAAAAAGGGACATATTGCACGAATGTGCCGATTGAAAACCGCACAAATCATCGAGGTCGACGAGGAGCCGAGTGATTCTGATGAAATAGTACAATGTCTCAAAAATATTAACATGGTTAACTCCATAAAGCCTCCATCCACATCAGACACCCTAAAAATTAAAGTGAAAATTGATGGCCGTGATCTTGTGATGGAGCTAGATACGGGTTCACCATGTGCCATCATTAGTGCACGAGTTCTTCGCACAATTAAACCCAAATTTTCTTTGATAAAGTCAGACAGGCAGTTTGAAAGTTACACCCGCCACTGACTTAATTGCATTGGTCGTATTCCAGTCACTGTAACTGTTGGCAGAACTGTTCATAGGTTGAATCTCTAAACGCAAATGCTGATTACTTCTCACGAGCTTCAATAGAAACAGATGTCAATAAAATTCACCACTTGCAACAAGTTTTGAATTTAGAACTAGAATATGACCCATTCGATAAATTTTTAATTCATCAAATTCATCAACTGCCACTCAATGCAAAACAAATTGCTCAAGAAACTAGAAAAGATCTACATTTGGGCAGGATGTGGTCCATACTAGAAGCAGGTCAGTGTCTAACCCGATCGGGTTTCAAATATCCTGAGTCCAGCTATAGGTTTGCTGCTAATTGCCTTGTGTTTGAACACAGAGTGGTCATCCCATCAACCTTACGTGAAAAAGTTCTTTCAGATCTTCACTTAGCGCATTTAGGAATGGTGAAGATGAAAGGTTTGGCTCGATCATTCGTTTTTTGACCGGGAATTGACGCCGATATTGAACGTGAGGCAAGGAATTGTAGCAGCTGTACAAAAAATGCACACTTACCTCCCAAGTTTCGAGAACACCATTAGGAGTATCCAAAAGGACCGTGGGAACAAGTCCATATAGACTACACGAGACCCTTCGCTGGAACGATGTTGCTCATAGTATCTGATGCGTATAGCAAGTGGCTTGAAGTTAAAACAACTAACTCGATGACGGCTGGTGCTACCATATCTATTCTGGATGAACTATTTGCTGCCTATGGTGTCCCAGTAATGGTGGTGTCCGATAATGGCACAAATTTTACTTCAGCTGAATTTAAAACATATCTGCAGACAGTTGGCGTAAAATATCATAAACTGACAGCACCGTACCATCCATCAACGAATGGGCAAGCCGAGCGGAGCGTACAAACAGTAAAAGATGCTTTAAGAATCATGGAAACCACTAAGAACTCACTTCAGCTAAACCTTAACAAATTCCTCCGGCAATACAGAAAAGCACCTCATACCTCCAATCACCATCGCAGTTATTTTTGGGTCATTCACTTCGGAATAGTCTGGATCTTCTCAGACCTGATGATTTATTTACAAAAGTAACAGAAAAACAAAACTCGCAATTCAATCCAACATTCCGCATTCTTCAACCAGGACAATCGGTGTTTTTCCTATCAAACAATCCTCGTATGGACAAATGGGTTCCGGGAATTATCAAAAACCGTTTGGGAGACCATTATGAAATTACCTACCGCGACAAACAGTTTAAACGCCATATTGACCAGATCAAATGTCATAAAGATAATTATTTGAATAATCAAGATAAAACTCATGGAACGCAATATGCAGAGCAAATAGATGTTCCAGTCAACGATCAATAGATAAGACCATCACAAACGCCTATACCACAACAACAACATTTTCGTGACGAAAACTCCAATGCTGCTAGTACATCTCTGCAATCATTTCGTTATAAGCCAGTAAGTGAAACTAGTCCTGCAGTTGTAGTACCCAAGCAGCAGTCATTTACTCCACAAGAGACGCAAACACCTAGATCTGGAAGTCAATTAATAACACCTCTAGCAGCTCAACGAAGATCCACCAGACCAAGGAAGCCTCGAATCTTATTCTCACCTTAGCCACGAAGGGTGGGAAGAAATATTGTGTTTTAACCTTATTTGAGAAAGTCTATATTTGTTGTGGTGTGTGTTCACCTTTAATTGTCTATCCATCTTTCTCTTTCTGATTAATATCTATCTATATTTTAAAGTACTTAAAAATGTATCTTAAAAATTGAAATTGTATCTCATTGCGATTAAACTTTATATGTAAAGGCAACTCTTTAATATTAATAAAAGAATTTAAGTTTAAAAATATACAACACAATCTTTCAAGGATTAAGTGAATTCTGTTATCGAAGTTTTGTGCATGTTATATTTTTTTTTTATTTATTGAAATTAAATTTTTATTTTTATTTGTTTCTCTGCTCTCTGGTTTTGATCTTCAAAAAACAAATCAACACTGCTTTATCATTGTTTCATTCATTAAAAACAAAAACAATATAACTTCTATTGTTTAGATTTTTTCTTTCTTTATTACCTTTGCCAGACCACGGGCATAATATCTATATCTATATCTAGGTGTCTGAATGTAACCATGTTCCCCTAGAAAAATATAATTTGCAGTGTGTTTATGCTGTAAATTTTATAAACGTCGGTAGCCATCGACTAAAATGTTGCGTCTTAGAAAGGTAACAATTACAGCTCTAACTGATGAGGTCCACTGTAATTGTTATCAGGACCGAAACGCATTGGACTAAAGGTCGCTTAAATACTTTTTATTGAATTTCATTCAATACAGTCCACTAAAATAAAAACAAAAACAATATAACTTCTATTGTTTAGGTTTTTTCTTTCTTTATTGTTTCATTTAGGTATTTACTTTTTTCCAAATTGTAAATTTGAGAATTTGACGTTTCACCTAGTTATTACATAGTTTTGTTTTCAAAAGCGAACGTCGCAGTTCGCCTTTCATTATACTACGACTTAGGTAATTCGCCAAATTGTTCGACTCGCGAGTCATAAAGGCTCTCCAATGTGAAACATTCGTTGCAGCGAAGAAACATTCGCATGTCAAAATTTATTTACCTGGTGATATATGAGAGTGCCCACACCAACGCGGCCGAGAAACATATGAATTAATTTTGACTGACGAATGTTTCTTCGCCGCAACGAATGTTTCGCATTGGTTTGGGAGAGCCTAATAGGGCCTGCTATCCGTCGGCAATCAAAAAGAATTTTAAAAAATAAGTTTCTATTTAGAACTTCTTGATACATATCTGTCAAAACACCGATTCTGACAAATTAAGCCTTCCATTAGGCAAAAAATATTGACATTTTTTAATTCTGAATCAGTTTTGCCGATCCGTATTTTTCGGTGAATCTACTGACTCCTCCTTTTACCATCAACACTACAATTGCCAGTTGTTATTTTGACAAGTGCTTCTTTTTATAAATTTATTTCAGTAGAAAAAGAAATTTGTTGTGAAAATGTAAAGACTAAAAAGTAATCTTTTAATTAAAATGGAAGCAGTTTGAAATCAGTATATAGATTACAAATTATCCCTTATCATCATTAATTACAGCCTTATAATCGTCTATTCATAATTTAAAAATTGAAATCCCATCAAATGAAAAACAAACTTGCATGTATAAAAACTGTCAACTGATTTTATTATATTCATCAGCCGATACCATTTACAGATTCACAGACACAAAAATACACCAATACCATAACAACAAAAAAATCAATTCAAATATCAATCCATTCGTCACGAAAAAAATCAAATTCCGCATCAAATTCTTCATTTACCAATGGAATACCCCTTAAGCGGGGTACACATTATCAGATCTGTTTGACAAACCTGTTAGACGTCAAACATCACACAGTTTCAACAAAATTTTTGAACAAAGAACGTGTTTGTCAAACAGAGAGTACACAGACGGCTTTCACACAAGGAAACTGAGTTGGCAGAAACTGGCTAGTTTGAGGGCGAGAAGGGTGTGAGGGAAAATTTGTTGTCTTCCTTTTACGCCCTTCTCGCCTACAAACTAAAAATCACCGGCAACTCAGTTTCCTTGTGTGAAAGGGGTCACATTATCAAACGTGAACAGGTTTGTCAAACAGGTTTGATAATGTCCCGGTCTACATTGAACGATATTTTCAGTGCCGACAAAAAATTGTTGTTGTAATCGTGTGCGATTGAGAGGTACAGCCGACATGATCCTTCCAGTTTCGGCCGATTTTTCCATTCAGCACGGGAAAAATCGTTCAATGTAGACCGGGACAATGTGTACCCCGCTTTATGAATGGATTTATAAAACAATATATTACTGCTGGATGCTTTCATTTTATTTAAAAAGGCCATCCCTGCTATTTTTTAAGATCTGTCATAATGACATTTCTAATTTGTTACTCCTTCTGAAAAAAAACTTCTAAATTCTTTTCTTCTTTTAAGCAATATTAATTTTTATATTTTATTTTAAAATAAACTGAATTCAAAATGGGTAAGGCAGAGGTTGGCACCCCCAAATAT
Organism: Melangyna quadrimaculata; assembly: GCA_949320155.1. Taxonomy (NCBI): domain Eukaryota; kingdom Metazoa; phylum Arthropoda; class Insecta; order Diptera; family Syrphidae; genus Melangyna; species Melangyna quadrimaculata. The sequence continues at coordinate 5,882,460 of OX439483.1, forward strand.
CTGGCCAACAAAATGAAAGCCAAAGGATTACAAAAACTTCGATGGTACTGCCAGATGTGTCAGAAACAGTGCCGCGACGAGAACGGTTTCAAGTGCCACACAACTAGTGAAGCCCATCAGAGGCAGCTGCTTCTGTTTGCTGATACCCCTGGCAAATTTATCTTTAGTTTTTCCAAAGAGTTTTCTGATGGATACATGGAGTTGTTGCGACGTCGATTTGGGACAAAGAGAGTGGCAGCAAATAAAATCTATCAGGAGTACATTGCGGACAAGAATCACATTCACATGAATGCCACCCGTTGGCTAACGCTATCCGACTATGTTAAGTGGCTCGGAAGAAGCGGACAGTGTGTGGTTGATGAGACAGAAAAAGGATGGTTTGTCACCTATATCGATCGTAGTCCCGAAGCCTTAGAGGCTCAAAATAAATTGGACAAAAAAGAGAAAATGGAAAAAGACGACCAGGAGAGAATGATGGAATTCATAGAAAAACAAATTGAAAAAGCGAAACAGTCAGAAAAGAAAGATGAGCTCAGCGAAGAAGAAAAGTACACAGAGTTTGTAAGATACGAGGACGAACCAGTTGTTCTGGGAATCAAGCTGGAAAAGAAATTCAATCCACAAGGTGCAGCTTTGGGGAGATCGTGTTTGCTGAAGCGACCATCTGCGGATGAGGACGAAAAAATATTTAAAAAACCAAAACCTATCAATAAACCATCATCCTCGTCCACTTCATCATCACATCATACATCTGCTCTCGGTGAAATCATGAAAATGGAAGAAATAAAAAAAGAGAAACAGAATCGCAAAGACTATTGGCTGACCGAAGGGATAATAGTGAAATTCATTGACAAATCCTTGGGCGAGAAGTTCTACAAACAAAAAGCTGTTGTCTTAGAGGTAATTGAAAAATATAGAGGCAAGATCAAGTTCTTGGAATCTGGCGAGAAAGTCAAAGTAGATCAGGTAAGCTAAACTTTTGTGTTTATTGAATAAATACTCACTCATTTATGTACATTACAGGCTCACCTGGAAACTGTGATTCCCGCCCTCGATAAACCCATTCGAGTAGTAAATGGAGCTTATCGTGGCACAGAAGCTATTCTCAAAAAGCTCGACGAGAAAAACTTTTGTGTGAGTGTGGAAATATCGCGCGGACCACTTAAAGGCAGAATCGTCGACGGTGTACAATACGAGGATATAAGTAAAGTTCAATAAAACAAATTTGTTTCTATATTTAAAATGTTTTTACTATTTTTAATGCAAAATAAAATAAATTAAATTAAGTTAATTTTTAAGGAAAAAAAAAGAGTTTTGTTGGTCTAACGCTGAAAACTCTTCAACTATCAGGTACATTGTGAACTCGACGAACGAAACTGTCCTTTCAGATATTGTTTATCGACCTTCGTAGGCGCTTCCAAAATAATTTCTTTTCATCTAGCTTGGAGTTTGGCGATGATCCGCATGGCCATTTGATATAGGTCTTGACGTCCATCAGATATTGCAGGGTCTTGGGACGTTTGCCCCTGGGAATGTCTTCGAGAAAGACAAGGATGACATGTTCCTTACTAGCTTCAAACATTCTGTAAAAAATCGATTGGTAAGTTGGTTTGTTAATTTTTTTTAAATAGATGATTTTTTACCGATGCTGAGCTAATCGCATTTCAAATTGGCACCAATGGCTGAGAAGAAAATTTGGTGATATAAGTAGCATAAGGCATCTTGATCGATCCATGCATGATATTATGTTGTCAAGAATTGGAACACCAACCTGCAAAAAAAAAAGTTAAAATTTTACATATTAAGTTAATGTCCAAGTATAACATTGCCACATAACCCAAAGACACTCATCTTGGTGAAGATTGAGTTATCATAAACAACAAATAATAACGGAAATCAATTTATAAACAAAACAACATATTGTCACGTATTGGACATCACAGTTCAATCATAGATGAAATTGATACTCCTGGGTACGAGTGTTCCAGATCTAATAAAGATGGCATCATCCTCCCCCACTATAACGCATCATCAGTGAAAGAATTTAGTTAGCTTTTAAGAAACATTTTTCATGTAAATCAGTTTTAAGTAAGATACCTTAGAGATACGTTTTATAAAGCGATCGGAGTGATCGATAAAATAAAAAAAAAAAATTTAAAATTCGAATGGTTTTATTAAAATATTAATTTATTATTAATTTTATGAGTGATTAACAGATAAGAGAAATGATTCGAAATTTTAAGATAAAATCCGGTCATCTTTAATTTAACAATTTATTTTATTCATATAAAAATCGATAAAATTATTTTTGCGTCGATTAAATTTTGGCAAACTGTCGTTATATTTGTTTTAAACAAGCTGCTAAAGGTGTCGATTAAAGGTGACCAAAATACCTTTAGGTCTTTTAAATCGACTTTAATAACTTTTAGTTAAAAATTAATTTGAATGCAGTTTGTATGCAGTGGACCGATGTCTTCTTATTTTGTTAAGAATAGTTGAATAAAATTTGATTACATTTTTTAATCAAATCATCTTTATTAGTTACTAGCCATCCCGTGTTCGCGTTGCTTCGCATAGTTTAAAAAATAATAATTTTGTGACTATAAGTATACAAAACTGTGCTTATTGAGCCGCAATTTCTACTATATTAACATAAAGTTTATAGGTATATGCCTTCAAAATAAAGTGTTTCATGTTCTCTCACTAACTAAGATTTAAAAAATTGATTTTTTTGATGTTTGCAAAATTCTATTTATTTTAATTTTAAAGTTTCCGGACACACGATGTTGTCGCTATTTTTTTCTTTCACTCAAAATACGCATGAATTCAGTTTGCGGAAAAAAACTATTTGCGATAAAGGTACGAAAAAGGATTTCCTTAATTATTTAAATCATTAAAAGAGAACGTAATTCAATAAAGGTGTTTTTTTTTTTTTTAATGCTATCTTCCACGTTTTTAGGCAAACTTAAATAAAACTCGGAATCGTCAATATTTAACCCAAGATGTTGAAGGAAACAGCTTACAGGTGGCGAAAAAAGTATTTTCTTATTTTCTAAGTATAACATTTGAAATACAAATCATACAAAAAGTATGAAGATACTTCCAGGTTTTGACCAGATAAATAAACAATTTCTCATACTTTTGTATGATTCAAATAAATTTGAATCCTTAAACTCCGGAAATTATTTAGTTGATTAAGTAAGTTCTATAACTTTATTCAACTCTGTACACGCTTCACACACTTGTTGAATGATTTAAATGCAAAATCTTCTTAAAACTAAGAAAATACTTTTTTGGTTTGTCGGATAGAATACTGTAGAGACATCCTGTTGTGAAAATATTTAATCTTGTCGTTTGTTCTAGAAGAATACACGATTCAAAAATGTTTGGATGATTGAAATAAAATTTTACCTAAAACTGAAGAAATACTTCTGCAACAATCAACAAAGGCAAACAATTTCAATTGATTGTTGTTCATTCAAACATTCAATATAAATATATGACGGAGCGAAAGCTATGCAGCCTAACTGTGAGTTTTGTATCACACGAAAACCCCTTTAAATATTTTTTTTAATTGACCAGTTCTATTTTTATTCAAGGCGAAAATGTATTTTTCAGAGGATCCCTACTATGAAAATACTTTTATATTCACCCCTATTACGGTTGTCAATTATCAACCAGTTGACGATTGCTAAAATATTGTAATCGAAAATTTGGTATTGTATAACTCAGTTGATAAAAGTTTTCATCATTGAGAATTATATCGACCGATGTGAATTGATCACAATTTATTTGACGTTAGGAGGTTTTTTCTATCAAATAAATGATTGAATGTGATTTTTTTTTATCAAAATAATTATTTGTCTAAATAAAAACAAATACATACATATGTACATATTTAGTGAAATTGTGGTTTAACGTTGTGATTTTGTGGTTAAATAATAAGAACATAAAGGAATAGACTAAAAGCCCGCAGCAGTTTTAAGGTGTGAGCGATAGCAAAAATTTCTCTTGTTTAAAGATATGTACATATTATGTACATATGTACGTAGGTTCATACAATTCATATGCAAACAAGAAAGTCTGGCAAGTCGGTGTTGGGGCCTTTGTATCCAAAACTGCATTTAAAATGTAGTGCATTGAAAATGCAGTGTAGGAACTTCAAAATCATATTTGATAAAGTCCAAAATATTTTCGGAAGAGCCAAGTGGCTGCAAGACGCACTCAAAGCTTCAATCTCTGAGTGCGTCTTGCAAACATTTGGACTCACAGAGAAGGTCCCTACTCTTGGTGCCTCGTACATACAAAGGCCCCAACTCTAACATGCCAGACTTTAATAATTGCTTATGAATAGTTGCTGTGGACTGTCGGAATTGAAAAAAAATGTGTGTGTTTTTGTCCAGACATTATAAAACATTAAACATTATAAAATTGTGCACAGCATTAGATTTCTTTGCTCAAGGGTCGAACCAATTAAGTGGAGGGAATGATTCTTCAATTGGCCTTGTCAGTCAACCGTTTCACTCATTAATCCCCGAAAATTTACTTTCCGTCGACTACATTTTTTCAATTGAAAGAAAAATTGGCAAATATCAATAAAGTTGATAGAAATTGGCACTGACAATACCGATTTTATCATTCACAATGAGGAATTGATACAAATTGACAATTTTACAAGCAATCATTGAAGGTTGACAAACACAACGCCGAATGAAAAAATTGCTTGATAAATAACAATTATCAATAAGGACAATCGCAATAAGGGTGATTATTTTTAATTTTTTTTTCGCAAAATATGTACAAATGTTACGGTAAAACTCCGAAATGAAAAGATTCCAAAACTATCGGCAAAATTTGAAATTTTCAGTGACATTTCTAGAAGTCTGAAATATTTTGTTTTCTTTCCAGACTTTTTTCAACAATTTCTCTTGGCCGCATTTGATAGGTGAAAAACCAAGGTACTGCTGTCCAAGAAATATGTTTACATTGGTACTTGCCTGGCGACTGACAATCTAGGCAGGTTTAAAACCATATTATATTGTTATTAATTACATTTGTATAAAAGTAATAATAATAATTCGTAATTTTCTTGGACCATGGTAGTTAATTTGTTCTTTAGTAATCTTTTTTTAAGTATTGAAAATATTTAATTTAATACTTTTTCTTGAAGAACACGATTCACATACATATACTTTTTGAATAATTTATATGTATACAAAACACAAAGGAAATATTTTTTTTACAAATGTCAAATAATTTGTTCTTCAAGAATTTGATTTAAATATTGGGTATACCGAGTTTTATTTAATTTTGTCTTAAATAGTCTAGTAACCTTGTCGTTTGTATGGAAGGCACCGTTAGCGTCAAATCTGGTATTATGTTTGTTGTATTTTTTTTATCGCTAAATTTTTAATTGTTGTATTTTGGAAACCATTGCGTCTTCAGAGTTGAAGCAAATAAAGTTACTTTGAAATCCTAGAGCAATGCTTTTATTTAAAATTAATTATATACGACCAAAATCACCTATAACTGAAAAAAGCGCGAAAAAATCCCGGTTTTTCTGATTTTTTACCATGAAGCGGTCGCCGCTCGAGGTCGGAAACTTAGGTGATTTACTAGACCAATATCCTGAATAACTCAGCAAAAATCAGAAATACCAGATTTGACGCATACATTAGTGTATATAGTTAGACTTTCACACATATTCGGTTCCATTCGGTTCGGTCTGTATTCGGTTCGATTTCGGTTTCCGTCAAGACCTCTTCACACCGACGGTTTATATTCGGTTTGTACTCAATAAAGCCAAGTACTCAGTTCAAGTGAAAATGAAATTTCTATATAAAAGTGACATTTTTTTCGCAACGATGAAATTCATATCGAGAGCTGAGTACCCAAAATGTGAGAGCGAAATGTGAACCGGTTCAAAATTAGTTTCGTTTCAAAATGTTCATTTCCTAACGTACGACCACTAGGAAAAAAGAACAGAAGTGTGGAAAACTGTGACATTTGTCAATAAATTAAAATAAAAGTTGTTATAATTAAATAAAAAAGCCTAAAGAATTATTTTGGATCTTACGATCTTTTACTTTCGAATATTAAGTGTTACTGACAAGCCAAAAACCAAACTATGGAATTAAAATAGTCTTCTCAAGCATTTCAAGATTCTGTCAAGTTATCTGATAAATCAAATTATTTTTTTCATCCAAAGTGAGTATTAAAAATTGGCAAAAATGAGTACTAAAAATTCACGCGGAGAATTAATTATGGTTTCATAATGATTATTCACGTGAATTTTAAACGGTTTATATTTTTCATTTCACACAGAGGTGAGTACTAGGCTTAATAATTAAAATTAAATAAAATGTATTAAAAAAAAAAAATTCAGAAAAACCGAAAACGAACCAAATTTGTGTGAACGCTTCGTTTACTTTGTGTGCCCTTGACCCGAATACGTGCCGTTTTTAAACCGAATGAAATCGATTCGTATCGAGGGATCGTTCGGTGCTATACGGTTTCTATTAGGTTTTTATTTTTGCCGTTTTATCGTTTCACACATATCAGGCACAGCCGAATACAAACCGAATAGAGACCGAACCAAATGAAACCGAATGTGTGTGAAACGGGCCTTACTATACTAAAAACGGTACAGCCACAAAGGCTAATATTTTGGTTTCAAAATTAAAAACAGTGCAACAAAAAACGATTAAAATGCAAAAAAAAGGATTTAAATGAAGATGGTTAAGCAATACGCCATAGTTAAGATTAAACTATGAGATGTTCTATTTTCTAGACTCTTAAGAATAAACCATACAATACATAATAAAACATAAGATTTACTATTTAGGTCCACAGCACGTATGTATGGCTATATACTTAAAAAGTTAAGTCTAATTTTTTTTTGGAATATGAATATTTACCAAAATGTTTAATTTTAAGTTTTAAAATAAATTGTTTTTTTTTTTCTCACCTCGAAGTCCCTTTCATGCAAGCAAATAGAAAGATCTCCTGCGATCTCGATATTTGGCATCAACTCCTCCAAGACCCATTGTCTGTCGTTTTGGCAATAGCTTATAAACATATCATACATGAGATTCGATTCAGATTCTGATAAATTATTGAAGCTATCACTTTTCTCCTTCGCGGCTAATGATAACAAAGCAGCTGACTTCAAAGAAGACCAATAGTAATGAATATGCCAACGCTTAATATATGCTACTATTGTTAACATTGCGAGAAATACAACAATACACGACACAACAACAACAAATTTTGTTGCATTTTGAATACTCTGAATGATCATATCATCAAACGACCTCGGTTGACAGTTCAATTGGATAAAGGTCATTTTCTCCGTCTCATTAAAGCACCAATAATGAACATCTTCATAGTCGAGCAATTGAAACTTCATCGAAGATCCATTGATTTTGTCGTAGAGAATTATTTGACTTGGATTCGGGCAGGGATTTGTGCTTAGATCCTTGAAATATTTCGTAATTACTCGAACATTGAATAGCTTATGCTGGCTCATTTGTTTTCGAATGTTTTTATAACTTTTTGTTATCATTGGTGTGTATTTATCAATTGCTGCTAAATAACCAACTGATGCAATTGACAAACTTTCATTAAAGAACGGAAAACCAACTGGAAACTGCAAGGCACTGATATTGTCTTCAAATGCTTCTTGAGTGTTTTCTATAACACTACTCAGGCAATTGGCTTTATTGTTATTTGCAATTGCTATATCCACAAAGTCTCGCAGGACACAATGACAAACAAAATCATTATCACCAATACCAAGATAGTGAAGCCCTTGAAAATCTTTCATCATTTCCGATGTGAGAATATTTATGTTGTTGTTGCGGAGATTTAAAACCTTAAGCTTGGTGTTATTTGTAAAGACTTGATTATACCAGTTTCCAACATGATTAGAGCTCAAATCGAGAATTTGAATATTTTCAAAAGATGTTAATGTTTCTAAGCCTGTATTATCAATGTTGTTTGTAGCCAAGCTTAATATCTCAAGGTGATGGAGCTTTTTCAACCAACTGATATCCTTTATATTTGACTCTTCGAATAAAAGCACTCGTAGTGTTTTTGCCACCAACGCGAATGAATCCTCTGTCAATGAGTATGCTGCATAAGTGTTACCCGACATATCCAGTCCCTTGAGTTGTGTGTTCTTAAACAAGGTTTTTCCCAAATAAGGAAACGACGAATAACAGAGGCTTAGGTATTTTAGACTGGTTGGTAGATAACTGAAAGCTGTTGCACTAGATTTTGTCAGTTTAGTGAACGATAGGTCCAGGTAAACCAGCTTAAGATCCTTAAAAGCATTCTGCTCAATCCGCACACCAACGAGAAGGTTAACTATTTGTTCAAGAGCTGGTATTGGAATCTTGAAGTCTATATCCAAAGCATTTTGATTTGATAGATCTAAATAGCGAATATTACGAACATTTGCAAACGTTTGCGATGGTACTCGTAAAATCTTGTTATAGGAGATGTAAAGAGCCGTCAAGTTGGGTAAGTTTATAAATGCATACGATGAAATGAATTCTATTTTACAGTTGCTGATGTCAATTTCTTTGAGAGCATGTAGCTCAGGAAATGTAGCCCACGAAATGCCGAGATCTGAAAATAAAATAAATATAGATTCATGTCTTAATAAAGTATTTCCATTCGATTATTTGTTCGGGTACTAGCACTTTCATAAGACCTGTTCAAGTTTTAAAATTTAAATGTATTACTGGGGTTTCTTTTAAGTTATTTACTTCCTACATATGTAAATTAATTTTTTTTTGTCGAAATTCCTTCTTTCCTAAATTTTAATACTACAGTATTTTTTTATTAAATTTTTGACTTGAACTTCTTCTTTGCTGATTAGCCTTTGTTAACAACTTACCATTTTTTAATCTATCACTGCCGAATTGATAAGATGAAAAATTATTTCCCTTCAGCATAAGATACTTCAATTTTTGTCGCATTTTTTTGAGAGTTTTATATGGCACCTTTCTTAAGTCATTAAAAGCTGCTGAAAATGCAATAACGTAATCGAGCTTGTCATTGCATTCAAATGTAACTTCAGCTTCTAGCAATTCGTCAGTATTACGTTTTTGATGGGATTTGTCCACAAATAAATTTAAAAGTCCTATAATAAAAAAGAAGAATGTTTTACAAGGACAAATATATCAATTTTCTTTCTAAATTATATTTTTAATCGGAATAATATCCTACAGAGCTTCTTTTAATATTTCATAAGGATTGGAAATTAATATTTTGTTACGCCTTATACTCATACAACTCTTATTTTTTTTAAAATTCATACGTTTTTAGAATAATATTCAATTTTTTTTTATTTTTAAACTGGAATATTTAAAAAAATAACTTCATCTGATGAAGCAATTCTGGGTTCACATTCGAGTTGATAAAAAACATTAGGAATGTAATAAACGAACATAAAATAAACTTTTTTTTTTCATTTGTTTCATTTTTTTCAAACAGTTACTTTCGGCAGAATATGAAATTTGGAATGCAATTTGCATTATAGTGGTCTTATAGCTGAGTTTTTGCTGCCAAGTTGATGGCATTAGCATGTACTTTGCACAGTTATCAAGTGCTAGAGAGAAAAGTTTGGAGTGGTATAAAAATTGTTTTTTTTTTGTGCAGATAGAATTTCATTATGATAGACACTTCAAAACATTTTTTGTGTAGTGTTTCCTATTGTAGGAATTTATTTTCTAGTAAACACCTAAAAACTCCTTATTAGGATACTTCTTTTTTCTACTTTTATCAAATGGTCTCTGCCGATTTGGTCTGATAAAATGATTTGTATAGTTCTCATAAATAGATACAATCTATGGCTATAGGTTATCGTTTAATACTTAGATGTTTCATAATCAAAAACAACTATATACAAATTATTCAGTCAACTCATTTATAATATTAACTTCTTACTCATATTCTATTTGTCACAATAAATTATATAAAAAGCAAGACTGTATCTCCTGCTTGCTTTTAATGATTTTATTTTGAAGATATACAAAGGATCGTCTACATATAGAAGAGTATATTGGTATTTAAACGTACAAACCAAATTGATTCCATTTTGTTTCAATTGTAGGTATACAGGATAAGCAAGACGTGCGATTTACAAGTTACAGAGGAGGGTGATAGCTTTGAAACTTAATCGGGGTAAATTATTAAGGTTCTAAAATTTGTATTTCGAAAAAGGATGGACAAATTGTGTTTTAATTTAGTTTGTTAAGTTTTAAATTACGGCACATAGGTACACACATTTCTCGGTGCCTTTTTTTTCCTCACTACCACAATTTCTATAACTTTTTATTTTTTATTGTTTCATGCTAATTTTTGTTATACATTTACACTTGATTACAATTAATTTTATCGCAGATAATAATTACAAAATTGTTTTCGTATAGTTCTTTCTACTATACCTCTTGAATTCCAGGTTGATGTAGAAATCACTAAACTCCCATTTGGATGTGCCCATGACTGCATGTAGTCTTTTAAGCCATGCATCATGCATAGACCACCTTCACTTGACAATGATTTTAGAATATATTCGTTTAAAACGTCTTTTGTAATGCTCTCATCAAAAACACTCCAATCGGTATTTTCTCCAACATTACCATTGTTTTCAATCTCGGCATTTGTATCGTTATCATCATTTCGATTTCTATTATCGATTCTTGAGATTATTTTACCTCTCACATTTACCGTCGCCAAATGCAATATTTTTGAAAAATTTCGTTTAAAATCTTCAAAAGATTGTACATCTGATTCTTTTTTTCGATGGACAAAGGGGGATGCATCACTTTGACTACAATTATTTGAATAAAACAAGAGGAGAAACACAAGAAGCTTGCAGCGATTGTTCATTTTTTTTGTTATTTTTTTTTTCAAGCACAGAAATAGTTGCTGACATATACCGAAACGAAATTTGCACTAACTAAAGTCAAGGTAAATTGTCAATTTACCCAGGGGCAGAAAATCATTATCGATTATATTGGCCAAACATTGATTGTACAAGCTTATAGAACTCCATGATAACAACAACAACAACAACAACAATGTTTATATTTTTATTTAACTTTCCGTAGAGAGATTTGGTTTATCTTTAGACGAATAGAGGCTTATCTCTTTGGTAGTTAAAATATAGGGTATACCTAAGATTCCTTTGGCTATAGGCGTATTAGTTGGATACGTAGAAATGATAATAACTTTTTGGTTAAAAAAAATCAAATTGCAAAACGTTTTAATCCGAGAAGGTCAGCTTTTCGTTAAATTAAAATTTAATAAAAGTTGTTATGAGTTGATCATTTAGTGTCAATCCAATATGATAAGTTATCTTTATGTTCTCAATAATGTCATACCTACTCCTACTTATGTACATTAGGGTGTACGTTATTTCCCAAACTCCTTTTTTTTTGGAAAGCACACCCCGACAATCGAAAGTTTATGCCGAAAGAAAAAATAATTGACCAAAAAAATTTTTTCCGAGGTCATTAACACGTGCCTCTAAATTCATACTTTTTCATCCAAATTTGTATGGGAATTTTACACTCTTCACATTTTATTTTTTTTCTCTGGAACTATGAGAGTTATTCTTATTATTTGGGAATTCTGATTGATTTATTGGCCCTTTAAAAAACTGCATTTAAAAATGTATTTAAAAAATTAAATTATATTTTATTTCGATTTTTTAAATTAATAAATGCTTTAAATATTTCTCTCCGGCCATTGATTACACAAATCACAATGAAAATAACCGTCTCCAAAAAGTTGTTTTAATAATTTGGTTTAATTTGCTTAGTAGTTGGGCTCGGAATACCGCAAACAAACGTTATTTTTGCAAAGTCAATTTCGGTAAAAAATAGTTTGAAAAGAACATAAAATTCGAATTAAAGAAAAATTCGGTAGAATGATCCCATGACAGAACATATATAGACATGCTGCTCCGTAAGAAATTATAAATATCATCAAATAAGGACCACATTAATCTCAATACTCCGTTTATTAATGCTGATAACGGCGTAGATAAAACTTTACTGTTGATATATTAATACTTCTGTTGTAATAAAACATGAATTATAATATACACTTATGATTATTATAGATTTGGTGAATGTTTTGAATTATAATCATTATTATGTTTTTTGTATAGATTCTTGGACTATGAACCAAAACCATCGATAAAAAGTTATTCAATACCCAAAAAATTAATATTTACTATCCCGGAAGCCAAAATCTTGAATACATTTATGCCGTCTTTCATCGGTCGTCCGGAAGAGCCCCAAATCAAAAAGAAACCATTGAATTGACACACAAAATACGCGGACAGAACAAAAAAGGGTAGTACATTATTTACATAATGTATGTTATTGTACATAATGACGAACATGACATGGTAAAACAGATTGTTTGAAAGATAGATAGATATGAATCTTTATTGATGATTAAAAAATAATAATACATTCATATGTATACATTTTTGTATAAAGATATAGCCCAGTCAAAATAGACATAAAAATCTCAAATCCTGAACTAAATTCCGATAACGCTTAAACTTGGTGGGGGCCTTCCAGTGACTTTAACGCAGCAATGACTAAAAGTCCCCGACGATCCGACTGGAGCTAAAGTTTCGAAAAAATCAGTTTTTAGGAAATAACTTTTTAATGGCAAATGCTATCGAAAAGATGTTTGAGTAGAGTTTGTAGATCATTAAATTGCCCATTTTTTTTCCTACAACAAATAATTAAGAAGGTATAGCTATTTAAAAATAACATAAAATGACGAAAATATTGTTTTTTTTTCATATAACTGTTACACCGTCAATGCTTTCGAAAAAAAAGTCTAGGAACACTTTGTAGACAGCAAAATGTTTTATAAAAAAAAATTAACACACTTTTTTTCCTAGAACCTATAATTTAGAAAATATAGCTGTTAAAAAAAAAATGACGAAAATATTGTTTTTTTTTTTTGAGTATAACTGTTAAACCGCCAATGCTATCGCAAAACACTTTGTAGAGCACATAATTTTCTATAAAAAAGGTTAACAAACTTTTTTTTCCTACGACCTATAATTTACAAAATTGAGCTTCTAAGAAAACAAAAAATTGACGATTATTATTGTTTCTTTGTGAATAGCTGCTAAGCCATCAATGATATCGAAAAGTAGTCATGGTACACACAAAATTTTCTTTAAAAACTATAAACATTTTTTTTCTACACGCAAGAATTAAGAAAATATAGCTATTTGATTCCTATTAAACCGTGATCATGGCTATATCTGGCAGAAACAATAATTCTGGCAGAAACAATATTTTCGTCAATTTTTTGTTTTCTTAGAATCTCTATTTTGTAAATTAAAGGTCGTAGGAAAAAAGTTTTCTAATCTTTTTTATAGAAAATTATGTGGTCTACAAAGTGTTCCTAGACTTTTTTGTGATAGCATTGATGGTTTAAACTGTTATACTAAAAAAAAACAATATTTTCGTCATTTTTTTGATTTTTTTTAACAGCTATATTTTCTAAATTATAGGTTTTAGGAAAAAAAGTGTGTTCTTTTTTTTATAAAACATTTTGCTGTCTACAAAGTGTGCATTCTTTAAGTGGGCATTTTTTGTATAGAGAATTTAATGATCGACAAACTGTACCTTCTCGAACTTATTTTCGATTTTTTCCACACTTAACCATGCTTAAAAAGTTATGCTCCAGTCGGATCGTCGGGGACTTTAAGTCATTGCTGCGTTATAGTCACTGGAAGGCCCCCACCAAATTTAAGCGTTATCGGAATTTTGTTCAGGGAAATGTCTATTCTGATTGGGCTAATATTAGTGCATGGTTATAAGCCGTCTGCCGTTTTCTTAATATTTCTACTTAAAAAGAGTTTACAATATTTAATTTTATACAAATAATTAAATACAAATAATTTAATACAAATAATTAAATACAAATGATAAAATATTACGATTGTTAAAGATACTTTTGTTTTAAAAGAAGCAATTAGCAAAATGTTTACAAAAATTCATAAGGTTTAAATATTGTTTTTTTTTTATTTAGGAAGATAATGAAAAATAAGATCATAATATAATTTACAAAAGAAAAACATAATTTTATTTTTATTTTGCTTTGATAAAGTTAAATTTATAATACAAAATTAAATATTACTATTATTATATCCTAATATTTTAGGCTTTAAAGAACTGCAATATCTTGGATAAAAAGGCTTTTAGTTTTGTTAAAACAAAAAAAAGGGTGTAAGTTATTACATTTAAGAAAGGCTTTTAGATTAGTCAAAATATAATAAAAAATGGTGGCATATTATTATATTTTGTAAAAATGGGATAGTTTAGCAAAAACAAAAATTATAATATATGTGTATATTACTTACGACAGGTTCAAATATGTGCCTCGATAGTTCTTCGCGTGGGAGAAATATTGTACCCAGCAACTTCCATCCTAATTCTCCATTCAGAAACCCTGACACATTCGTCGAAAGTCAGAAAACTCTTATTCAAATAAAGTCGTCGTATTTCTTCCAAAATAGGACAGGCTGCTATGGAATGAAGGACGTTCTCAATTTGGTTTAAATAGAGAGCAAAAATGACTAATGTCTCTTCTGTAATTAAGTTCGAAAACATCCGTCCTGACTTTAAAAATTAGGCTCACATCTGGAATATTAAGGTGCCTTCAGAGCATTGTCACTTAGGGAACAAAAAGCCGCGTAGCATTTAATGCTTCAAAAACTCAATGCTGTCTTCTATCGTTTAAGCGAAACAGGGATTGCTAGGGCGATGCAAGAACTTTGTTTTCTCTTCTGATCTGGCTACGATGTATAAGGCGTACATCCGTCCAAAGCTTGAGTACACTTCGCATATCTGGGCAGGTGTTCTTTCAACATAATTGAGTCTTTTGGATAGCATACAGAAAAAAGCTTTAAAATGGTAGGTGATAAAACCATAACGGAAACATTTACATCTCTAGAGCATCGACGTAATGTTTCATGTTTTGTTTTATTTTATCGCTACTTTTACAAACAGTATTCCATTGAAATAGCTATACTCTGTCCATCAAAAATAGTCAGTACAGGCCTTATGGGAGAGCTTTTCGAAACACACTGGTGTCTGTTGCTGAAATTCCCACTGAAAATAACCACTGAGCTCCATACAAATTGTTTTCGTAATCTTTTGAGAACCCACGTAACCTATCTACTGCACATCCAAGTCAAGTGCACACTGCTGTGGTGCGTTCTTTTATTAACCATAGTTAACTATGGTTAACTATAGTTAACAATGGTCGTTCCTTTATTACAAAATAGTTACGATTTGTAACTATATGACGTCATCACATCGTTCCTAAATTCAGTTTATTAGTGTCAAATAGTCACAATTCGTAACTATTTCCAACTCATCTCCATGATATGAGTTGAAAGTGTTGATCTGTCAAAGCACATGTGAGAAGGTTTGTTTACAAAAAATAAAAATTGAATAATCAAAACGAAGCTTTTGGTGAAGTGAAATGAATCAAAATTGAATTTTCTACCATTTTTAATGAAAATCGAGAGTATATTGTAGAAAAATAACATGATTTTATGGTAATTAACGATAAAATAAAGTTTTGCAAAATTTTCGTTTGACAGATCAACAATATCTAACAATAAATCGTTCCTAAATGAATTGTAACAATTTCCAACTAAATCTAACAATGACACTTCAACTATTTTTTTTTGACATAACAACCATAGTTAACTATGGTTAATAAAAGAACGCACCACTGCTGTTACTTGTGTGCCTTCTTCTGCAATCAACCCTCGATGTTCTTGTGTGCATTAAAAATAAACACATTGAATCAGAGTTACCATTGCTACGTTTATACATATCGCTGAGGCTTTTTCTTATGGTTTTTGGTAAGGAGCTTTGCGGATTTATGCTTTTTTAAAGCTTTTTGAGAACAAATAATTCAATTTATATTTGTATTAATTTAGTATGCTTACTACGGAAAGTGAGAGGCAAACATCCTATCTTCCCTGTACCGACTATTTTTGTTGAACAGAGTAAAGTTGCATTCCTCCCCTTAAACAATTTAACCGTAATACTCGCGCTTCTAGGAATGCTCATCAGTTTACCCTTGAGTCCAATATCGGACGTACTGTCAAGTATAGGGATTCTTTTTTAGCCTCACAACACGAATGTGGGACGCTATACCTAACTCTATTTATATAGTTATAATTATTATAAATTCAAAACCAATGTGCATCGGTATCTCCTTTTAAACCATATATCCTATTTTCCTAACGCTCGCACTGTGTCTTACATGTTAAGGGAAGTAACAACCCCTTGAGTGCGCGTCAATTATATAAAAAAAAAAACACGTCGCGATTGGTACCACATAAGATTTTCGTCTAACCAACTATAAACAATTTCATAGGTATAACCCCCTTTCGACTTGGGTCGAATCTGGCTCATTGATTAGAAATATTTAAAATTCATCAAACTGACAAAACTTAAGGTTAGACCGCACATAACAGCAGCGGAACTGCACTTCACGACGCGGCAAAACATAATTTGTATGAAATTGTATGAGCTATATCGCACTAAGCGGCAACTGAACTTCATACAATTTCATACAAATTATTTTGAATCGCAGTTCCGCTGCCGTGCAGTTCCGCCTAGTGCGGTCTAACCTTTAAAGTAATTAAAGTTTCTTTTTTCCAAAAAATATAAAAAAAAATCCATTTTTACTTGTAAAACTTCAAAACATTTCTAAAATAAGTCATTAAATTGACATGTGTCACCTGTTTGGATTAGAAAAGCGGATAAGTGTTATCTTACCTAGTTTCATATACATTAACTAAATTTCTATTTAATCGGCAACAAAGGAGCGACGGTTATACACAAATTAACATTTTATAATAATGTTTTTCTAAAAAATACGTAAAACATGCGTACATATTCAGCCTTATCGGGAATTCAAATCTCCCCCGGATTTTTTCCTCCGTATGAGACTCTCCAATCATAAACAATGTTCGAAAAATGGGAAAAAACTCCAATGAAAAAAGTAGATATCGTAAATCTATTTTCCGGGGGAAAATTAATGATGTTTCCCTGGAAAAAACTCACCTCAATTTAGTTGGAGAATTTAAAAAAAAAAGCAAATAACTAACTGTTTTTGAGGGTTTTATAATGTTGTACTTGCTCTAAAGGACAAGTTTCGAACATTACGTTTACTGAGAAGTCCATCGGTATTGGTATTTGTGAGTGTACGTCAACTCTACAATAAGTTTACCCGTAAACGGGTTGGAGGAGAAATTGGTTTTGTTTTAGCCGATCTACTTTTCGTTTTTGCCGCTATACTCTTATAACACATTTTGGAACAAATAACACTTTTAACACTTCACACTTTCGGGTCATTCGCCCTCATTAAGTAACACAGTTTTTTCACAGAGAGAGAACAAATACATTACAACAACAAAATAGACATAAAATGCTTTTTTTAAACTTTGGACTATTTTTACGCGTTTCCATTACACGAAAATTTAATTTATGATGCAAAATAGGTCTTTATCACCACAAATAGTTCAAATATTTAATTTTATTTCCGAAAATAATTTACAAACTTTGACAGATAAATAATTTCAGAATATAAATTCTCTCAGAGTATTTCGAAACTGATTCGAAGTAATTTCCGGGGGAGATTGACGATATGAGAATTCGACTCCTGGGAAAAATGAAAATCCGGGGGAGAACAATCTCTCCCGAAATTACCAATAAGGCTGATTGTGTACTTTATATTTACTTTTAAATGTTAACTAGCATCACTTAGTAGCTGAGATTCGACCAGCCAAAACTGATACCTACACACTTAAGAGCCAACAGTAAAATGAATAAAGAAAAAAACCACTTGTTCAATCAGTAAGAAACACGACACGCACTCAAGAGTTAGTAGATGATAACAACTATAAAACTGTAATTCTCTCCGATTAACCGTTGAAGAACTTATGTAAATAGTCCAATTGTAATAATAATAATAAAAATCAGAAACTACTTAAATAATAATATACAAAGTGGGTTTTAAACAAGTAGTTATTATGTGTTCAATTTCCAACATTAACGTGTAATTATGAACAAGAATCCAAATCAGTATCGTTCATCATTGTCATCTTTTATTTTAAAAAGAGGCAAAAAATATCAAAAAAATTAGATTACCGTTATCAATTCAAATTACCCCTCCCTCCATGTGAAAAAAATACTTATATTTAGAATCTCTATACAAAGGATCCGTTATTATTTTGCGCTAACTATTCAAGCCCTATTGTGAGTTCCGCGTGAAAGAAAATTCGCTCGGAATATTTACATTTCACTCTTCCCTTATTGTGAGTTTCGGGTGAAAAATGTTCCCTATTTGTAAAAATTCCCTTATAAGCACTATTGACATCATTTTTTTCGTCTGAAATATGTCTTGTCATTTACAGCAAGATTTCATTTAATTTTTGGCGGCGAACGGGGCCAAACTTGTTGTAAAATGGATGGTGAAACTCGCAATAGCTTATAAAAATCCGGGCGAAAAAAAAACATTTCCGGGCGAAATGTTTTCCGGGTGAAACTCACAATAGGGCTAATATATTGTTTTCCCTAGGGGGGGGGGCGACTAAAAATAATTGATTACGATAAGATCAGAAAACCATTACGCATAAACAATGAGTTTCACGCTGTGATTTGGTAAAAATTGCTGAAAACGCTTCTGTCTATACTGTTTAAATAATGTCATTCCATTTACGTTAAATTGCAAGGATAAAAAATGAATATGGCTATTGTGCAAAAAAGCTTAACAGTCATTTAGCATCTGGAGGTGGGTAAATAGATGCCTAGAAAAAAACACATACATATACATATGTACATAAAACAACAGAATCGGAAGCACCATACGATCCTATCTGTGAAATGTGTTTCTCCAGTTTCTTAATATGCAATAAGATCCTAAAATATTTTATTCAAATGACTTGGACTATTTTAATTTCAAATGTTCAAAAACTGTAAAGCATTATTGCACTGGCAAAGCCAGTAAAAATCTTAAATGACTTTGGATTTTTAAAGTCGGTCCAGTAGTGCGTTTTTGTTTACACAACAAAAATAAACTATCAATCCAAAATCAAACTGAGGCATCTCGCAAATTGTCTCTCAAATGTTTGTCTTTATCGCATACACATTCCTATAATGATTAACAAAAAAGTTCCATGATCTTTACCATGCCACCTACTTAACTCGACCCGAATAATACCTACATATAATACCAATTTCAAACTTTCTATTTTTGGAACATCGAAATTCAAAAACAGAAGTATAGTTTTTTATTTCCGCCATCATAAATATTTTTTCATGGGGTTGAGAAAGAACACACTGCGCGACACATAATGAGAAATGACAATAATCTTCGCAAGAGTCTAGAGAGGTAGGTTCTTGAAGTCCACTGTCTGCTGCAGAGAATTTCTATTTTTAACATGCTTTTTTGAAACATCACAGCGAGACCACACTATCGAAACGATTCTATAATCTCACTATTCAAGATACCACCAAAATGCAGTCAGTATAAGAGAACTTTCCATCTCTCTAGCATGGGTTGACGACAGACGCGTAATTTAACGTTCCAAGCAACTAAAAGGAGTACCATACGTGGTTTATAATCGGAGATTTATAGGTGCAGCTATCAATTGCCTGATAAAAAATGGTTTATTATAGTTTTAATTCGATTTTACTGTGCTGTGTTATTGTTATCGTGGGCAGTAAATCTGCTTCTGTTTCGACTGCAGATGTCGTTACAGGTGAGAGAGAGAGAGAGCAAGTCTCTTAGCGTACCTTGGTCTAACTCTTCATAGTGAATAGTGTCTTTTTTGTGGGCCTACAACTATGATTCAAATATGAGTTAAACACTTACAAGTGTGTAATTCTGCAAAAAAAAATGAGCAAAATATTTACCTGAAGTGGATTTTGTGTTTGACATGTGTTTATAGCAAAGGAACTTGAAAATTATATTTTTAAGAGGTTTATTAAGTGTTAATCCAACTCTGTCTGGAATACAGTAGCTATTTTGGATTTATAAATTATACAATAGCTATTTCACTATCTTATATATGTACATTCATACGTATATACATATTTAAAAGTGTGACTTGTAAGGAAAATACACAAGAACGTTGTAAAATAATTTATTTCTTATTATTAACTTCCCATTGGAAGTTATTGTAATTGGTGCGATTTGTCGAATTGAAAATGTTGACATATCTTCACGTTTTGAGGTCTCTAGAATCAGAATCCGTCGTTTTTAGCAAGATTTCTGTACGTGTGTATGTACGTACGTTCGGGGTACTTTTTTCGTCCACCAAATCTCGAGAACGCATAAAGATATCGACCTCGGATAAATTTTGTCTTACAGATTATATTGTCATAACGTGCTGAAAAGGTTTTCTAACAAATTCAATAAACCGTTTTTTTACTACAGCAATTTAAAAAGGAGCTGTAAAATGCCATTTATCTGGAATATCTCGAGAACGGAATAAGATATTCACTTCAGACTAATTTTATTTTACACATAATTACACAATACCAAATGGGTGAATATTAAAAAAAAAATCAACAGACACTTTTTTTTTTAAACAAAGAAAAACAGTTGAAAAATAATTTTCGTCTCAAATATTTCAAGAACAAAAAATGATTCGGAACCCAGTCAATTTTTTTTTACATATAATGACGCAGTAAACAACTGGTATTTTTTTTAAAAAAAAATCAATAAATAGTTTTTTTTCTTAGAGCAAAAAAACTGGACAAAAAACTATTTAAAATTCTTAACAAATTTTTTTTAACTCAAATATTTTGAAAAAAAAAAACAATGATATCGATTTCAAATTGTTACCTTAAATGTATACCTATACCATATAAATGTTGTGTAATTTTGAGATTTTTAAAAACCGAAATGTTGCAAGAAAAAACTTTTCAATAATGTTTTAATTCGAAAAATGTTCATACTTAAAATCGCTTCAAAATCGAAATTTAGCATACGACACTAAATTTTCCTTTTTATATTTTTTGAAACCATGTTTTTTTTTTTTAAGTACACTCCCATGATTTTTGGTATTTTTTTTAGCCAATAGTCTGTTTTGAAATAATTGACTTACATAAATAATTAATGCGGAGAAGAGTTAAGAAAAAAAGTTTTGTGAGTAAGATTCTTAGAATTTTGTAAGATATTTACGATAGCAACATATACAAATGTTGCTATTGTAAATAGCTAACGGTAGAGCATTCCACATTCGTGTTGCGACTTAAGAAAGAATCTTTGTTCTTAACAGTACGTCCGAAGTTGGCCCATGGGTAAACTGATGGGCGTTCCTAGAAGCGCGAGTATTATGGTTGAATTGAGAAAAGAAAATACTGTATAATTTTTTGCATTTCAGAATTTATTTTTGTACAATTCGACTGGGCTATTTATTCTACACAGTTTTTGATTTCCCATTGAACAATACCGTCGAGATCATAATTTAATGAGCTTATCGTACGCTGCCGTTGAAGTTCCACATTCGAAGGACATGGATGTGAATCTAGAAACGAGTATGAAATTCTGAGTGTACTGTTGTCAGCAAAACAATTTAATGGATTACAAGTTTAAGATATAAGATCGTTTATTTCTAATCCAACGAGGAAGATATTCATCGATGCCAAATGTACGCATTTTCGATAAGAGAGGTTGATGCCAAACTCTATCAAATTCGTTTGAAATATCAAGCGCAATAATATTACTTTCTCCAAAACTATGTAAAGATTTCTGCCACCATTTCTAATGAAGATAAGAGAAAATTAAATAAAGGAATAAATAAATTTTGTACAAACAACTCAAAATAGTACTGAAATTGGTAAAGATGTACTTACGTACTGAGAAAATCGAATAGTACTGAATTCAGTACAATAGTAAGCCTTTTTCCAACAGTAATGTCACATTATTTTTCCCTGTATCTCAATATCTATACCTACCTATATACTGTTTATCCAAAAACACAAAGTTATTACACTATAAAATATATAATTATATAATATATACTCTACCACCCACCACTTTGGTAAATATGTAGGTATATGGTTTTCAAGTGCACCAATGGGAAGTTACTAGTGTGGGTCGACCCCAAACTCATTTTTATTTTTAGTAACTGTACTGGCCTATCCTGTACTTTTTGGACTAAAGTTATTAAATCATATCATGTAGAACTCCAAAAAGTGTGGATAAAATTGTCTCAGAAATTAAGTATTTAAAGCGTTATTGCGTTGAACAAAAATAGATCCGTTCGAGTGATTTATGTGGATTTTTATTCGGGTTTGGAATTATTCCCTTCCTATTGAAAACATTCAATTTGTAGCAGAATGAGTGATCTGTGTTGGGCTGTCAAAATACTGAGGGAAAAACAAATTTATGTTCCCTTGATTTTCTTATTTTTGTGACCTATTTATCTTGAGACAGAAAAATAAACCGTTATATGTGACGTACTGCGAAAAGACTATAAGAACCCGCCGTTTCAGGATCTGTCCATCTCTGTTTAGGTTCAAATTCGATTTACAGACATACACACAGGGACAAGAAATTCACTTCGCAGTATGTATTTTATCGTTAGATTGACGGTATATGATTTGTCCCATATACATATGTACATGATACAGAGGGCTCATTTGTATTAAGAGCACTACAAATAAAGTTTGTAAGCATTATCAAAAAAAAAAAAAAACAAAAGTATTTGAAATACATATCTCAGAAAAAGACCTTCCAACTCCCATTTTGACGAAAAATTGAACTTTGAACTAAAGAACGAATTATCGGCTACATGAAATTTGGCAATGAAAAATGGCCCCAAAAATGTATATGGGGAACAACAAAATTAAAATAAGGTTTAAAATTTGTAAAATGGGGCCATTTTTCATGGTTTTGGTGCCTTTTTTCATTTTTAATTCTGTGGTGAAATTTCATTATGAAAAATAGCCCCAAACTTTTATTATTAAGACAAAATACTTTTATAACTAAAACTTTAATACAAAAACTTTGATAGACCGACTGACAACAGAGGCGCCTGCTAGGTGACTGAGCATACCCTAAGTGGAGCGACACGGAATCGTGTGAGCGGTACAGAGGCCCAAAAAGGCAGTTTAAATCCTTGACATACAAGGTACTTTAAAGGCTCGCCCGGATCGATGCAAGACATTTTTGTGCCATTCTAATTTTTCTGTTGTTGCTTTTCATATAAATTTTGGGGCAAATTTTACAATTTTTGTTTGGGTCCCTTTTTCTATTTTTGTTTGGGGCCATTTTTCATTATGAAAAAGCCCCATATTTGCAGTAATTTTTCATTTTTCGTTTGGAGCGGGAGTTAATAGACAAAATAAATCAAATCAATTTTGTCAGGATGGCGGTATTTTCCTTTCGGTACCACTCTTAAAACTTGGTTTTTTAATAGAACATATATATTTTCAAACATAACCTAAACAAAAAAAGTTCCCCCTTCCAAATATATAATTTTATTACATTTGTTTGACTAATTGTATTACACCCTAATGTTTTCGACCGTTTTTCTCCAAATCTATCAAATGTACGAAAAAAGTGTTGTAATCTTTTTTGTGTAGAATTATATGAGCTTCAATTTGTACATACAACTTTTTTTCAAAAGAACACACAGCTTTCCAGTAATTTGGAAAACAAATTATTTTCCCCTCTCCCACCCTAAAACTTACTGCTCCACTACAAATTTAACGTACTTTTAATAAAGTGTAAGGACGTAAAAATGAAGCTCTCCACCTTTGTTGGAATTTTCCGAAGTAAGGACATTTTTTATCTAATTATCATAGTCAAAATGTACAGACTAAAAAACAAACTACGACTAATACAAAATAATCCCGAGATAAATGTTCAAAATTAAACAATGGTTTCACTTGTTACAACATTTGCTACAGGCTCTAGATGAAAGGAAACACCAGAAGATTAATCAAACCAACTTATACTTAATCTAAAGAATTTAAAACTTGCACATTCATGTTAATGGTGGCATAAGAGGTACGATACGTTCTATTATATAAAATGAGAATAATCAGCCAAGTTTCAGGAAAAGGGTATACCCACGTATTTTGTAAGTAGGTAATGGAAATAACATGGGAAAGTAAATTAAAAAAAGCGCACGACTATAAATCATGCAGTTGTATGTTTTTCTGATACCACGCGCCGATTACCACAGTTCTTAATAAGAATCCATATATATGTTCTCTTATGTAAAATCAATAAAATAAACAATATTTCGAATACTGTTTACTTAATGGAAAGTTAAAGAGTTGATTGGAACAACATACAAAAGTACATACATACATACATTAATGTACGGGTAAAAGCTACAAAATATACATAATAAGTCACATAAGCGATAAAATGAAACTCACCAGAGAACGGTTGATGGTTGTTATTATTGCCCCTTTTATTTTGTTCTCGCTTATGAAGCCAGTTCAAGGATTTTCATAAACGTATGTATGTATAATAAAAGTATACGCTATAACTATATAAACTTTCAATGTTGAGGACGTGTGTCTATAATTGTATGGTCAGTATCAGGGCCATCGAACCATGCTTAAAAGTGTTTGAGGTCCAGCATGATGATATTTTTCATGAAAGTGTTTAAAAACCGCTTCAGTGAAAAAATTACTTTTTGGGAGTTAAATTGGATGAGCTGTATTGAGTGCATTTTGCAAGCGACCTTCTACTCGAATCATTCCGTCTGCGTCTATGAAAGTACATAGCGATCTAAGGTGGCTTCGTGCACTTATTTCTTTTCCCTTTTTAAAATCATCTAGCTCTGGTTGAAAGACTTCCATCTGAACGATTCTGACTATATTTTGTTCCGCGCATCTTAAAATTCCTTGACGTCTAGATATCTTCGACATAAATTTGGTTGATAAGTTTTCTTTGCTCTGCAGTTAAATCTGAGCATTATATCCAACAACTCGAATTAAGCTAACATAATTGTAATGATACTTGATATCGGTTAATATGTTCTTTTTGGAAAGCTGACAAAATCTTCAACTGCTTTCATCGTTTGGCCAATTTCGGAGATCAAATTTTAAAAATGTTGAACCATGGAAATATAAGTCAGAATTTATAAGAGATTTTGGAAATGCACCACGGGATACTATGTCTACAGTATTAGATTTGGTGGGTACTTACATGAAACCACTGTCCTCTTATAGATGTTTCCTGAATTGTAGCCATCCGGTTCGCAACGAATGTCTGCCAAGATGATGGTTCTTCTGAGACCCAGCTCAAAACGATGTTTGAATCTGTCCAGTAGAATATCAAATGCAAGTGCAAGTCTTACCCTTTTTACTAATTGAGACATTAGCACTGCTGCACATTTGTAACTCCAGTCGAGGTAAAGATACGCCTCTTTTTGCCACCTTTGATTTTGAACACAACAATACATCATCTTTCACGCTTCGAATATATATGCAAGCCCCGTAGGCACGCTCAGAGCTGTCGGAAAAGGCATACAATTGGTAGTCCGTTTGACTTCCAAAAAAGACTTGACGTAAAATAGTTAAAATATTAAGTTCCTTAAGCTCTGATTGTAGATTGGTCCCAAGGTAGTTATAAGTTCATAGTTGTTGCATGAAGAGTTTTCTTACCACAATGATTGGGTTTATAAGTCCGGAGGGATTAAAAAGCTTCGACAATTCAGACAACAGTTTTTTTTTGTAACTCCTTGAGTAAGCACGGGCAGTACCTCAAACGTAAACTTATCGCTTTTAGTCCAGGCAATTGGTGAATTATAACGTGGACAATATTGCAACAGAAGCTTTTTTAATTGAATTTTGATCAGTAACCACTACTGAACAAAATATCCAAAATCGGAAAAACGTGTTTCAAAATGGCGGATTTATTGGTATGTTGTTTTTGCTTGTTAATTTTATAACATTCCGATTTTGTTTAACTATGTTATCACTGGTGGATCCTAGGAGTGACCACGTGAGTTTTAAATTCATCCAAGATATATTTTTGTTGCTATCTAACTATAAACTGAAAAACAAATATTAAAATCTGAGTAATTTTTGGAAGCACTCAAGAAAAAGGTAAGAAATTGTCCAATTCTGTTAAAAATTTGGAATCAAATACTCTAGAGTATTTCAAGACGAAATTCTAAAATCCGACCCAAATCAGTCTTATAGTTTGGCTAGAAACATGATTTTAACTAAGTGCAACGCGTAATGTTTGCATCATTGATGTGGTCAAAGCAGGACAATTAAGTTGGCGCTGATTTTTGTACACATAACTTGGAACCCTTAACTATAACTAAATATCATTATAATGGTAATTTAATCCTTTTATCAGCTTTGGAAACGATTTTAAAAGTTCAAAAAACGGTCGCAAAAACGCTTCATAAAACTATTACCTTACAAAGTAAACAATTAACGGAATTTGTAAAATTTTGGATATGTTGTTCAGTAGTGGTTACTGATCGAAATTCAATTAAAAAAGCTTCTGTTGCAATTTTGCCCACGTTTACTCTATTTTAATATTAATTTGCCTGTACTATTTCAGGAATCCATGCTACCCCAAGCGTTCTTATAGCATCCGAATTTCCAACCGGATATAAGCTTTCCTGATGATCTATTGGAATGTTGTTTAACAATTCTGTATTGTTTGCGCACCATTTTCTTAGTTCGAATCCACTACTTGATATTACCCGGCTGGAAAAATTCCTAATTTCAGCAGATCTTTCAACTTGGGATATCCATACCGTTCGACGGTTTTTTGCGGATGCCAAATTATTTTGACATCATTTAAATAGACATAATTAATTAATTTTCGGATTAGCCGCGTTATTTAAAATAAGAGTGCGATTTTGTACTCACCCCGAACGTTTCGCATCAAATTACATTGAGCGTGGTCACCGGGAAACGGTAATTTGATGCGAAACGTTCGGGGTGAGTACAAAATCGCACTCTTATTTTAAATAACGCGGCTAATCCGAAAATTAATTAATTATGTCTATAAACAACCGTGAAAACCTTAAAAGTTATATCATTTAAATAAATGTGATTTGGATAAATCAATGGTAGGTGTTATATAACGAAATCCAGCAGGGGTCACCAATGTTTTGGAATTTCACTACGTTATAACTTCACTTTTATTTTATAAAAAGTCTAAGCCCCATATAAATAAACGAAGCTATCTTTAACTCGTGGATTAGAAGTAAGATTTCTGCCACTTACGAGCTAGCTAAACCACCAAGGAAGGTATATTTATTTGTCTTAGTTAATCATTCGCTAAACTACCTTCCTTGGTGGTTTAGCTAGCTCGTAAGTGGCAGAAATCTTACTCCTAATCCGCGAGTTAAAGATAACTCGCCACTGGCTTCGTTTATTAATAGGGGGGTAAATGATTAAAATGAAAACTTTGGATTTTAATTTATAGAAATGATCTTGACCACCAGGCTGTAAGATTTTATTAGAAAGATGTTATACAAATATTTGTCCTGTCTATGTAAGTTATACCAGTTTTAAAAGTTATACAAATTATATAAGTAAAAGTTATATTTTGTACTAGAATAAATTATGTACATAAATCATATAAATCACATACATCAAATCCTACGTATGTAACTTCTCAAATGAGATTGGAACGCGTGCAAAAATCTTTTACTAGATTCGTTGTTAAACAACTTAATTGGAACTTGCGTGAAGTGCCCGCATACGCTACCAGTTGTGCATTAATCGAACTAGATTCCTAGGAAACAAGATGAAATGTTTGTTGTATTATGTTTATTCATGATGGTTTTTCATACCGCAAAAAAATCGCCTAACCTTTTGAACCACTTTAAAATAAATGCTCACGAGAGTATTTCCTCAGCGGGATTTGTTGTGTGTTCCTCGACATGTTTTTAGATATGGGCAAAATGAGACCATTACAAAATGTATTCATCTTTATAATTCCAAATGCTTAGCCTTAGATTTATATGATAAAAGAATAAAGTTTAAAATAATAGTTAATGAAATATTTGTATTAAATTAAAAGATTTTATGTACAGTACATATGTACACATACATATATACATATTTGTAAATATTAATAATAGTACCTCGATTTGAATATTTTATATCTGTTATAGACCAAGAGCCCACAGCAAATTTTGGGAGTGGATTGATAACCAAAGTACCAATACATTAAAAAAATTATACCATGATGCTCTGTCAGTTTCTTTAAGTCCAAACGTCATACTTGGCCATCCGACCAATAGAACTCAAGATGTAAGCTCTTTGAGAGGTCATTATCATTTTTTTCTTGGAGAATTATAAAACACAAACAATCAAAAACAGCGCAAAATTTTAAACAACCTATTGTTAAGGACTTAACATTTTACTACTTAACAATTTCATAAGTATTTAGCAATTTACTATCTATTCCAAAATTGTAAACCTTTTGCTAACTAGTAGCTTGCATTTGTAGGGTTTGAATTTGATGAACACAATTATTGTTTTTATGAGTTTTAAATTAATTATATGTCAATGAAAACCCATCATAGTACTTGATATTTATATTTTTATCATTTTAACTTCATTATTTACAAAAAAAAAAAATTGGGCACCAGCAGGACTCGAACCTGGAACATTCGGGTCTTCTCACATGGATTTAGTAGGATACTAAAAAGATAAAATAGCCAGTTGGTGATTTTAACTTAAATAAAATGATAGGGGGATAGTACGATGCTAAACTCGTTTAAAATTAGCAAAACACAATTTTAAACCTAAAATTATAATAAAAAAAGATTTAACATCGTACTAAACCTCTAAAATTCTGCGCCAAAAGTCTCCAGAAAAAATCGATTAAGGTTCGCTTAAAAAGCTAATATCTTGAGTTCTATTGGTTGGATTGCCAAGATTATGACGTTTGGATTTAAATAAAATGAAAGGGCATCACGGTATATATTTTTTTAATTTATTGAAGTGCTAATACCGCTGACAAAAAAATTGGAAAATCGCTATTTTCAAAACCCCCACACCCACCAAAGGCTGAAAAAGAAACCTGCCAGACTTGTTTTCGATACTACGATATATGCAGCTACAAACAAACCCTCATACTCATATTTGGGTTATCAATCCACTCCCAAAATTTGTTGTCGGCTCTCAGACTATTAGAGTAGATGAAATAAATAAATAAATCAGGGTTGTCAAGCAATTACAAAATTATGTGGAATTCCTTTCAACCATTTAAAATCGAATATTTTTTTTTGATGAGAAGAATTTTGTTTATTAAAATCGATTGTTTTATGTGATTGTGTGGATAACATTTGACAGAATTTTTTACACACAAATTATTGCGCCCAGAAATTAATAAATATTCCGAATTGCATTCGTTTTAAACACTTATATTATATTTCTGTAATCCAATCAACACAATTTTTTGTATTTATGTGCAATTATTTTCTTGAATTTATAAATTATTCACTTAAGATTATTTGTTTTTGAACTATTTGATTTTGTTTAGAAAAATTGATTATTTATTCTAAAAAAATCGATGTTTAGAAAATAATCGGTTTTTTGGCTGTCAAAAGGTTGAAAAGAATTCAGCATTAGTTTCAATTAAAAAACGTCTTCGCAATTATATTATTTTCAAAATGTAACCATTAGTATAAATTTGACCGAAAAGAAATCGTTTCCAATAATTTTTTTTTAAGAAGATGCAACTTTAATCTATAATTAGGAGCAATTAATATTCAAACTATTTAAAATATTTTAATGTCTTTTATTACAAAAGGATGACTTGACATATGTGTTTTTAATAATTAAAAGCGGCCACGACAGATAAAAAATTAATAAAAAAAATAAATACATCGGGTGGCACAACGGCTCATGAAGAACCAGGGCCTAGTGACTAACAACTCGCAACCATTCCTGTGTGCGCCTTTCGACAGGAATGGAAGGGACCTACAATTTTATGCCGAATCCGAACGGCTAGACGAGAAGCACTTATTCGTGACAAGTGATACTCTTGGAGGATTTGTCAATTCATCGCAAGAGGCAGTAGCCCTGAAAAAAAACTTTTTAGTTTTTAGGTGGACGAGGCTGGGAAACGATCCCAGACCTCCAGCGTGACAGTCGAACGCACTAACCATTACGCTACGGGCTACTACGGCCACGACAGATTGAACTCGTATTTGACAATACGTTGTAGTTTTGTTTACTTTTACCCTGAAATTACACGAGCCAGTACTGGCTTACAAGTTACAATACATTTTAATTTTCTTACTAACACATACAAACTTGAGCAACTTGCTCGTTAACTGGCTTGCCCTTTTCGAAGCCAGCTGAGAAGCCAGTAGAGAAGACAGTGATGGCATCGTTCAGACTTGTATGTAAAGCTAAATGGATAGCTTTTCGTTGGAAATTAAATAAATATTCTTTCTACCACAACTTCTTATGAGAGGAGGGACCAGGAATTTTTAACATTTCCAAAATAGGCAAGTGTAAAATATGATTGAAGGATGGCTATGATTATGATGAAATATACAACATCTCTTACAAATCCTAATTTTTTGAAAGTATATTTTTTTCTTGGAAAAAATGAGAGTCTTGGGGATTTCGGTGACATTCGGTACAGTCTGTTACCGATTTGTCAAGCCATAGACTGTGAAATTAAATTGAAAGATTGCTACGGAGATGATGCATTGAAAAACTTAAAGATATCTGAATTTTTTGAGATTAAATTGCTTGCGTGGGAAAAGGCGATTTTAGCGCCTTTATGTGACATTTTGGAACGAAATATTCCTCGTACGACATAATTTAGTTTCTTACCTATCTGTTAACGCATAAACTGTCAAATTCCATTTAAGGATGGCTTTGATGATGATGGATTAAAAAACCTCCAAAAAATCAATTTTTTTTTTAATATTTAAGAAAAAATAGAAATTTTTGAATAAGATGAAAATCAATCCATGTTAATTTGACGCGACAGAAAAGTCTTTCAATATGCATCCTTCAACGCATTGGCAGTATTATGCGTTGACCATCGCAAGACTTGATGCAGAATTCGACGTCATTTTTTGTTTAAGAAAAAATGCCAAAGCAAATTCAATAAAATTGTGTATTTAGAATCCTTGATAGGCTGTCTTAGTAAAAGCTGAACGTGACCGCAGATACTTGAAAGCAACTTGCTTACAAGTTGCCTGCCGCCTACGTCACAGCATGTTCACGTATACGAACTTGCCAGTCAATCTATGTAGCCAACTGGCTTACCAGTACTTGATCGTGTAGCCTCAGGTTAGCTGGATTTCTGCTAAAAACTTATGGCCATTTATACAGTCAGAGGAGTAGCACTTAAGTGCGAAATATAGAATATAAAATGCCAATTTTCACAATGTAAACATACCTGAATAAGTTGTTCTTCAGTATCCCGTGTTGGGGACTTAAACGTCACTAACTCAGGCTGCGAAGATTCCCAAAAAGTACCAACAAGCAAAACTTATTTGCAACTTATTCGCGTGAATGTTCACTGTGAAACTGGCCCTCAAAATATAATAGGTTTGAAAATCGTCTTCAAAAAAAGTGAAAGAGAAATCATTTATCCGAAGTAGCTAGTAGTTAGTGGTAACCAAACAAACATACATTTTAATTAATTTTTTATAATAAATAGATACTAAATAAAAAAATAGAAAAAAATGAATGAATCGTAGACTTTCCGCTTTCAACTTATTTTATGTCTTCAAGATAACTCCACGAGTCCAGATGATCCTCATGAGATACAAAAAGCTGTTTGCACTGTTACAGCAGGTGAAGTACGAGCAAGTGCTGAAGCTGTTACAACAAAAACTCTACAAGGTGTTTGCGGATCAGGTAAATATAGTAGTCTAAGAGCCGACAGCAAATTTTGGGAGTGGATTAATAACCATACCATATGTGCCACGACATATGTATCTACAAACCTTCATACTCATATATTTTGGTTATCAATCCACTCCCAAAATTTGCTGTCGGCTCTTTGAACGTTTTGAACGAACAAAGTGGTATAATAAAATGAATGCATTTGTTAATTTGTTAGTTGAACTGAACTTGGCACTCCGCAATTTAGAAATGAAACTTAACAAAGAACTTCAAGAAATTAAATTACTTCTAAAAGATATTCGAACTCAAAATATTGGTGATGTTGGAACCAAAGCTAAACCAGTTTACACTCAAGAATTTGTGTACACAACAAAATCTCCCATCGTAAATCCGGAACCAACTACAATTCTACCCGCATTAGAAGAACCAACAACTGTTTCAAGAAAGTCAAAACCAAATCTAAAATCCCTCACAACAAAAACTAATCCATTCAAAGAGAAATCGTTTTCTTATTTTTGGAAGCTTGAACATTTTACAGAACACATAAATGGTTCGAGTGGAAGAGTTGAGAGTCCAGTCTTTTCAATTAAAGGTAAGCCATACAACATAAAACTTAAGAAAAATTAAAAAAAAAAAACAAATGTTCCTACATACATGTATTTTTCAATAAAAAAAGTACGTATACGCCAGAGTGTACACGTTTGATCAAGATTTGCAGAGAGCAATTTTTAAAACTTTTTCATAAGTACAATGTTATTCTTTCACTTCAACTATCATTTTTAATTATTCAGTTAATTTTCGTCGTAGACAATTAAATTCAAAGGAAAATTTAGGTGTTCTGTTGCGAAATTGTTTTATAATTAATAAATTTTAAACTTTCAGGAAAACCACTTCGAATCAAAGCATCTTTTAATCATCTGCGTCGAGATTTCCTGTATCTTCATCTTGTTTATGCTGTATTTGATAACCGTGATAAGTTTATGAACAATATAGTGTTGGACACGGGAGGAATATTTAAGCAAATTGATGAAAAAGTACTTTTCAATTATAAGATTTCAATTTTAGACCAGGTTAGTTATTTTATTGAAAATCTAAGCAAATCTAGTACCATCACTTTTAATTTCAGAATAACGGTTCGAATGATTTAGTATCTCAAGAATTTAGCACACTGGATAGTGGCTTTCCTATTCCAATGAGTGCGCTTATATCTCCAACTTATTCAAAAAACAATTCACTACTAATTCAAATATCTCTGTATTTATGATTTTTATTTTGAAAGAAGAAGATAAAAACATTGAATTTTGTATGTATTGAAATTTGACTGTTTTTTTGAATTGTTCAAATTTAATTTTTTACTATTACATGCTGTTAAAAATTTTCCTAAACTTGCAAATGTGTAACTTTATTCGATTAATTTAATTAATTAAAAAAAATATCATAAAAACCGTCAACAGTTAAAAAAAAATTTCTTTAATTTACAACTTGCTTCTAGCACCCTTGGATCTAATATCCAAATGCGGCCTAGCTACTGGATATAATTCCTTGCTTGATTTGAATGCTGATAAATCGTTCAATTTTATATGACGCTCCATATTGGTCAAATCAGCAGCGTCAGCCTCTTTGTCAAACTGCGTTGAAACGATGTGCACTGAGAGAACATGACGTTCTGGTGCGTCGCGGCTAATATGAGTCTGAAAAAAAAACAATTTATTTATCACTCACAAATTAAATAAATTTTTGTTTGTCTACTCTTTTACTTTACTTACTTTCATATACTCAAGAAGTTCTTCCTTGGTAAGTTTTCGCAAAATGGCTACTTCTGTTTCTGCTCTATCAAAGTGATACTGAGTGAGAGTGATTTCATTGAATAATTGTGTGAACTTCACCCAAAAACTCTTAGCTTTTTCCAGTTTCTTATTTGCAAGTGCTTCTTTGTGATTTTCAAACTCATCACCAGGCATCTCATCAACTTTTTTCTGACATAAGAAAAAGAGATATATTTCTCTGCATGTTATAGTCCAGTAACCTTGTCGTTTGTATGTAAGGCACCGTTTGCGTCAAATCTGGTATTTCTGATTTTTTGCTGAGTTGTTCAGGATAATGGCCTAGTAAATAACCAAAGTTTTCGACCTCGAGCGTCGACCGCTTCATGGTCAAAAATCGAAAAAAAACGCGATTTTATCGCGCAAAAAAAAAATATAACAAGTAGTGTTATCAAACAATATAATGAAAAATAAAGAATGGTTGACATAAATGCATCAAAGCACTGGAGCGTGTAGGTTGAGCCAAAATAATAGGACAATCATACCGGAAGGGGGGTCGATATACCCCCGTTAAGATGGGAGGGGCAATTATCTAAAAATATGACTTAAGGTAGAAACAACACTATTGAAAAACAATGGTAACACCCACAATATTCTCCTATAGCTTACCTTGAACCCAAAACCCATTCTTGAATTTGTTTTTTAAATAAAGTTATTTTAATCGATAGTTTTGGAGAAATTAATTTCCAAACTCAACATTCTGAAAAATAATTTTCTATTTTTTACTTAGTAGAAACAGGGATCCTTATAATTTCTCAAAAAATATTGATTAAAATAACTTCATTTAAAAAGCAAGTTCAAGAATGGGTTTCTGGGTTCAAGATAAGCTATAGGGGAATATTGTGGGTGTTACCATTGTTTTCCAATAGTGCTGTTTCTACCTTAAGTCATATTTTTAGATAGTTGCCCGGGGGTATATCGACCCCCCTTCCGGTATAATTGTCCTATTATATTGGCTCAACCTACACGCTCCAGTGCTTTGATGCATTAATGTCAACCATTCTTTATTTTTCATTATATTGTTTGATAATACTACTTGTTATATTTTTTTTGTAGCGCTTAATTTTGAAATGCTGTATTTTGGAAACCATTAGGTCTACAGATATGGTTTTGGGCTCAAATTGGAGCAAAGTAGGTTACTTTGAAATCGTACAACAGTGTTTTTATTGAAAATTACTTCCTTAGGACTAAAATCGCCAATAACTGAAAAAAAAGCGACAAAATCGCGGTTTTTTCGAATTTTGACCATGAAGCGGTCGACGCTCGAGGTCGAAAACTTAGGTTATTTAGTAGGCCAATATTCTGAAAAATCAGAAATACCAGATTTGACGCATACGTGAATGTATGTACATATATAGTTACTGTACTATTATTATTTTGTATGGATTTTTTTTTTACCACAATGTCCTCAATGAAATTTTCAATACGATCTTCAACATAAGATGGATGCCTTGTCGATTGCACTAAAATTCGCAGACCAGTTCCGCCGTTTACTTTCCGGGAACCACAGAAAACAATGTAGCCAAGTTGTTCCTAGCAAAATTTAGAAAACAAAGAAATTAAAAAAAAAAAAAAAAAAAACGCACAAAACACACCTTGGTTCTTAGGACATCATAGCAGGGTTCTGTAAGAATTTGCGAAACAAGGTCCACCAACACCATTGATCGATCATTTTGTGGGCCACATTGCAAATATAGCTCCGCACAAGATGTCTTGTGGAACTCATTAGTGTTTTCAAATAAATAACTTTCACCTATAAAATATATAACGATGATTAGGATCTCGCACATTAGCACAAACCGTATTTTATTATCAGAAATAATACATATAGATCATGGACAAATATGCATTACAACCACAACCTGAGATCCTGCTCTTTAGCAGGATCACGTTTTATGGGATAACGAAGTGACGGGTACATAACACAATTTTCACTCTGTTAGGCGCCAGTTATAGCTTTCATTGAAAACTATCATTGAAAACTTTGTCATTCAATTTTGATGCACTTAAACAAATAAAACTGATGGCGTTTTGGTACCAAAATGAAGGTTGTTAGTTATATATTTTTTTTTGTCAAAAAAATGTTTAGTTTGCTTTAACACTTTCTAATTAAATCACTTTTAGTTTTTAATGATGAAAATCGTTTTCAATGAACGCTGATATTTTGTTCCCAAAAGTGGAACACATTCGTTCCAATGAAATGCGTTCCTTTCTCTTCCTGTTCTCGTCTGTCAGTTTTTCGTTCAATGATCGACTTTGACCTCAAAGTTGTTTTTTGTATGGGGACTGGAATTTTCAATGAAAGAAAATTTCATGATAGCTATAACCGACTTGTCAGAAAATATTCCATCATTTCACTGATGGATTTCGATGAAAGCTATAACTGGGGCCTTACGTAGTGTTTTATTTTCATTGGATGGTCTATATAGACCATAAGCAAAATAAAACACGGCTATAATATATAAACGTACCATTACACAATTTGTACTCCCGCTTCTTTAACATTTGTCGCGCTAACAATGGCAGGATTATAGAATTTGTCGTTTCCAGCTTCTTGTTTATAATGCTTGAAATATCCAGAGCACGTTGTTTGGTAGCATTACCAAAAATAAAGCACTCTGTGTGTAATCTCGAAAAGAACTCCTTAGCAAAGTATTCAACTCGTTCCTTTGTAACCACTAACAAAGATATTATAGACACAAATAAATTATAGATACAAAAAAAGAAGTGTGGAACTTACATGTCATTGCATCTAGCAATTCACTTTTAGACCATGCATTTTCGGTGAGTATTAAAGCCAGGTAGTAAATTGCATGCTGGAATGGCTGTTCTGCTTTGAAGTTCTTCAACGACCTAATGTAATCTTCTTTCAATATATCGAAACGTTTTTCATCGATTTTAAAATCGAAAAGATGATCCAAAACTTTTGCCAGCAAAACATCTTGTTTGTGATTGTAGCCTTTAATATTAACCTTAAATTCCAAAAAAAAAAACAAATAACGAATGAAAAATTAAGAGATGACAAAAAATTACACTTATTCCGGATGAAGTATTCATAATTTCTAATTTCAATCCAGCCAATTCAGCGTCATAAAGATAGTCATTTAATTGATCTTTCAACAAAGCCACCATCATACGATTAAGATTACAATTAAGTGGATCAGAATAAACCATTGGATTAGAGAAATCAAAATCCATTGCCACCTTGGGCGTGAGGAATTCGTCATCTTGTTTATGCCAAACACGAAGAATAGGTGTGTCCATAATTACCACAGGGTTCTTACCCATCTCGGGGTCGAGTGGCATGAGATTAAAATCAGTGGGAATGAAAGCATTTGGGGCAGGCAGGCTCAGGTTTTCGTTGGATTCACAGCTGCCCCAACGCTGAAAATTCAAAATAGAAACAAAAAATTCGTAATGCCAGTTGACACAAAGGTTTGAGTGAAGACTTTAGCTTCATGTTTTCAAAGATTTGGTTACAAAAAAATAACGCACCTTAATTGTTTCCGGATCAATATCCACAGTATCATATTTGGTACCATACCAAGGTTCACTCTTTAAAGCGTCCGGCTCCAAACTTTGACTCACAATAATAATGCGACATTTCTCTGGTACCAATTCATTGAGAAGGCTAGTAATAAGCTCTGGGTCCCATTCATTGATTAAGTACGGTGCCGTTAGTACTTCTTCTAATGGATACATCTTTAAAAAAACTAAATTAAAGCATCAAATCAACTTTATGTATCAAAAATTACAAACCTGCATCGAAGCAACTACATTGGTTACCAGATTTTCAGGCAAATCCTTTTCCTTAAACCTAAAGTGCATTCTATTTATGTCACAACATTCATCGAAAATCCATTTTTTGGGGCCTTCTTCTCGCAGCATGCGGATATACTAAACAAAAACGTTAACTTTTTGTTTTTAATTTATTTCTCTTTGAATTTAACCTGAAATATGATATGCACAATATCATCGACATGCTCCATACCATCCTGCGTTAGATCAACAACAATTTCAAAGAAGCCAAATCCACGAACTGTATTATTGTGTCCAGCTATTAAACTTATGGAGGAATAACAATTTACTTTATATATGTACATACTAAGATTTTGGAGGAAAAACAATCTTACTCATTGCACCAACCACGTTTACGGAGTTCATAGAGAATACTTCCCTTTGCCTCGTGTCCAACCAAGTGAATCAGATAACCGTCAGGCTATAGGGAAACATTTCAAATATAATATAAAAAGTAGTTCAACGAAGAGGACCTTCGATAATTCTTACCGAAGATTTATAATGCTCGCTTAGGTCATCTGTGGTAAAACTTATTGTCAATGAACGTATATCCTTGACTGGTGTAACAAACAATTTTCTACCATACTGGTTTTCATCGAAGGGATTTCCACGCCAAATAGGCAGCTCAACTTTTTTGTTTTCGATTGTGGCGAATTTTGAAATGACCATTTCTTCCAATTCGTTGAGAGACTCTAAATTATAATTTATTATGAATATCGAAGATAAAAATAACTCAAGTGATGATCATTTTAGTATTACCTTTGCCAACAACAGCTAGGCTCATAATATTAGACGAATACCATTGCTTGTGAAATTTCAAAAGTTCTTCTCGAACATCTATGTTCATGCTCTTGGGCACATCACACAATGATTTCTTATTTCCACTTCCAAATTTACTATAGGGGTGATTTGGCTTAGCTAGATGTTTGTTAACTTGCCTTACTCTCCAAATGTCACTTGAGAGATTCTTTTCATACTCTGAATTGACCTAATAATGATACAAATAATTTAAATACATTGCATGTGTTGAGTATTTTTAAAAGTTCAAAACTTACAGCATTAATTTCTCGATCAGTAGCACTTGGAGTGAACAATGGTGAAATGAAGAATTGAGCAAAACGATCCAAGGCTCCGTCAAGTTTATCAGATGCCACATGGAAATGATATTTAGTCATATGCGAGTATGTAGCTGCATTGCAACTTCCACTATTTTGCGATACATACATAGCATAACCATTCTCATGGGGATACTTTTCGGTACCAAGGAAAAGCATATGCTCGCAGAAATGAGCCAACCCTGGTAAGTTATCGGGATCAGACATATGACTAAAAACGAAGTAATAGAAATTTTAATATGGCTTATATAAATGGAGTGGTTAATTGTGCTCTTTAGTGTGCAGAAATGAAATGAAAATTCTCCAAAACAAAATAAATTAACAAAACATTTGCACATCACTAAACATGCGGCTTAATGTGTGTCTAATCGACTAGCTAGCTATGCTAAACAAAAAACGCTTATGATCTGGCATTAGGTAGAATATAAGTAAAATGAAAAAGGAAGACGTAATCAAGTATTTTCAAAAAAAAAAACGTAAATAAAATAATGGCAATAGTTATTTAACTTAATTTTTAATTAAACTTTTTTTTTCAAAAGGTATTGACTCCAGATCGAGACATGACAATTTATTACAGCCCAATTGTGAATTCCGCGTGAAAGAAAATCCGACCGGAAAAATTACATTTCACCCTTCCCTTATTGTGAGTTTCGGGTGAAAAATGTTTCCTGTTCGTTAAAATACCCTGATTGGCACTATTGACAGTATTTTTTTTTGTGTGAAATACGTCATGTCATTTACAGCAGGATTGCCATTTAATTTTTAGTGGCTAACCAGGCCACACTTGTTGTAAAATGGAGGGTGAAACTCGCACTCATTTTTAAAAATCCGGGCGAACAAAACATTTTTGGGCGAAATGTTTCCCAGGTAAAACTTACAATAGGGCTGAATTATACAATACCGGTTATGGAGTCTTACATGGCCAGAGTCCTCCACCGGTTGGTAGACTTAATTCTACCAGTGTATTTTTTGAAGACGCGCGAAGCTTGTTGATGCACGAATAAGTTTGTTGGCGAGACGCAGTCATCAATTCGCATGTATCCTAAGTGCACCTTTATCTCTATACTGACATGTATGAACGAGTTTATATTTAAAACGTTGACTATCTATCAAGGATAAATCTAAAATGGGTTTCTAGTATGCCATCTAGTGCTTAACGCGTGAAAGAAATCACACTAATCGGAAGGTAATCAGTAGAGTTGCCGTCTTTACATTTCCACTTTTGGGATAAAAGTACTATTATGCGTCTGCAAGACTTGACTATAATTGAGAAATATTTAACATATTTATCACACATTTAGTGCAGTTTTTTACAACCTAACGACCACATCAATTATAAATTATAAACTTAAAAAAATTGGTAGTCATCATTCATAATAAATACAGAAATTAAATAGAAAATATTTACTGCTGACTAATTTTTTAATCAATTATTATAAGTAAGAATCCTCATTTCCAATACTTAAAATAAAACAGATTTTGAGTTGTGTTGGTTTAAGGAACAAACCTAATAAATTTGAGTTTCCGTCATTAACTTACCCAACTTCAACGGATAAAGCTGCTGCTGAAACATCCGTTTTCGGGTCACTGATGAGCAAAACCTTCATGCCATTGTCTAGTTCAAGACCACGATAGTCTCGGTTATCCTGCTGCGATTTTGCAATAGTCAACCTGTAAAAATCATAATAACACGTTGATGTTATCAATATGAACATTGCGACGCAATTCTTTTGTAGGATGGTGAAAGTCATTAAGATAGGAAGAGAATCCTTCTCTCTCCATTATGACATCAACATTAACCAAAGAACAATTTGAATAATCAGTTTAATAAATCTATAAACAATTTGAAACAATATACAAACCTAGTTAAGTTTTCGAACTCTTTCGGTTTCTTGACTGGGATTTTGTTTACGCATGTTCCTTCCATACTTAAAGTTGTGCTTCTTACGTTATTACCTGCACTGCTGCTGCTGTGTAAAAAACG
Organism: Melangyna quadrimaculata; assembly: GCA_949320155.1. Lineage (NCBI taxonomy): Eukaryota > Metazoa > Arthropoda > Insecta > Diptera > Syrphidae > Melangyna > Melangyna quadrimaculata. The sequence continues at coordinate 5,923,087 of OX439483.1, forward strand.
TTGTTTGATTTTGATGCCGTGCGTTGTTAAATTCGATTGCCTGGAAAGAATTTTTTAATGTAAAAATTTCTATCAAAATATTTAATTGGCAAACCTTGATAAATAAGATTCACATATTGCGAAGGTAAATTTTGTCGCTTGACGAATCAACATTTAGCGCGTACCTAAGAGGAGAATTTTTATTTCGTGTTGATTTATGACGACGATAATGGATGATTATGCTGATAAACCTGATTTAAATTTTCGTGGCCAACACAGCACAAGCACAACACAAAAGACAAAACACACGATTTTGTTCAGTGGATTAAATCGATTTTAATAATTTTTTTTATTTTGCATTCTCATCAACTTGGGGGTTAAGTGGGTGTACTTACGTTTCAACGGGGTTATTAGAATTTTGAATTGGTTTTCCTTTTTATGAAATTTTTATTCGCACTGACGAAGTACGAAAGGGAGGATAAATTTCTTGTCAATTTTGTTCGTAGAAAGAAAAAGGTGAAAACAAATATTCATAAATGTCAGAACAAAACAGAACAGCTGATTTTAATGGCATAGAGGTGAGGTGGATGTGTTCAGTGGCTCAGACTTCCAGATGTGTTGAAAATAAAGAAAGTTCTGTTTGTCCCGATCTACATTGCCCGATATTTCCACGAAGATTTTTCCAAAAATCGTGTGAAATGTACACACAGAACGATTTTTTCCATGAGATTTTTTCCTTGTCTTCTTCATTTTTTTATTTCTGTGCTCTTCATTTTGCATTGATATTCACTCACACCATCAACCCAACGGCACAATGACACCGAACACACACAAAAAACTGGAAAGAGGGCGAAAGAGAACATAAACAGACTGGAAAAATCGTTCGAGTTTTGCGGTACAAAGTCCCCTTTCACACAGGGAAACCAGTGCTGAGATTTGGCTATTTCAGCGAGTCGAGTGAGATGACTCGCCTCACTCTCCGACTCATCTCACTTCACTCGCAAAAGCGATTTAGGTATTTAAGTGAGATGGGTAACTTCGAATTTAGTTTCGAACACTTATATGTCATAAGCGAACACTCTCTTTCAATAGAGTATCTGTAGTTATACGATGTCATTTACAATTGGGTTTCTTTTCAACTCTTTGCAGATTAAAATTTTTCTGAGTGCTTCTATGCCAAACAACCAACGGTTCATCAGTCATTCTTTCTATTGAATCACCCAACTATACGAGTAGACACACTATTAAGAGTCTGTCCATCACCCAAAGTGCCAACAAGAGAAACAATTTCACCAAAAACACACAAAACACAAAAACTTCAGGACCAAAACATAAAAGGACGAGAAGCCAACTTGCATAAATAGAGAGGTAGCGATAGAGAGCGAGCTTTGAATATCCTTTCAATTGAAAGGATCAAACGGCCAGAGACTGGAAATGAACTACCACTACTGGAAAGGAGCATCTTCAAAAGTGTCATCAGTTGTTGTTATTGTGTGTCACAGCTCGTCTTCTAGCTGTTTTAGTAGTGGTAGAAGTTGTACGGGCAGTTGGGATCGCAATAAATTTGCGTTGAAGCAAATTGACCGAAACATACAATCCAAAGGAGACGAGTCCTTACGCCGCCACCCTCATCAACTACAAGCACTTCAAAAGGACAACAACCGATACCGAATAGCCAGACGCAACGTGTCGTGTCTTCGAAGAAAAAATAACATAAATGAGTGGCAAGTCCAGTGCTGATGAGAGTAGCAGTTTTTGCATGGGCCATTACTTACAGGCCAACGAGGAAGTCTCTGGCACAAAAAACTTTTATCAACGTTATTCTACTAATTCTTTTGTGTTAGTCAAGTACAGTTTCATTTCAAATACACATCATCGACCTTATCATCAGCGTTTGCAAAGTGAGGGCATAGCAGTAGTTGTTACTCATCTAATCGCCCAAACTACTAGGACTTCTCTAATTATAAGGCTCTGGCAGATAAAGAAGTGCCTAAGATGATTAGTTCAAAGGAGCAAAGTCTTTTCAGGAGCCATCACTCACAGACAAAAAGCACTACTCCTACACTTACTAAGACGTCCTTATCATCATCATTCGTGTCAGCTGTAACAAAAGATTTTGGTTGCATTTGCTCGTTGTGGCTGGCGCTGGCATAGACGCTTTTATACTCCTGCTGCAGACAAGTATCATTTTATTAAAATGTACAATTTGTGTTGTATAAATTGGTTCATTTTATTGGAAAAATTATTTTCATCCCTCATTATGAAAAAGTTATAGACCTTTTAATTATTTGTTATTGTTTATTTTAGGCAAAAATTAAAAAAACAAATAAATTGATATATATTTTAAAACAAATGGCAGTTGATTTCCAAATTTGTAGGTCTTCCGCGTCGAATAACTGGTCGATTTGTAAGGCATTTTCAGAATCTTAAAGGTATCACTGTAAAAATATTGAGCAAAAAAAAAAGTTAGCTCGGCTTCTCACGTCCGTCTGTTCGAAGATAAATTTGATATCTCATTTTCCTTGACATTACACATTTATCCAAATGATTTTATAAAATTATTAAATATTATTCCTCACCATAATTAACACTTTTGCTCTTATTCCTCAAACTTTCCTTCAAACTTTAAATATGCCATAAAGGTTTCAACACACGTTGTTGTTTTTGTTGTTTTACTTCCTATCCATGAATAGATGTGCCGAAAGAACACATATACTTATCCAAACATGTGAATTCTACCAACCAATACACCAAGTCGCCTGCAAAAGACCCGGCGAGTAATCTGACAGTTCAAGGGAGTCACTCACTCACTCACTTTTACTACCTAAATCGATTATCGATGAAAAGTGACTCATCTCACTCACTCGCCTCGATTTCGAATTAGCTAAATCTCGGCACAGTTGCTGGAGTTTTTTTTGACGTTTTCCTTTAATTGCCTTGTAGCTTTCCATATAAAGTCTATTGGCTGAACGCACATTACGGACAGTGTGAGAAGGAATGTGATAAAAATCTCCTCAATCGTTGACCGGGGAGATTTTTTTCATTCCCCTTACTTCTTTCCCCTCTCGCCAACAAACTCCCAATTTCCATCAACTCAGTTTCCTTGTGTGAAAGCAGTCAAACGATTTGATCCCTACCCCTCACTTTTCACTCCCTTCACCAACGAACAAAAGATCGGCACTGGAAAAATCGTTCAATGTAGACCGGGACTTTGTAAAATGGAAACAGTCAGGCCTCGTTCACTAAGTCCCGGTCTACATTGAACGATTTTTCCAGTGCCGATCTTTTGTTCGTTGGTGAAGGGAGTGAAAAGTGAGGGGTAGGGATTAAATCTCGAAAACTCGAACGATTTTTCCAGTCTGTTTATGTTCTCTTTCGACTTCTTTCCATTTTGTTGTGTGTGTTCTGTGTCAGTGTGCCGTTCGTTTGATGGTGTGAGTGAATCTTAATGAAAAATGAAGAGCACAGCAATAAAAAAATGAAGAAGGCAAGGAACAAATCTTATGGAAAAAATCGTTCTGTGTGTACATTTCACACGATTTCTGGAAAGATCTTCGTGGAAAAATCGGGCAATGTAGATCGGGACTTACCAATTCGAAGCACTCCGGATTGGTTTGTGTTGTTGTAATCCCTTGAGAAAAACAGCCGCTGATAAACCAGCTGTTCTCAAAAAAGAAATCTCAACCTATCCCAAAAATTCTCGTATAAAGGCTCTCCCAAACCAATGCGGAACATTCGTTGCGGCGAAGAAACAGTCGTCAGTCACATAATTCATATGTTTCTCCGCCGCGTTTGTGTGGGCACTCTCATATATCACCATGTAAATAAATTTTGACATGCGAATGTTTCTTCGCCGCAACGAATGTTCCGCATTGGTTTGGGAGAGCCTTAAAGGCTCTCCCAAACCAATGCGAAACATTCGTTGCGGCGAAAAAACATTCGTTGCGGCGAAAAAACATTCGTCAGTCAAAATTAATTCATATGTTTCTCCGACGCGTTGGTGTGGGCACTCTCGCATATCACCATGTAAATAAATTTTGACATGCGAATGTTTCTTCGCCGCAGCGAATGTTTCGCATTGGTTTGAGAGAGCCTTAACTCAGCTATCTGAAGAGAAATGTCACAAACTTATACGGAAACTCGAGTATTCGAGATAACATATCTAAGTGAAAGTGCAACGTGAACGAGGCCAATTACACTGCATTTGGAGAATTTTATATTTTTCTGTGAGGTATGCAAAATTGTGGTAGTAGCCCGTAGTGTAACGGTTAGTGCGTTGGAATGTCACGCTGGAGGTCTGGGTTCACTTCCCAGCCTCGTCCACCTAAAAACTAAAACGTTTTTTTCAGTGCTAGGTACTGCCTCTTGCGAGAAATTGACAAATCCTCAAAGAGTATCACTTGTCATGAATAAGTCCTCTTTCACACAGGGAAACCAGTTGCTGGAGATTTTTTTGACGTCTTCCTTTAATTGCCTCGTAACTTTCACACAAAGAAACAAAATTGCCGGAGATTTTTGTTTGTTTCCATATAAAGTCTATTGGATGAACGCACATTACAAACAGGGTGAGAAGGAATGTGACAAAAATCTCCTCAAACATTGACCGGGGAGATTTTTTTCATTCCCCTTACTTTTTGCCCCCCTTGCTTACAAAATCCCAGTTGCCGCCAACTCAGTTTCCTTGCGTGAAAGTGGTCTAACTGCTTCTCGTCTAGCTGTTCGGATTTGGCATTCCTGTCGACACGTGCAGACAGGTATGGTTGTAAGTTGTTAGTCACTAGGCCCTCGTTCTTTAAGACCCGTTGCGCCACCCAATTTATTTTTTATATTTTTCTCCACCAAAATCTTTCCCATAAGAAATGCATGTAGTTTTTTTTTTTGTTGACGAACTGCATACTATAGGCTTTCACCGCAGATGTTAAAAAAAATTATTTTCTCACCACAAATTTTTTTTCGTTCAAAAGGACTGTATACTTATACTAGGCTTTATATAAAAAAAATTGTGTTCCTACGAGCCTACCGAACCAATCCTGTTCCATTGAAAATGTATATCTGAAAGAGACCAAATTCAACACACGACTTATTCCCGTTGCGTTTAGTTTATTTGTTTTTATTTTCCATTTTTGTTGTTGTTTTAATTTAAATGTTGTGTGCCAGCTGTTTTGAGAGCTTCTTCTTCTGTTCTTTCTCAAAACATAGGTATCAATTTTTATTAAAAAAATTAATAGATCATTTCAAGTTTTGAACTCTTTTCTTTGCTCAAACTAAGTCCCCATCTTCATTGCCCGATTTTTCCACGAAGATTTTTCCAGAAATCGTGTGAAATGTACACACAGAACAATTTTTTCCATAAGATTTTTTCCTTTTCTTCTTCCTTGTTTTATTGTTGTGCTCTTCATTTTTCATTGATATTCACTCACACCATCAAACGAATGGCACACTGACACCGAACACACACAAACAACTGGAAAGGAGAAGAGAGAGAACATAAACAGACTGAAAAAATCGTTCGAGTTTTCTGGTACAAACGATTTGATCCCTACCCCTCACTTTTCACTCCCTTCACCAACGAACAAAAGATCGGCACTGGAAAAATCGTTCAATGTAGACCGGGACTAAACGTACCCAAGCATTGCCAACTGGAACACTGGAAAATTCTTAACCCATTAACCAAATGTCAAAAATGAGAAAATTCGAAAAAGAGAGCTAAACCAAAAACAAAACAAATTTCGCAAAATAAAAAAAAACCGTTGCTCTTCCATTTTTTCCATTGAGTACCTATGCACTTGCATTCACTTGTCGTCTTCGTTGTCGTCGTTTTGTGTGAAAACGGTGAAAATTGAAAAACTCGAAGTAATCGGCAGCTCTTGCTAAAAAAAAAACTGAAAACCTTTAAAAAAAGTCTTATTTAAATCGAACAGCCTAATTTATCAATTTGAAATTACTCTAAAGAGTGTTGCATTTTTTTAAATTTATACTCTTTGTTTTTCGCCTTCCTCCTGATTTATTGGATTTAAAAATAAAATACAATTCTGCAGTTCTTTGTTCAGAAAAAAAAAGAAAATTACAAACCTACATAATTAAATAACACATCACTTGAAAGGGGCACAATTGTGTGATCAGTTTTAAATAAGAAAAAATATAATGGTCGCGAATATGTGAAAAATCGTTTTAGTCCTCTACACCCAAAAGGAAAGAAGTTGAAAAAATCATATTACGCATTAACAAGAACAACTTTTACGACAGAAAAAAAAACAAAAAGGAATAAAATCGTTTGAATAAAAAAAATTTAATAACTCACTCCCTAAAAAAAGAAAAAAATCTATTTTTCCAAAATTAAGGGAGAAAAAAAAGACTGCAGTTCTAAATAGGTAAGTTGCAGCAGTTGGGGAGGAAAAGTGCAAACGGGAGTGCCTCCTCAAAGACCCTAGAGTGTTTGTCCGTACAACTCAACTCTTTAATTGGTGGAAATTTTGCGAAACAAAGGCGCAAGCAAAAGCAAGAAAAGAAGACACAGATAATATTGCTTTATTTTTTGTGTAAACTTATTTCGTGGTTTTTATATTTAAAAAAAAAACATTTTTCAATTTAAATAGAGAACGTCTTTCATTAAAGATGTGGTTAGGGGTGTGGTGATGGTGATGGATAGATGGTGTTTCTCGGTGGTGTTATGATACATTGAAAAGTTGATTCAGTGCCGAACCAATCCCTTACTTCGCTTGAATACATTAATGTGAAAAAGAAAATCTGACTGACGGACGAGACGATGGCAAAGCGAGCATTCGCATTGAGTTCATTAACACAGAGTCTAGGCCAAAACGAATGACTTGACTATGTGACGAGAACGATAAAAAAGGTGATTGTACGAAACAAAACACTTTTCTTAAAGAATCTGATGATGATGGCAGGCAGAGCAGAAGGTCCAAGGTAGTTTTTTATTTTTTTAATATTCATTCTCAGTATCTGACTTTGAGCAAGTTCATGGAAAACTTAAAAAAGCAATATGATTATCATAAAGTTGCCTATGAAGGGTAAGTCTTTTATCCTTTCCGGAGGGGATTTGCTATACGACGAGAACACTGTTTTAATGGGTAACCATACAAACGTGCATAGTCACCTTTTCACAACTATATGTATGTATGTAGATAGTTAGCAAAATCAATATCTAGGTGGACAAACTATAGTGTTATTGCTAACTACCTATACCTACCCTTTCAGGTTTGAGCTCAATTCAGTGTAGTGTTTCTAATGAGGTTTTTCGAAGAAAAATAGTCCAAATGTATACGTCAAAAGCTACGTTTGAGGGTTTAAAAACAAAATGAATAAAATGTAGGTACGATTTATGAAACAAACAACTTTTTCTTATGCGCCAAGGTTGTTTTGTCGCTCAGAACTGAAAGTTAAAAGCTATTAATTTATTCAGAACAAATAACGAACGATTTTGAGGCCCTTCGAAAGTTTAGTCATTGAATATTTAAATGCAGAAATATATCTTACGACTTCAAAATTATTTCTCCTCCAAAAAAAATTCATTTTGACCTGTATCTTCCCCATAAAGTATTTTTTATTTTTTTCAATGATCATTGGTAAGGTAGTTCATCATTGAAAAATTAAAAGTTATTTTATGAGAAAAGTTGTGCCAAATTGAATTTTGTTTTACCTAAAAATAATTACTAAGTCAATTAGCTTTTTTTTGGCATTAAATTAATCATTTATTTTTTCTTCAAAATCTATCAAAACTGTCAATTAATATTTCCAATGATGATTTCAATGATAGCTATAACTAGCCCTAAAGTAGTTAAAAAAAGTGATAATACTAGGGTGGTTCAAATTTAATTAACTAGATGCTTTTTTCTCCTTGAAACCAAGCAAAGTTATTTAGTTGGAACCTTAAGAATAATCCTTAAGAGTATAAGAAATTATTATAGGTATATATTAAGAGATCATTATAACAATTGCATAAGGAAAAAAAAGGAACTAAAAACAAAATGCAAAAACTAACTCCCTGTGATAATATGTTCCATAATAATTATGTTTAAATACATTTTGCTCACATAATTAAATTATTAGCTTCGTTTGTTGAACCTTACACAGGTTGACCAAAGGTTAGTTGACAACCCCAAGAGTTGTCAAGAAAACCTTCACATGCCCTTTCTGAGTTGCAAGTACCTTAGTTGAACAGATTCGCCGATTTCAAAAACAAACATAGGTACTATTTCAAAAAATGCCATTTTCTATGTCTATCTTCTTATTAAATTAAATAAGTGTAGTATTTCTTTTGATTTCTATATTTAAACTAAAAACAATTTCCTAGAGAACGCGAGTCCACAACAAAAAAAAAATGTCTCACAATATGTCGGTATGACAGGTGGTTTTATTACTTATTACAACATTAGGTTTGTTTAATGAAAAAAATCTAGTTCTCAAAAACTTCATGGAACACAAAGTAACAGAAGGTAGAACAGTTTAGTTCAAGTTTTTTACTCATGGAACAAACAATCTTGTACTTTTCTGATCTTTTCTGTTCTTTTCTGTTTTTTTCTGTTCCGAACAGATTCATTAAACAGACTTATTTTCTTGAAGAAGAATTATTTGAAAGAAGATGACATCAAATTTATCTCAAATGGAGAAGACTGTGTTATTTTTTTAATTTTAATTACGTTTTTATAATATTTCAATTCTTTTTTCTTTTACCAAATTTTTTACTAATAGACTCAAACATTTGTATTTTTTTTTTACAAAAACTAAACCATGCAAAGGTACAAACAAATTATTACGGTTATTCTTTTTATCAAATTTAAACGTCATTATTAAAATCATAAAATTTGTTTGAACTTAACTTCAAGTTATTTAAGAATATCAAAGTATTGAGAAAGTTTTATTTAATTTATCTAAATTAAATCTACATGCATACACCATTTTCATTTCGAAAAAATAAAAATAAAAACAATTTAAACAAAAAATTTAATAATTATGTAAAAGCATACTATATAATTCAGCCACCCGGGCAGAAGGTAGCATTGCCATGCTTAGTTTTATTCAATTAAGAAGACAAAAATGTTAATATGTGAATAAAAACTCTATTTAACTTTAACCTCATAATGAAAACAAACATTAAATTGGCTATTTTAAATTAAAATATCTGCTAATACGTGTTTACGTTTTATGTAAGACAGACATAATGAATCGTAAAAATAAATAATAGTCGTTTAAGTATTGCTTGAAAAAGTCACATATATAATTTAAGATTTGTTTCCAGATAGCTCCATAATAAATGCCCCTCAGAAGCAAATAATCGAAGTAAGTCGTCAGGTCAACCTTTAATGTCTGGATTACATGAACCAAATTTGCTTGCAAAACCATTGACCTCTTAATTCGAACGGTTTGCTTAGTTTTAGAACCACACCTCCTTAAAAGAAATTTTTTTTTACTAAGTTCATTGTTCCGATACGTTTATAAATCTCGAAATAAAATCCGCATTTGCGTCATTAGGCTCTAGAAAAAATAAAAATAAATACATAACTCAATAAAAACAGTTAAAGCAGGCAAAATCTATTTTCTTTATAGTTATTGTGAAATTTGTTTTGTTGCGTGACCGGGAACGAGTAGTTACAACAATATGCGCCGCGATAAGCATTTCCATCGATCGTTTATTATTGTTTTTTATTTGTGTCTCTACTTCTTTGCCTTCTTCCACCTGATTTTTGAATACAGTGTTTACTTTTTTTTTTTCAAATATATTAGTGGACTTTTGCTTTATTGTCGTTTTCGTTTTTATATTCATATGTATCAAGCCGGTTATTTTTATTAGAGGAATCAACAATCTTATTTTTTTAGCTCGAAGTAGGGCTATGATGGAGATGTAGAATAATAGAAAGAGAAGCTGAGGTACTGCAATTCAAACCACGACTTTGTTGCAATGCAGTCTAATAAAAAAAATTATTACTGACCTTATTTACAGGGAAATTTAAATATTTTTTCTGCATGCCACTTAGTTATATCATCTAATATAATTAATTTTTTCTTACAAATCTAGACAATGGTTTGTTGATGGTGACTTCATTGTGATAAATAAAAAATTGTGTTGGTAAGTGCTAACAACATTTATAAAGCTATAAAGCAAAGTATCGCATTAAATTGACGATTGATAAATTAATTCTTTTATTAAAATTTGAAGGAACTTTGAGAAATACATCGTATTGTGCCTGAAAAAACATTTTGTGTGTAAATGGTAATTAAATTGGTCAACAAGGCTTCTGTAACAGACACCAGCTTAACCTTTTCTAAAGATTCTTCATATACTTAAATGAAACCCGAGCTTACAATTAGAGCTTAAAATCAGTTCCGGACCCTCAAACTGTCCGGAAATCCGAATCGGATCCGAAAATGCGAATCAGATCCGGATCCAGAATCCGATATCCGAAATATCCGGATAATGTCGGATCCTCGGATCCAGATCCGGGTCTGCATCCGGGAAGTGTCGGATTCTCGGATCCGCATTTTCGGATCCGATCCGGATATCCGGATACTTTCAAGCACTACTTACAATAGCTAAATCAGGGCCCTTCTCCGAATCTAGTTCTGAAAGTCAATCCTATTAAAAAATGTTTTTTTTTTGTTTCCTTTTTAAATAAGCACCACTTTGTATTTAACGAAACAGAGAACAACATCAAATAGGATTGATTTTCTAAATGAAAAACAGAAGAAGACCCTGGTCGGATTTTCAAGATGTTAGGCTCTCCCAAAACTTTCGCTAGTCAAAATTAATTTAGACGGCAATTAATGCGAGCAACCACACTGATGCAGTTCGATTTTTGCTATTGCACCCGACGACAAAATCGTCGCTCCCAATGCATTGATTTGGACACTTTTTACCGTTTGAAAATGAAAACAAACGTTATTTTTGAGGCTGGTATGTACATGTGTATGTATGTACATTTTCCTGCATTTAAACAAAATAATTAATATGAAAAAGTAACTTATCATGTTATTCCAATAACCGCCTCAATTTAAATTTCTGTAAATATGTATGTAAAAAACTTAAACCAACATAGGGCATTGTGGCGTAGAGTCATGTCCTAGTTAGCTAATGTTGTTGCATTTCAGCCAATTTTTCAATGTTCCAGGCCATCTACAACAAAGTTAGAAAAATATTTTATTTGAAGATAAGGCTTCATAGTTCCTTCTTAACATACAAACACAAATGTATTTAAGCGTACAAATTTAATTTCAACTTTGTAATGAATGTATGACTATCAAAAGTGTTGTAACCTCTCTATGCGCTGATAACGGTTATATATACATATTTAATCCGTGGGGGTTGAACAACCGGTTACACATATCTATATTTATGTATTTGTTAGGAGCTTATAAAAACTTTTCTAAATTTCATCGATTCATTTGCTCAAAAGTTTTGTCTGATGAGAATAATGTTACAAACAAAAAATTCTGTACTATGCAAGCAATACCCAATTGTTTTACATATTTAATTTGGTTATTTAGTCTTTTTAAACTTGTACAAAACTAAGAAAAACCTAAACGTTTAAATATTAAATATCCTTACACCTTATACAAATAAAAATAAATAGCTAATCAATAAAATTAAATTCTTAAAGTATGTACATCACACTTTGTCGTTAAACAAGAATGAACCAGATAACTACATCATATGCAAGGCATTTATTGTCACCGTTTGTCAGACTGTCATCATCATCACTAACAAAACAAACTAAAATACGTGCTCAAGAACACTGATACAATATACCCGATTAAAAAGGACGGAAGACAGGCGGTACATTACAAACAAAAAGTGGTGATCCTTCAAATAAAATAATTATTATTTTCATGTTCTGGCACTATACACACATTATGTACTTTTATATGTGTATGGATGTCTACTTTGCTATAATTTTCAACTCCCACACGGGGATGCAATGTTTGCTATCTTAGCGAATTTGTATTTTATTTACAAATATAATTGCATCAATTCACAATTAGCAAATTCTAAAAATATACCTTTTTATTGCTAGCTGGCCAGTGAAATTAAACTTAATAATAATTGAGTAATCAATTTTGTGCAGGTAGTAAGACTAAAGCTTCCCTTGGAGGTATAGATAGGAAAGTAAATCGAGATTTGTTTAAATTGGCATTTCTATTGTATTTTTGTTTCCTTAAACTCGACATTTATTGTATAGAACAATAATAATTAACATACATATTTATTGTAAGAGCTGCTATTTATTTATATAGCCCTGTAGGTTATTATTTAAATTTTGATTTATAATTAGTATAAAATTAACTAAATTTTATTTTAAAATCTTACTTCTTGTGGGAATTGAATACAAAAATTGTTTAGGTCTAGAAGTAAGAAAATAACTGTCATTGTAATTTGTTTAACAAGTACCTATAACCAAAGTTGTAAGAAATCAGTGTGTTATTTAAAAAAAAAATGTTCGTCTTCTTGGGGGTCGGTATAACGTTAATATAAGGAGTTAAAATTTTGTAGATTTTTTTTTATTTACTTGAAAAAAAAACTAGGCGGTAATGTTTATCGATGCTCGAATCCGCCATACATACATCCTTAGTAATATGTTTTGTTTTAGAATCTTTACAACGGTAATGGAAACATGGATAACGAACAACCACATCAAGAATTGGTAAAGTGTGTACTCGTTGGAGACACCGCCGTTGGAAAGACACGTTTGATTTGTGCTAGAGCTTGTAATAAACATGTATCATTGTCGCAACTCTTATCGACACATGTTCCAACTGTTTGGGCCATTGATCAGTACAGGATATACAAAGACGTAAGTAATGGGGAAAGGGATTTTTGAAGTTTTATTATTATTTGTTGGTTCTTACAAAAATTTGTTTGTCATTTACAATCATAGGTCCTTGAGAGGTCATGGGAAGTAGTTGACGGAGTTAATGTGTCATTGAGACTTTGGGACACATTTGGTGATCATGACAAAGATCGAAGATTTGCTTATGGAAGGTAAGTTATTATTTTATATATTTAAATTTATTATTCCAAGTACTTAAATGATTTTTTCTTTTTTGTATACAGATCCGATGTAGTTTTGTTGTGTTTCTCAATAGCTAGTCCAACATCTTTAAGGAATTGCAAAGCAATGTGGTATCCAGAAATACGTCGATTCTGTCCTGATACGCCAGTTATTTTAGTAGGCTGTAAGAATGATTTACGATATATGTATCGGGATGAGAAATATTTATCATATTTTGGCGAGCGAAGTCCTTTTGTGAGGTAGATTTTAAAAGACTAGTATAATTTAATTCGTCAAAGAAAGAATATTTTACTTATTTATTATACTCCTTGATAGAGCTGCATTAAAAAGCGATTTGGTAATGCCAGATGAAGCTAGAGCTGTAGCCAAAGAACTCGGAGTTGCATATTATGAAACTAGTGTGTTCACATATTTTGGAGTGAATGAACTTTTTGAAAATGCCATACGTTCAGCGTTGATTGCAAGGCGACAACAACGATTCTGGATGACAAATCTGAAAAAAGTGCAAAAGCCTCTGTTACAGGTAAACAAGTCTTAAATAAATATACGGAATTAAATAACATTTAAACACATCTATCTACCTAGGCTCCATTTCGTCCACCAAAGCCTCCACCACCAGAGGTGACCGTTGTTGTGGGCAACTATCGAAAAGACATGTACAGCATGTTAGTATCCCAATGCTACACAGATCTGATATTAATTGTTGGCTCAACAAAGTTTGCAGTACATAAATTTATGTTGGCTGCAGCTTCAAATGTTTTCTTCCGATTACTTACCACCGAGCTTTCGGATATGGGAGGTAGGAGTAGTAGTGAATCGAGTATGGTAAGCAGCGGAACACTAAAAATAAAAGTAAATATACATATTATCTTACATTTCATTCTGAACAGATAAGTTCAACATTTGGCGAAGCAACAACGGCTGATTTTAACGATGACACAGAGTGTCTAATACGCAACGAGTCAAGAACATTGAGGTATTTAGAGACTTGTAAGTACAAAAATGAATTTCTAATAAAATTGACCGCGTTTTCTTATGCCTGCACCCAGAATGTGGGAACATTTGAAACGTCGATCCAGCTATCAAGCTCTGCCACTAATCGAATCAAAGAAATCAACAGATCTATACAAGGATTTACATCATCCGATTTTTCAAAATATACGTATTGTTCAAATGGAAAATAATCGTGGAGTGAATGTTACACAGACAATTGTTACAATGACAAAAATCATCACGCCACAGGCAATGAATCAGTGTCTTAAATTCATATACACTGGAACAATAGAAAAGGAATTCCACAATCTTCAGGTAAATTGAAAAAAAAATTATGTTTATACTAAATTTATTTTTCTTTTCAAATTAGTGAGTTAGAGGTTTAGAGAATTGATAAAGAAAGAAAAATAATATTATAATTAGAAGAAGAGTAATTCCATTTGTTTTTTGTTTTGTGAAAATTGAAATTGACAAATTTACAACTTTCTCAGACTGCTCCAATCGGATTACTTTTGGTAAATATATTCAAGGATAGAACAAAAAACTTTCCCGTTGTATTCATGATACATATTTTTTTATCACAATTCTTACTTTTGTTACGTTTTTCTAGAAGTGTATTTATTTTTATTCAAATGGCAGTTATAAAACAGTCATATTAAATGTTAAGCATGTACATCGCTTTTCAAAAAAAATATTTTTAAAATTAAAAAAGGAATTATTGAAAGTCTGTTAATATTATAAAATAAATAAACGAATTGGTTGTTGTAGCAAAAATGGAAAAAAACTTGTGGACATACTTGTAATCTTATAACTCAATAGCGACGTAGTGTCACACTACTATCGCGAAGCATTTTGTTTAGAAAATTTAAAAACATTCTGCAAATGTTAAATCGTTGTAAAGTAAAAGGCGTGCGCTATAAGCGCTCTAAATGTCTAATATATATAAACATATTGCTCCGTTATTGTTGTCATAACTGGACACTGTCTTATAGACAAGCACGCTACGCTGCTTGGAGTATTCTCAAACGATTTTTGCAGAAACTGTATGGACGAAAAAGATGAAGAATCGGTTCCTCATCTTCTTTGCACATGCCATGCCCTATCCCAAAGACGATGGCTTCACCCTAATCATCTAACAAACACAGACATTAGTAGTAGGTTTTAATGAGTTGGGAGAAAATCTCTAAAAGCATTTGGTATCACAACGGACCAAGTTATGGTCTAAGTGTGTCAGTTCTTTGCTGACAGCCACTTCAACCTAACCTAAGTCAACCCTATAATGTTTCACTGAAATAAAATATGTAATTGCCTTGCAATATTATTTCTTATGGCTAGTACATTATGTACATAAGAAAAGCATGTAAAACTTTTGATGCAGTGATATAATCAATTATTGAATACGAACTTAACTCTTTTTGAATATGATTGCAAATGTGATTTTAAAAATTCACTTAAACTTAAAAATATATTTTGAATCGCGTTGTACAATTTACATTTTTATATTGATTTCATTTATTTGTCAAATTGGCTTAAAAAATATATACAAATGCTAATGTACTACACATATCCAAATGTGTTAGGTAAAATAATGTTAATACTAACTCAGTTCTCATCATCTTCAATCGTTATATCAATTTTCATATAAGATTTTTTTTTTGTCATTTTATCAACACAAAATTTCCATTCTATATACCTCTTTAGGAAATAAAACAAGCAGCTGACTTCTTAGAACTCCCTCAACTAACACTGCTCCTTTCTAAGCCGCAAAATGTTTTAGCTAGTCTCTCAGAAGAACCAATTCAACATTATTGCTTAGTGAGTTATTTCAAAAATACATACAAATAATATATTAATGGTAAAAAGACAAAAATATACATACATTTACTTTGCAAACTAGTGCATTAACTATATACATTTAGTACGTATGCGTCAAATCTGGTATTTCTGATTTTTGGCTGAGTTGTTCAGGGAAATGGCCTAATAAATAACTTAAGTTTTAGACCTCGAGCGGCGACCGCTTCATGGTCAAAAATAAAAAAAAAAACGATTTTTTCGCGCTTTTTACAGTTATTGGCGGTCTTAGTCCTAAAGAAGTAATTTTAAATAGAAACATTGTTTTACGATTTCAAAGTAACCTACTTTTCTCCAATTTGAGCCCAAAAACATCTCTGTAGACCAATTGGTTTCCAAAATACAGCATTTCAGTATTAACAAACAGTATAATGGAAAATAAAGAATGGTTGACTAATGCATCAAAGCACTGGAGCGTGTGGGTTGAGCCAAAATAAAAGACAATACTACCGGAAGGGGGTCTATATACCCCCGTTAAGATGGGAGGGGCAATTATCTAAAAAAATGACTCAAGGTTGAAGCAACACTATTGAAAAACAATAGTACCCACATTATTCTCCTATAGCTTATTTTAAGCCCAGAAACCAATTCTTGAATTTTATTTTTAAATAAAGTTATTTTAATCAACATAATGAAACAGAATTCTCTACTATTGTCTTAGTAGAAACATTAACTTTGTTTTTCAATATTTGAGTTTGGAAATTAATTTCTCAAAAACTTAAAAAAGCGCGAAAAAAAAACCATGAAGCGATCGCCGCTCGAGGTCGAAAGTTTAGGTTATTTACTGGGCCAATTTCCTGAACAACTCAGCAAAAAATCAGAAATACCAGATTTGACGCAAATTGTGCCTTCCATACAAACGACAAGGTTACTGGACTATATAAAATAAGTTGTTTTTTAAATTTTGATTTTGTATTTATTTTATTAGAGTATTAAGGAGAATATGGAAAAGCATTGTATAGGTGATGGCTATTTTAGTGATGTAACCTTTGAACTGGATGATGGACATATGAAAGCACATCGATCTATTTTAATTGCCAGATGCGATGTTATGCGGGCAATGCTAACTGGCGACTTTCGAGAAGCGCATTCAAGTGTTGTAAGTTAAAAATTTAACTTAATTTAAAAGATACACGATATGAAATTGTTTTAGATTGTATTTCCTGGTGTTACGGTCTATACATTCCACAAGCTTCTATGTTATCTTTATACAGATGAAATCCCTGCTGTTTCAGCGGATAAATGTCTAAATCTTCTAGAATTAGCAAATAGGCTGTGCCTACCAAGACTATTAAATTTGGTGGAATGCCGAGCGATTGAAGATTTGACGTTAATTTCACAAAACGAGACGAATGAAACTGTTGATCATTGTTTAAAGCTGCTAGAAGCAGTAAAGGTATATTAATGCCATTATTATATTTATAGTACTTTGCTTATTTTTTTTTTTCTATTTTTTCCTTATACATTATTATTTTATTTTTCAATTTAGCTTCACAACGCTCACCAATTGGCCGAATGGTGTATGTCTTATTTGTGTGTCAATTACAATATTATTTGTAAGTTCTCATTAAAGGGCTTAAAAGCCCTGCATCAGGATAATCAGGAATATCTGCGTGAGCACCGATGGCCACCGGTATGGTATCTTAAAGACTATGACTACTATCAGCGATGCATTAATGAGATGAATAAAGAATTGAAAGATGCACGTGGTGATTCACCAAGTGATGACGAGG
Organism: Melangyna quadrimaculata; assembly: GCA_949320155.1. Taxonomy (NCBI): domain Eukaryota; kingdom Metazoa; phylum Arthropoda; class Insecta; order Diptera; family Syrphidae; genus Melangyna; species Melangyna quadrimaculata. The sequence goes on from OX439483.1 coordinate 5,940,668, forward strand.
GATGCTTGTGCTTCACCGGAGGTAAGCGACTTATGAGAGTAATTTTTTTTTCTTATCAAATGGAGTTTTGTTTTCAATATGGGGTTGTTGTTTTTTTTATTGAATTTTTGATTTGTTTTGTTTTACAATTTAGTAATGAAGGAAATTAGAATGGTAAGAAAAAGTTGTCATGCTAAATACAAACAAAAATTTTTAACTCAAATTAAGTGCGTCGTTTACCTATAGAGTAGGTTTACAAGCACGCAAGCTTGACTTTAGTTTCTCAACTAAGTCATCAAAGGAGAAAATGTATGGACAAAAAATGCAGAATCGACAAGTTCCGAATGCTTACTAATAAGTAAGCTGTAATAGGCAAATTTAAATGAAGTTACCACAAGGGCAACTCCCATATAAATGGGATATAAGAGCTATGAACCGTTTTGTAGAACATAGCGAGCAACTTTTACTTCTACTATTATTTTGTTTTTAATATTTTATTTTTGTTTGTGTATAAATAAAAAATAATAGAGTGAGAGTATGATTAACTTTTCCAACGCGGCTGTTGAAAAAGAGGGTACCAACCGATAGCTTTAGTCAAACAATAACACAACTACTAGTACGTAGAAAAGTTGCATTACAAAATTCACGTCTTGGGTTGCATTTTGATACCCCATGTTTTATCGATGTAACGATAACTTATTTTTGAAGTACTTATTCAGACTTCACAAACCACATATCAATTGTATAATATATTTTTTATAGCATTAACTTCTCCTCATCTATCTACCTTTAACCACTAACAACTTTTCTAACACTAAGTTCAGCTATTTTTCTCTTTTTCCTGAATAATTTTTTATTCTTATAGGAATGCAATTTTGTTGTGCAATTTATTCCCCTTAGTTTTTTTTTGTTAAATTGCGTGCCTGTGTTTCGTGTAGTCAATGAGATTACCTTTTTAGTTTACTTGACAATAATTGTGAAATTTGGAAAAAGTATTTTCTTGGCTAATAGGTAAAAGTCGAAGAGGAGATAGTAACAACAACAACAACAACGATGCCGAGGGAAACCAAATATTTAACAGCACTGCAAATTCAATTAACCACATTGACATGGAGCAGGAAGTTGATTTGAATCTCTGACATCCAGCCCTCGGGCAGAGAAGGTAAGTAAAAGATTTTATATGCAATTTAACTCACATTGTATTTCTATTGGTGGTTCAAAATAACGACTTCTTTAAACTAACGTTCATAGTTTTCCTGTTAAATAAAAAAATACTTCGAAACAACATTTTTATAAAAAAAAACTCATTTTTGTAAGTACATAATTCTATGTTATTGTTTTTTTTTTGACAGATCACTGCGCTTCATAGTGATTCTGCCCGTGCTGATTTGTTTTATCTGTACTATATTAAGTATATTAATTTTATTCCAAATCTACACATAGCAAATCAAATTTTTATATATTGTCCTCAAACCAGCTAAATTCGATACTAAAAGAATATAAAACAAAATCGAATTGTGAAAAATGTGAAAATTCGTAAGTTTATTTGTTTAACCCTTACAATTTATACTACAAAATAACAAATAAACTGGTATTTATACATATAAACAAAAAAAAAAAAAATACTAAGCTTTCTATTTATTCAAAAAAATTAAAAATAAATCTTTAATTTTTATTAATTTCTTCAATAAATAATGGTTTTTCCTTAATCATAAACAAAATTCTCTTTTTTTTTATAAAAAAAAAGAACGTAAAATAATCTCTGTTTCAATCTCTATACTTTTCCAAACAATCCTTTTAAGTACCTTAATTTAATATAAAATGTGTATTTATTTATATATACATATACATACATATATCCATGTATATTGCACAACTGCAAATGAGAAATATATACAAACATAGATAAATTATAATTAAAAAATTATAATACATTATAGTACATTTAATACAAAAATACAAATAAAAATAAATTAATGAATTTATTGTACGACAATTTTATTAAAAAATGCACATTATATGCATATGTATAGAGTATGTATATGTACATATACATATATATATATATAATTATATACATATATTTTATACAGCAAAAAACAAAGTGGTTGTTAAAAAAAAGATAAGATTTTTGAAATATATTATTCAATCTGACAACTTAAATAATAAAATAACTATTATAACTATACTATGCCATACCATTAGCACCAATGTAATCTCATAAGTAATGCGCGGTTGTTCACAGATCTCTAAATTACTTATAATCTTTAAGCTAACAGTAATCTTAGTTTATTTTTACCAAATTTGTTTTCTGTTGTTCATGGAACTTAAAATCTTGTATAAGGTTAAAGCCATCGGTTTAAATTTGTGAATCATATGGAACAAAACATAGAGTTGTCCACCACCATTTTTGAGGGTCAATTTTTGAATAGTCAGTTAAACATCAAATAGTACCCACTTTTTCTTCAGATAGAGCGAAATTTTGTTAATATTTATTTCTCTCATGGGTCATCTCGGGTTGTTTATATCTAGTTGACCTTGTAATGAGATGTGTGCTATGTTAGGCTTCTAGCCACGGTGGTGTGACAGTTTGACCTTGAGTCCTCCCTCGTAGAACTGAGCAACCTTTGTACATATGTTTGCCTTCCACTTTATCTATGACCTTAATATTGTGAGTGTCATTCATATTCGAGTTTTGTTCGATAGTTTTCGACGATTATCAAATTGAATTTTTGTGAATGTCTATTTTGAAAAAAAAACTTCATTTCGATATCCATATTTTCACAATGATAATATTTTACTTAATTGATCTATAGTTTTTAAAATATAAATAAATTTAATCAAATATACTTTTCAATCGTATTCCAAATCGTATTTCAAATTGTTAACAAAGAACTCAACAGAAATATTCTCTTATTATTTAAAGTGAAATGTATTTTTAAAACATTTTATGTACTTACATTACTTGTTACCCTCACAATTTTCTTCAAAAAAAAAAAGAAAACAAGAAAAACAAAATTGAAAACACTGACGACTCGCTTAAACCCGATTATCAAAAATAAAGTATATATTCACAATAATTTACATTTGTTCATATGTATGTCGTTTAACATACATTTCATTGATTTTTTTTTTTTTAATTTGATTATGTAATTTGACATGGAACGTTGAACATAAACATGTGCAAAGGAACATAACTGCACCGGCAAGACAACTTACACGAGCTTAAATAACTGATTAATCCAAGGTTAATGCGATCTGCATATACTCGTAAGACGTGTCGTGGTAGTAGAAACTTTTCCTAATTTTACATACTAAAAAAATATTTGCCATTTTGTGTTTTAATACGAGTGAGATTACTAAAATAAAATTGTTATCATTTGCCTCAAACGATGTTTCATTAAAAATAAAAACAAAATTTCACACCTAACAAAAACAAAAGAAAGCCTTAGGGATTCGTATAAAGTTTGTAGTCAGTCTATCTTATCTAGGCTTAAAAACTAATCCGCCATTTTTCGCAGATATATATGTATAAATAGTTATAGTGAAATAATATTCAGATTTTCGCCAAAAAAACAAAAAAGATTAAATAAAAAACAAAACCAAATATAAATACAAAAATAAAATTAAAAATTACTAAACAGAAAAAATAAGAATTAACGTTATTGTTGCCAGTATTATTTTATTTGTTATTATATGTGTTTTAAATAATGTGCAATAATACATTATAGTTTAATTATTATTATATGTATAATATTTTCTTATTGTAGCAAATAATGCAATTATAATAATTCAAATAGAAATTAAAACAAAAACACAAAATGCTTGCTAAATAAATTAAATCAAACAATATCATAATGGGACATACAGAATTATTATTAAAAAAAAAAATCAATTAAAAAAAAAAACAGATAGAAATATTAACATTCCGGTTAATACACATATGTATGTATATTTTTGAATTTTATACATCACAATACTCAAAATTTGTTAATTTTTAAACATAAATATAATTTTGTGTTTTGTTTTTGTTGTGTTATTTTCTTAACCAACAATTGAACTAAAACAATGCCAAAACAACAAGTATATTATATAATTATATTGTTTTACTTGTCAAATTTTATATATAGAGTAACTTATTGAAAAAGCCGAATTAAAAAACAAATAATTGTCCATTTGCATATACACAAGAATATACCAATTAAAAAAAAATGTAAAATTCTTGGTAAGAAGATGAAAAATACATTTTAGCTTTACACAATTAAAAGAAATAACTAAACATAAACATTTAAATTGAAAGAAAACAATTATTAAAACAATGGCCGAAACATGCTTCTCTACTAAATTCATACAAATAATCTAGGAATGTAATAGTAAAAAAATGACAATGTTCTGAGTTAAAAAAAAAATAATTATAGTGATTTTTAGTGTTGTTAAATTATAATTTATTAATTTTTGTGTAAAATTTTTGATTTTTTTGATTTATGTTTCTTAGTTGCTCTTAAAAGTAAAATAAAATTATTTTATAGTCAGTTAAACGTCACGTCCTATTAGGCAGGCTGTCTCCAGAATCTTCTGAGCTAATCGATCATATTTCAAATGATTTCCTTTACTATATATTTTGGTGCTAAAATCGGCAAGTACTATTTTATCATCGTAATATACATATACTTAAGTTTCGGGAAAACCAGTTTGTATGGACTTTATTATCCGATTATGCCTAAATATTCCAATAGTTCAGTCTATTTCGACAAAATACTATAGTATAGTATAGTACTATAGTACTATAGATATTTATATACAATGATCGCATATCTTGATTTCTTAATTTCGTAGTAGTTTCTTAATCCTTTTGACGTTCTTAGCAGACAAATTTTAATGACTAGAACTTAAAAATAAAAAAAAGAGAGAAAAACGTCTCCGGACAGATATTACCAAAAATGCTTAAATAGTTAAAAGTAACTATAATTGGACATTATCAATCTACTGCAATATTCTCATACCACAGGATAGTCTAGAAAGCTAGAAAGAAACACCATGTACCTTTTATTTGTTCTGTAACTTTGGCGAGTCTTTACTTTTGTATTCGAGGTGTTGTATTTATTCAAAATGCTCTAAACTTTTTCAGTATGCCCTAAAGAACAATACTTCACAAAATGCAATTTAGTATAGTAAAGATGCAACCAAACGTTTAAGTTTAGTGCAATATAAGATGCAGATGTTAAATTTAACATATACATAAGTGTTCGATTGGTCATACAGAAATCTTCAGGCATTTTCTCTTCTTTTATAGGAAGTATAGTGATTCTGGATCTCTCTGCAAGATTCCAGGAGTTTCCTTTTTTAGTAATTCAAAATATTTTTGGTTACACTTATGGCGTAGTTGTGGTCTGTACATAGAACTTAACTTCACCCCAGAAAGATTTCCAAATCACATGTGTGTCGACAAAGCTACCTTTGTTGTATAAAACTTATTGGCTTCGGTTAAAGTTTTATGAATAAAATACTAATAATATATGTATGCATTTAATATGCCCTTTATTTTAAATTTAAAAATAGGTTCTACTTAAACCTAACGGTTAGAGAGGGCGCCTGTGCACCTTAGATTATAGTTCTATGGTTAAGGATCTCACAGTTAAAATAAACTCAATTTTTATATAGCCAATAAGTTGATAAGCTTGGTTCAATTAGTGTTATAGTGGTTTACATTTCCTTCGATTTCAAACCTATTCCATTCACCAACTACACTGCCTTCATATTTTCGTAAAGGCTCTAACTGCATTCGAGATAAACGTAAAAAGTGAAATTGATAACAATAAGCATGATGGTATAATGGAAATAAGAAATTCTTTAAACCTTATTTTAAATAATTGAAGAATATTTGAATATAAATCTTAAATAATGCCCTTAAAGAAATAATTACATTGGGCGTGTTTGTTGAGAGAGAGACAGCAACTCAGCAAAGTTTTTACACGGAAAACACTAACAAAATTTTTTATAGTACTTTTTTTTTGTTATTGCTTTGCGTGTACATATTTTGCTAATTTTCTAAACACTCTTAAAAAACACGACTTTATATTTTCAAGATCTGAAGTTTTTCCAAGCTTACGAGCGCACTCAAACGCAACCAATTTATATCTATAATTAACAACTTTCCGTTCAGTATTTTTATTCGACAGAAACTGGACCTTCCTTAGACGTGAATAATTAAATAGAAACACGGCTTTTTTATGTATATTTCTTTTAAATGCTCTTATGATTATTTTTATCAACCTTAATTACCTTCTTTTTGCTTCTTCTAAAAAATTAAAACAAACCTTTTTTTAATGTGTCTTTTATTCAATAACTTAAAATAAATGTGTTACTCCAAAAATGAGACTGAGTACCGAAAACAGATTGATTTGCTAAGCAAAAAAAATAAAAATAGAAAATAGTTTAAAAAAGTGTCAATTGCGAGTTTAGAAAATTAAAAACTCTTTGTTTTATATTAAACACAAAAAATGAAACAAACATAAATAAATAAAAATAATTGAATTCTTATTTGCATTAATACAAAACATTTTAATATAAATTTTATTCTATAACTTGTATTTATGTTTGAAAAAACACAATTTATTAATATCAACAATCTTATTATGAGAAGAGCATAAGTATATTTTTGTCACTCTTTTTTCCCTTACAAAAAAAAAAAACTAATTGAAGATCAATAAATACATTTTGGTTTGTGAAATCAAATAATAGAAATAAAGAAAAAAAAATCATCAAAACGGTGTTTTCTTTAGCTCAAAAAATAATTTGAATGTAAATTAATCAGTTTTTTTCGCGTTGGCAATTGATTGTTAGGTATAATTCTTTTTCAAAAATGGTCATGTGAGGCTAGCGCTATTACGAAATGAGGCAATATAGTGCAAGGGAAAAAAGGAACTAAATTCAATTAAGCGCATGGCCATCCTCTATACATGAACTTACCGCACCCGCAGTATACTGTTATCAGACCCGAGAACTAAAAGAAAACAAAGAGCATTTCGGAACAAAACTCATTCAAATTAACATTGATCTTTTAATTTAGAAAAAAAAAAAATTACACTTGAAATAAATGAAACAATAACAAAACACATCATACAGTTTCATTGACATTAGGATCTATTTTCGTTGGTGAATCATTTTCGACTTCTAGCCCCTCAAGCATGGCCATCAACTCTTCATCGGTAACTTCTATATTTTGAAGGTTATTACTGCCAATAAGTCTTTGAGTTATCCTCTCGTCTGGTTTCTCTTCGCCCACGATCTCCCTAAGTTCCCTCTCCAAATCACCATCATCGAACTTTTCACTGAGGTGCGCACTTGCTATAGTTTCTTGAATTTCATCGTGACTATCCACTGCCTCCTTGATGTCAGAAATAATTTCATCAACGTTATCGTACTTAAGGCCAGAGTCGTTGAGGACTTTCTGTAAGGCTTTCGAACCAATTTTATACGTTTCAAGTATAGCGCCGTTGTTCTGGGCTTCATCAACGCTCGAGAGCAGTGTTTCGACATTGTTAAGAGCAATGCTGCGTTTTTCTTGATACAACATCAAAATAGGATCAAAATAATTGATATTTATGTCATGAGTTACCATAGTTCTTTTCAAGCAGATGCTTCTTCCTTAAGTAGGTCTTGGCCAGCTGTCGTTTGTTTTCTTTCAAATACTGTCGTGCTTTGTCATCTGTTGTTTTGATATCTGATTCTAAGGATTCTAATTGGGCGGTGAGATTCTTCTGTGTCATCTGTAGATTGTGGAAGGCTCGGTCGGTGTCTGTGATTTCTGGATTCTGTTCGGTTTTACCTGTGAAGAAAACCATAAAACAAATTGAAGTTTAGAAAGAGTATATTCTTACCGGGAATTTTGACTAAATGAATCTTTCTTTCACTGTTCTCCACAACAAACTCAAGAACAACTTTCTTTTGGCAGAACAATGTGTGAAGACAAATGTGGAGTCCATCATCACTCAAGGTTATGGCATCGCTGATAATCGATTTGACTTCATCGTAATGCAACAATTTCCCAGAGTTCTTTTGCAAGACAATGTAAAGGTCACTAGACATTTTCTAACAACAAAATAAATTTGTGTAGATCGTATGTTTTAACAAGGTTAAATAAATATATACTACCTTAACCACTTCTAATTGTATAAAATCAAGCAAAGCACCATCGTGCTCTCCTACAGTCCATACTTTTCGCACTCCCCACCATAGAGGCTTTTTGACAAAACTGTTTATAGCCCAACCAGTCCAACTATTATCAGGGTCGTACATGTATTCGGTTCTTGTTCGAATTTTCCGAGTGTTACGCATTTCCTCCAGGACATTATCCAGACCATATGGTGTTTTATTTTTACGTTGAAAAGCTACTTGCAATTCACGTTTGTTAAACGATGGGGATCCTTTGAACTCACAATATTTCGTTATCATTTCTTGCCAGAAAATCATTTTTGAAACGTAGTTTTCGGGATTCACGGATTTTAGACGAAATGGAGCCATCAACACGTCCATGCGGGTATCGTCGGACCAACATGGTGGGTAGAGTAGTTTGTTGTAATTAGTATTGACCATTGAATGGAAAATAAAATATGTTTAAATTGAAAATAAGACTTCAATAATAATGTTAAGATTGCTGCTGAGTTTTTGTTTGGTTCTTGAAATCGAGTCTTGGTTTTAGAATTTCAATGAATTTGAAGTTTAAAATATGTGACTAACAATTTTTGACAGATTGTGGTGAAATAAGTTATGCCAGGGATGTTAGCATATTGAAGGAAGTTGAATCATATAATAAAGGCCGGGGGACACACAGTCTGGCGGTGAGGTCAACCCTTCACCGGCATTGAAAAGAACGCGGTGGTCAAATTTTGTTTTTGTAAATTTTTACAAAGAACGCCAGACGGCATTAAGAAATAAATATCTATGCTGAAGACACCTAATTGCAAAAAAACAATTGCAAATTCTGTGTGGTGGCTTAATTTATCTGTCAGAACAATTTTCGTAGGTTTTTTCGCAAGCAGTTTTCTTTAGCGAACATTTTAATTTCTCATTTTTGTACTTTTTGGCAAAAGAAGGTCTATGTAGTTCGTTGGTGAACTGTAAAGTCTAGCCATACACGACCGCGCCGAATGGCTTGGAGCCAATTGGATCCGAACATTTTGTACTGGTTAAATGTCAAAAAGGTTCGGCGCCGAACCATTTGGATATTCAGCCAGTTGAAAACCACGAATTGGTTCCGAGCCGTTCGGCTCGGTCGTGTATGGCTAGTTTAATGCATTTAACTAGGGTATTATGCCGTTTTCACTGGGCCAAATGAAGTAATTTCGTTGCAAATTTCCAAATGAGATCCGAAATTACCTAATTTCCCATACAAAATCACATTTCGAAATGAGATAATTTCAACCTCATTTGCACGAAATTAGGTTGGAAATTAGGTGAATGCATCCAGCCGGGAATCAGTTTTAAATGCTCTTAAAAGCTTTTGCATGAAAATATCAATACACTATACTCAACAACATAAAACAGAAATAGAAAACAACAAAAATTAACGGCTAACTGCCATTCCAAATTCAAAATGAAATGAGATGTCAAATGAAATTAGCTAATTTGATAATGAAAACACTTTTTTGCCAAATTTCGAAATTACCTCATTTCGGCTCTAATGAAAACGTAGTATTTTACTATTATCAATGCACTATACTCAACAACATAAAGAGAAAACAACAAAAATAAAACAGAAATAGAAAACAACAAAAATTAACGGCTAACTGCCATTCCAAATTCAAAATGAAAATAAATAAAATAAATCGGGTGGCACAACGGCTCATAAAGAACCAGGCCTAGTGACTAACAACTCGCAACCATTCCTGTGCGCGCCTTTCGACAGGAATGGAAGGGACCTACAATTTTATGCCGAATCCGAACGGCTAGACGAGAAGCACTTGTTCGTGACAAGTGATACTCTTGGAGGATTTGTCAATTCCTCGCAAAAGGCAGTAAACCCTGAAAAGAAGCTTTTTAGTTTTTAGGTGGACGAGGCTGGGAAGCGATCCCAGACTTCCAGCGTGACAGTCGAACGCACTAACCATTACGCTACGGGCTACTACATTCAAAATGAAATGAGATGTCAAATGAAATTAGCTAATTTGATAATGAAAACACTTTTTTGCCAACTTTCGAAATTACTAAGTCCAGATGATTATCGGTTCTTAACTTAAGTTCAGATAGAAAAAGTACTGCCAGCTCAAATTACTATTTTGTTATCGATAGTTTGTATAAGAACGTCAAAATATCTGAGCCAACGAATGAAAATATTTTTTATAAATAAAAAACAATGGACGAGCATTGTTTTGTAAATTAAGTTTGTTCTGACTTGTGATTTAAAATTGCGTTTTTTTCACATTTTTTTTGTTTTACTAACGATCGGAATAATTTTCTATACGAGATTTCTTTTTATTTGAATGTATTTTCTTTCTATTTTGCATGCTTTTCCAAAAGCTGAAAGGTAGTGATGGGAATATCTGAGTTTCGTGATAGTGCTGGTCATTTTTGCTTCGATGACTTTGCTAAGTTCGGATGTCGTTTTTTTCGACAATTTTATCTGAACCTGAAAAAAAACACGGCCAATATCAGTTTCCTGAATCTTAATGCAAGTCCGCTTTCACACAAGGAAACTGAGTTGCCAGCAACTGGGAGTTTGTAGGCGAGAAGGGCAAGAAGAAGAAAACAATCTCCCCGGTCAACGTTTGAAGAGATTTTTATCACATTCCTTCTCACACTGTCCGTAATGTGCGTTCAGCCAATAGACTTTATAAAAGGCCTTCCACACTAGCTCACTTTGTATTAATACATGTCAAATTGAAAGTGGGAAAGAATTCCACGCGACTGCCAAATTTGTGGGAAAGAAATGACTTTTCATATTTTGCTTCCACACTCATTTTTTTTTTTTTTTATATCAAGTTCTAAATAAGAAATATAATATTATTATAATAAAATCAGTAGGTACTCGTAATTTTTACAAATATACATATAAAAAGAGAAAGTGTAGATTTGAAATTTTGTATTTTAAAAATTTTCATTGATTATTCTTGTTCTATAATTGAGCGCTGAGTGGCAATAAGATGCAAGTTTTCCCCAATTTTCACTGTCGTTCAGTATACGTTTAACTTCTTCAATATTCATAAGACTGACTCCATAATGATATCGCCTTATTTTCTTCAAGATGGGACAGGAACCAAGAAAGTGCATCACGTCTTCGTTTTCCCTAGTGTTGCATAGGCAGCAGGTAGGTGAAATATCCCCACGATGGGGCATATAATTAAGCTTGAGTAGTTCTCCTCTCACTCGGATTACCATAGAAATTTGTGCAGTACTGAGGCCAAGGTTCAGATAGTTAATCTGTTCGTGATCGAGTTGCCGATACAAAAACCGTGTTGATGAACTTCCTGCTTGTGTAATATTTTCTATTTGTATTGCATGTTTCACATCAAGAACGAATTTTTGGGTTATGTTACGCCATGCCACTCTGAAATATTATTTTCTGTAAGGTCTAGCATGATGTTGTACTTAGCTGCTACATTTTCCTAGTCCTTGTAAAACATTGTTTTCGTTCTAAGTGCCTTCCTGACGAGAACCTTGGTAAGTCGTGAATCGTCTGCCTCGTTAAGAACTTTGGTCACATAATTCGTGCTGACTTGGAGTGTAAAAACATGAAGAGGTGACATTCCGCTTTCAATTAAGAGCATATAATTGGGCGTGTTTGCTGGTAGACGCAGAAGTTTTTTCAAAAAGAAACGCAATAATTTTTCTACATCTTCATGGTATATACCTCCCCAAACTTGTCCACCATAGCACATTATGGAGCGCATAACAGCTTCAAAATTTTTTATTTTGGATGGTAGCCCAACCCTAGAATTCGATATAAGATTTTTCCAAGTTGAGTTTATGGCTTTTTTCGAATCAGAAAGTTTCAATTTAAAATGTTGTTTGAAGGAAAAATCGTGGCTTATTGTAACTCCCAGATACTTTTATGATTTGACTACTTCCAGATCCTCTCCACCATATTTTCACTTTTCAAATCCAGCAAAGCGGCCCCTTCCTTTTCTAAATACAAGCACTTTAGACTTTGCTGTGTTGATTTGTAAACTATTGTACTTGCAGTAATTTTCTAATTTGTTTATCATAAGCTGAAGAGAGCTATGTGATTCTGCTAAGATTACCAGATCGTCCGCAAAAAGCAATGTGGTGATTTTAATACTTTCAACTGTGATTTCCGCTGGTAGGTAATCTGAGATGTCATCCAGAAACAGTGAAAAAATTAGAGGACTTAGCAAGCATCCTTGTCTTACACCAATTTCTATTCCAAAACAGTCTGATAGCTCATTCCATATTGCAGATTTGTTGGCACTATAGAGATTGGTAAGAATACTGAGAAACTTAGTCGATACGCCGATTTGGGAAAGTTTGTAGAAAAGACATTTTCTATTGATCGTATCAAATGCCGCACGAAAGTCGATGAAAAATGCATACAATATTTTTCCTTTGTTTAAGTAGGTTTGCGCTATACTTGTTAGGATGAATATCTGATCCACAGTAGAATAGCCTTCTCGAAATCCCGCCTCAAATTGGCTTAACTTTCTATTTTCTTTAACCCATTTTGTTAGGCGTGCGTTCAATAAGCCCGTTAAAATGTTCGCAATAGTATTCATAAAAGAGATCCCTCTATAGTTCGCTGATTTATTTGGATCACCTTTCTTAAATACTGGGAAGATTATTGTCCTTTGAAACTCCTCAGGTACATGTGCTTCTTTATAGATATGATTTAGGGATTTAAGTACTTTTTCAAGGAAATTGATTGTAGCATTTTGGAAGAACTCATAGGGGATTCGATCTTCCCCTGGCGCTTTATTTTGTTTTGCTTTTCGCAACACCTCATAAAGCTCTTCGATGCAGAATGGTGGGTCCAAGATTTCATCAAACACTTGTGGTACTGCATACATATATGGAATTTGTGGTCCCTCTGGATTAAGCATTGTTCGGAAATGGTTTTTAAGAGTGTTAACTTCAACTAGGGTACCAACTTTGTATGCGTTTCCGTTGAGTTTTCTAGCAAGTCTCCAAAAGTCTTTGCTACTGGAAACCTCTCCTATTTCACTTGCCATTCCATTTAAATATATGCTTTTCTTGGACTCACAAATTGATTTATAATGAAAATTTGCTTCAATATAAATTTGTTTCGTTGTATCGTTGTTCTTTAAACAAGTTGAGATATTCAAGTGATTTTTTCCTAGCTTTGGCGCAGTCTTCATCAAACCAAGGTTGTTTTTTAACTAGTTTGTTGTTGTTTTTTTTTAATTTCGCTATGTGTTTAATTATGCAAGTCAAAAAACTTGGGTACACAAAAGCATTGCTCCACTCAATTTCTAGGATTATGACACATTCATCTAGTTGGCGTTGATACTCATAGACCCAGCTATTTTTCCAAATAAGTTTCGGCAGTAAGGAAAGATTTTTTGTAACAGGAATGTTTGTTTCTGTCCCGCATTTCATGGATAGGGGCAGGTGATCAGTGTAAAGTTGAGTTGCTACTTCCATATCCGGTATCAGTTCGTGCCAGTTTCCATTTATCAACGGATAATCAATAACGGAGCATCCATTTCCCTTTAAAAATGTAAATTCACCATTACTATCGCTTGCTGTTCTACCATTTAAAAGACATAAATCAAAAGAGTCACATGCTTCTACAAGTTGTTTGCCCTTAGCATCAATAGTTTCATCTTTAGACTCCCTTATAACGTTGCAGAAAAAATTATATTCTCCTTTCATTATAGGTGCTACTTGTTCTTTTCCAACTCTAGCGTTAAAGTCACCAACCAGAAGCATATTTTTGAAACCTGAGCTGAGTAAGCAATCGATAAGATTGTTGTATTCCATTTGCCAGTTGCAACAGTTTATGTAGACTGGAACAATCTCCATAGGTTCTCCGTTGATTTCAATTTTAACAAAATCTCTATTTTCTCTCCTTATAAAACAGCAATTTGTTTTTGACGAAAATTGTTTATTTATCCCAAAAACCGTTCCCCCACTTGCTCTTCCTACTATATGTGGTCGGATTACAGTACTCCACAAAAATTGGAATTCATTTTTAAGTATTTTCAAAATTTTCATAATTTTCCACTAAGAAAGTTTCATATAAAAAAATATTTCATGTTTTTTAACGTATTCAAAAAATCTAAATATTTGCTTTAATTTTTTAATAATTATCATATAATAATTATATGATAAAATACTTAAATTTAACTTATTATTTGATTTGACTACTTTACTACTATGGCAGACGGCAATACTATTAGGAATGATTTTGTAGTTGGGTTAGTGACCCGGATATAACATCATTTCTAGCTGAGTGTGTTGATGTCTCTGCCATCATTGGAGTGTGGCGACACTGTTCCGACTGTGGCACCTCTGCCTTCTCATGACGAAGTAAAACCATAAAAGATAATACCAACATTCAACTAATTCATAAAACCATAATACCAACCTTCATCTAATCCATTATCGAACGTTGAGAAAATTCAAATTTATTTCTGGTTTTTTCTTCGACGCTGTTCACAAGCTAACTTTTCTTCAGTGATTTCTCTCTAAAAAGACTTTATAAAAAAAGGTCATTCAAATTCATTGTTCATCTTAATTTATTATCATATTTATTTAATATAAATAACATATTTACCTTAGTCATTAAAAGTAACTTGTTTGTCAAATTAAAATACTTTTGCGTTCTTATTTGGTTTTTCTCTTCTTCTCAAAAAACATCTGTTTGTTGAACATTTGCTGGTGTCAACGAAAAACACCACAGGAGACCTGCTGGTTGATGATTTCTTCTCCATCGCCATCTATCGAAATAATTTTATCATTTTCATCATAAAAGAATGTTTTATCTTCTACTTGAATATATTCGCCTTTAAGTAGAATTTTTAAGTTGGGATTCTTCGATATTAAATTCTTTTTCAGAATTAATATTTTCCTCCGACGATCGCGTACTGCCTTAGGAAAATCTCTATGAATTGAGATTCCCGAGTTTCGTAGTGTGCGAACTCTAGCCATTATTGTTTTGACATTTTCATTGTTATCCACCTGGACCAGTATGTTTGAAATTCTTTCATTTGCATGTCCTAGCCTTCTTACATCTTTAAATATTTTATTATTGTTTGCATTGGTTTGTAGCAAATCTGCGCAAATTTCCTTTGCACGTACAATCGGGTCGGCATTTGGGGTTGTTGGTACACGTACGATGATGTTGTTTTCGCAAGCCTTTTTTGCCAGAAGTTGCACCTCTCTTTCCCACGTACAAGCTTTGTTTTATAAAGAGAGAGGTTGTATTAATACATCACCGTAATGCTGCATTTACACGAATGGCAAAATGCCATTATATCTGTCAAATTATAGCCATTTTTCTTTTCACCGTGTAAACGCTATAAATACTGGCAATATTTTTGCCAAAATAAAATGGCAGAGATAATTTGTAATAAAATGCTGCCATTAATATGGCTATGTACGCTTTACTGACGCCATTTTCCGAAATTATGCCATTCTAGATAAGAATGAACTTGCTCATTCTTGTATGGCATGTTGAAATCTGCCATTATTTGAACTCGTGTAAATGCATGTCATAAAAAAATTATTTCTGCCATTGTTTTACCATTTTTTTGGCAGAAATATTGGCAACTTTGCCATTCGTGTAAATCCGGCATAACCTAAAAAAAAGTGTGATATAATGTGGGATAGAATTAGAACTATCCCTAAAATTCTTCATGTATTAACACATGTCAAATCGTGTGGGATAGAATGTCGGGTTGTGTAGGTTGGGCTACCATATTTTGTTTCCACACTATTCTACATGATTTGTTTCCCACTTTTTTGACATGTATTAATACACAGTGGGCTAGTGTGGAAGGCCTTTAAACAAACCAATATCTCTGTAAATTTTGTTTCTTTGTGTGAAAGGGACAAGGCAATTCAGGGAAAACCGTCAAAAAAATGTCCAGCAACTGGTTTCCCTGTGTAAAAACGGACTAAGATTCTAAATTTGTCCCGGTCTACATTGAACGATTTTTCCCGTGCTGAATGGAAAAATCGGCCGAAACTAGAAGGATCATGTCGGCTGTACCTCTTCATCACACTCGATTACAACAACAATTTTTTGTCGGCACTGAAAAAATCGTTCAATGTAGACCGGGACCTTAGCTGTTGAAATACCGAAAGAGATTTTTGGATCTCGGATCAAAATGTGAGATCTAATTTTACTGAACATGCCAATTGAATAAAATCGCATTCAATTTTCAATTTCAACAACTCCCCACACATGTCATGTAATATTTCTGAGAAATGTCATTTTCTACCAGTGCACAGGTCATTTCTTTACAAATACATTTTCCTTTCCATCTCCAGTTTCGATAGCAAAAGCTAGAGATTTTTTGTTTTCCTTTCCAATTTACAAATAAAAAACACGCACTTTCTACAAAGTAAGATTATTAATTAAATAACTAAACAAATAAGTAAGAAAATATCTCATTCCATCATTTTGCTTTGGTGCAAAGGTTAATAAAGAAAAAGTGTACTCTGAGTGGCTTTTGCTGCTTACAAAAATAAAAGAAACAAGAAAAGTAGCAAGAAACTTTACGCTTCCAAGATTTATTTAAATCATTGCATCAGTGGATAGTGTGTTGCGACGACTACAAGATATATTTTCCATCTAAATCTGAGAAAAAAAAAAAGAAATTAAACTATTTTTTCAATTAATAACCGAAAAGAGGACTCGTATGTTAAGTGTGTAAACTTGATTGTAAAAATTTGTGTTTTATTTTTTTTTTTAACAAGATTCAAATAAAACAAACTTTCATCAAAATCAAATAAATTATCTTCTATCAGCAAAATGTTGAAGTCTCAATTGGCAAAGGGTAAGTTAAGTTATGATGTGCGTTTATGGTGTACATCCACAAAATTGTGTGCTCTATTTTGTTTTAAATCGCGCACTGTTATGGGGCAAAGCGCAACGATTAATTGTTAATAATCGTTTTGTTTATCTTGCATTTTATTACACTTTATATTGGGAAAGTTTTTGAGTGGGGTTGCCGAGTGTTTACAAAAAGCGCAGTTGCCTTGCAACATTCAAGTGCTCTTAGGCTGACTGCTATTCAATTGTCATAATGATTTCTAAACGTATGTTCTTTAAGATTCTATTTTTCTTAATTGTACTCTTAGATAAAATAGGTATATTGTCTATGTATTTTTTCCGTTAGAAAAACAAAGGTTTCGCGAAAACTGCGAAATTAAAGCACAAGAAAATAACTCTTTATTTAAAAGACTGACTCCCTTGATACACATCACAACGTACGCATCCATTTGCAAATGTGTTCTTTGTGCTTTAATTTTTGTACAAATTTTTGCATTCCTTTATTATTCAAATTTCACTCATGCAGTTATGCGGCTTAAATAGGTAAAAAGTCATCGACCTGTAATGAGATGATACACAACACAGCACATACCTACCTACTAGATTTACAGCAAAAATGTTTGCATACAACAAAGTAGATATACTTATACTCGTTCAGAGTTCACATTTTCTACGAATCTGGATGACCAGAAATCAATCGACGCAGTAGAATAAATTCTGCTTTTATTTGTATTTGTAGGTAGATGTTGTAATTATTGTAAGGCAATGTAAACAAAACTTCTGAGTCACACCGCTTTTTGTTATAATTAAAAATCAGTTAATTTAAATTTAAAAAAAAATAATAATTTTATAAAGAAATTGCATGTTTTTTTCATGTAGGGAATTCATTTTGCATTAATTTTCAACTTCATGGGTCATATGGAATTGAAAAGATGATTATGAAATAGTTTTTAATGTTTAAGGACTCGAAACCCTAATTCCTCATCTCCTCAAGCTGATGCAGGCTAGTGTAACTTGGAAACTATAACTAATTACGTATAACACACAATCAGTTTAAGTAAAAACAACGTAAGAAAAATAATTGTTCTCCTCACCAGCCTAAACTTTGGGTAGAATCAACAAATCGGATATTTTGTTCTTATATAATAAAATATACCATTTAAATGCTCCTGACCACTCTACATAAATGACATAAAGAAGGCAAACAAGACGCATTTTGCTTTATTGCCTAACGTCACTCATGTCTCATGAGTTAATGGAAGGACCAACATAAATAAGCAAACAAATCTCGTTGGAAAAAAATCAAATAAAGCACAAACGCACCAACACCCTACCATTCAAATAAGACAAACAACAAAACGACTGTTTGAGAAAGTTAAAAACACCATGAAAACTATGTACATCTGGTAATGAATCCAGTCCAGTTCACCCTTGGTCCTAATTCTTGATCCACTACTGTAATGGATTCTTTTTGTAGCTGAACTACACGAATGTGTATAGCGCGGAGATTTTTAAACGAAAATGTTAAAAATGTTAATTTCAAAGCAAGGGTCTTATTAATATTTTTACAATAACATGTAATTATTTACTAATCACTACCTACCAGACTCTATATATAATAACAACCCCTGATGTATCGAAATCTCCAAGCTCGGTCATATAAAATTATATTACATGTATATATAATAACCTATCGCATCTGAAAACGAAGACACGTATTTAACGACGCAGTAATAAACAACCTGCAATCGCCTGATTGTTACCTAAAAAAAAAAACGACTCACTCTCACTCATATAAAACAAAATTGCAATATTGATAAGCAATATAATTTGGCGTGTTTCAAAATATGATAAGAAAACAATCTAAGAGTTGATACCCATATTATGAAAATAAGATAATTGTTTGAAATAATTTTTTGTTTTTTATCCGATCTTGTTAACACGCTCCACATATAATAATTCAGAAAACACTTGCACGAATGCAAGTCCCCACTCATATCACTATCATGTGTTGCTGGCATGGTTGATTAAATCGAATCCAACAATTTTATTTGCAACACGCCATTGCATTTTTTTTCTTCGTTTTATCTCTGTTTTTATAACTTCAACGAAAATTCAAAATGTCTCAAATTTGTCCATTTATGGTAAAAACTCGCATAATCAAAAACGTGTCTCCTTAAGATTGTAAACTTTTCATTTGAAAAAGATGACAATTAAAAGTCTATTATTTTTTTTTTATTTAACGAAACTTTTAAAGCATAATATTGTAGTATAAAAGCTACATATGTTTGAGAATTCAATTTATGTACATTTTAACGTTAGTTTTAAACTTTTTAAAAATCTGATCTTTTATTTGGTCCATCGTCACTATTCATTAAACAATTTTTTTAATATGTATGTAAAGAGATTCAAAAGCATCTGGTTAATAAGGATTATTTACATTTTAAATTTACATTTGATGTTTTGTAATCTAAAATTGTGGTTATTATGAAGCGTGTGTTGTGCAACACTCAACTTTTCAGGTATTAATATGTTGAGTCAAATGTTTCTTGAATCTTTTCAGAATTGGTCTTTTTGTCTTTCTTAATATTTCTTCTTGCAGTAACTGCATCAAATAGAGTAAATCCGTTTGTTGAAATGTTTAATTTTTTTGTTTTGAACCATCTATCTACGTATTTTATTTTAATCTCTCTACTCTCGCTAGCTTATTCCCATGTTTTTGTCTACTAAAAATTTGGTTTAGGTTAGGTTAAGTTAAAGTGGCTGTCAGGAAAACGGCTGACACACTTAGACCATAATTAGGTCCGTTGTGATACCACATGATAGGAATGAGGAGATTATCCTCATTACGAAAACCATTCGGAGCTTTTTATGAAGCGAGAGAGACAGTGTATGTCTGTATTAGCCAGATCGCTTGGATCATTGAAAAAGTAGTCCTCCAGATGGAGTCTGCGCCTCTGTGAAAGAGCAGGACATGTGCAGAGGAGGTGAGGAATTGTTTCCTCCTCCTCTTCGTCCATGCAACTTCTACAGAAGTCATTTGAGAAAACGCCAAGTCTTGTGGCGTGTTTTCCTATAAGGCAGTGTCCTGTTATGACACCTATTACGGAGCTAATTTGTGATCTGCTAAGTGATATCAAACTTTTAGACCGCCTAGGGTCTAGCGATGGCCAGATTTCTTTTGTGGCCAGACATGTAGTAAGGTTTGTCCATCTAGAGTTTGCTTTCCTTGCAGAGTTTTGTTTTAGCAAAAGTTTACACGTAGCGATCGGTATACCTGTGTTCCACCTGTTAGGCAAAACGGGCATTAGATTTCCATTTCTGGCAAGTTCATCGGCTTTACAATTTCCCGGAATGTGTCTATGGCCCGGCACTCAAAGAAGGTGAATATTAAACTGTTCCGCCATCTCTTCAAAAGACGATCGACAGTTTTGGGCCGTAACGGAGTTGGTAGAGACAGAGTTGAGAGATTTAAGTGCTGCTTGACTATCTGAGAAGATGCGTATATCCGATGTTGATATCACGTTTTCTCCCAGCCAAGACAGAGCTTCTTTAATTGCCAGGATTTCCGCTTGGAATACGCTATAGTGGTTAGGGAGCCGGAAGGAGAGACTTAAATTAAGTCTGTCTGAGTACACTCCGCCACCCACTCCTTCCTCAGTTTTCGACACATCAGTATAAAAATGAACTGAATCACCTTTGAGAGGGTCCCCAACGTCCCAAGATTCTCTTGAGGGTATTGTGACCTGGAAACTTTGGTTTAGTTTAGATGTAATTTTTGAATAAAAATTTAATTTTGACCATTTCCTTACTTTATCTTGTTATAATTTCTGAAGAAATCTAAAGTAAATAATTTTATATTAACCGTTATTTTAGGAGTGAGCGTTTCTACATTTTCAAGGCAGACTCGTTTAACTTTATCTAAAATTCTACATACATTTATAGATCTTATGACGTAAACATCACTAATTGAATCATTATTAATTCTTTTTTCATTGTTATTAAACGTACGTACCTACAAATTTAACAAAGTTCAGTGATAATAAAATCGTAAGCTATTTTCTAAGTAATAATACAAAACATAATATCGAATAATGATTCTTTCAATTTTATTTTTCTTCATACCTACAAAATATTTAAGGCTTTGTTACAAATTAACAAACCAATAAGTTATCTGTATTCAGCTTAAATAGGTTTCTTATCACCAAAAATTTTGAATCTTTATCTTCTATATATTATACAAAGCTCAACAGTTAGCAGCAGGTTCACCTTTTCGCCCATTCCTACTGCTTTGCAAAGACTATGGCCAAGTCTCACTCAAATTATCATAGATAACGATGGGTGTGTAGCTCAACCAAGAGAAATAAATTTAAAAATCATTGCCAAAGACTACAAAAGGTTCTCAAGTACAAGTAGTGAAATTAACCAACCAGGGATGACAATACGGAAAATATTATAATATAATTTTTTTTTTCAAAAGAACAACAAATCAATCCAAATTATTCTATTGTATCTGTCGAAAACGATGCTAACCCCATTGGGTTGTTATGAAATTTTTGTATGTGAATTCCATAGTTCCAAATTGTTTGTAAGAACTTATAACTTACATTTGCCTAAAAAGTGGCTGAGTAATTGTGAGTCATTGTTGAAGTTGCTCATAAAAACAGTGCTAATAAGGACCACGACGTAACAGACGGTATAAAAATAAAAAAGCTTTAGATTTTTATTAAAACCTTATCTTGCCGTAATGACCCACATTGTTCGAAGTGTAGTAAGGTCCCATCCCTGAACAATAATCGTATGATTTTATCTACAAGACCTCAGACAGCTCATACACAGAGAGGGCATAGTCTACAAATCGCGCTCAACACTCTCTCCCCAGCTCCATATTATTAGTTTCGCGTTGTTTTCCATTCCATACGGCTTCTTTGGAATTTCAAAATAATCGATTTTCATTTCTTTTTTGGTATCCGAACCGAAGCTGCACAAGCCGTCGTCGTCGGTTTCATTTGCGCTTGAAATTCACATTTTATAAATTTTAAATTTCTCTACACAAATCGCGGAAGACAAAAGATTAAAATCAATTCAAACCAAAATTGATCAAAAAAAATAATAACTTCTTATGTACTTATTATGGAACTTGTTAAGAAAATTAACTGTTGTCGTGGTAAAATTGCCAACAATTTATTGTGTTGAAATTTTTGCATAAATCATCGCATAACAATTAACACCAGTCAAATAATAATAAAACAAAAACACAGTTTCTTCGATCATCAGTTTTTAAATTTGAATCGTGTGTGAGTTGGTTGTTTCCGTCGTGCCGCCGTGCCGCCGTCTTTAGTACATGCCAACTACGAAAGTTATTTTTTCTAGTATTTATTAATTCACATAGTGTGATTTAGTTATAGCTAAATTATATAACTCATTAAGTTTTGGAGCTGTCAAAATGAAAGTTCCAGCGAAAGAATTTCATCTAAAGTACACCTTCAACTGTCGCCATTTTAAATCATTATCTGACCGGAAATCAGCTCGACGTACAAATTCAAAAACAAAAAAAGTTAAAAGCCGGTCGAAGGATAATCGATGTCGTTTTGACAATACGGATACGGATAATGATTATTTGATTAATAGCAACGATTTTTGCAAGTTGGATAGCAGCAGCTGTGAGTGTGAAGATTGCTGTGACGTAGACAGTGGTCATATCAGCCGATGCAGCAGTAGAAACAGTTCCAGCTGCAGTTGTAGGAGCAGCGAAAATAGCGATGTATTCATGTGTAAGCGAATAATCTTTGATCAAATTTGTTTTTTTTTGATTATATTTTGTTTCTATCTTTTAGTCTCTGTATATCAGGTGGTTCGATAGATACATAGATTAATTTATTATTATTAATGAAAATCTGACGCCATAAATAAACACACTTGTTTGTGTTTGAGATTGCTATTATGTAAATGTGGTTAATGCTTCGTGTTCATAGTATGATCTGGGTTTAAATTGATAGTTGCGTGTTTGCTCTGGTTTATATTTATATACAAACAAAATGTCTACATAAAAGTGTCAAAATGAAGAAGTGAATAATTTCCAGGGTCAGTTCGGAGACTGATGAACTTTTGAAAATCTCTGCCGTTTATCGTTAGGGTTTTGTTTCTATGCTTTTGTTTCTGTTTTGTTTTTAAATGAGAAACACGGATCGGATGATGTTTTTAATTTGCATTTAATTGACATTTCACACGCATCATCCATCTAGTTATTAATTTTTTTTTTTAATATTGTTGCTTAGTGTAAAATGAAATACGTACATATGTAGAATAAAGTGGCAAACCTAGTCGCTCGTACTTACTCTTTTTGTATACCTTCCTACATATTTTGCACGTACTATAGAGGTTATGACTACCCTTATATTGTTTGAGCACAACACGAGCGTTTTGGAGAGGATTTAAAAAGAAATGCCGATACATGAACGGTTAGTCACTTAAATTTCGTCATTATCCACAATTTCTAGAAAAGTTTATTAGATCTTTGATACTTATTAAATGTGTACAAGTTGTGTCGAATGATTTCAATCGCTGAAATCAAAAAACACACTTTTTTTAATGTTCACATAATATTTCCGTATCTAAAAATACCTAACACTCATTTTTCAAAAATACAAATAAGACGCTCTTTACTTTTTAGCACTATCTACCAGACATTTTTCTGAGATTTTTTCGTTTGTATAATTTCAAGGTAAACATTTCTTGACTGCAATCTTTTTGTATCCAACCAAAAGGAATAGAAATTAATCGATTGAATATTATCTATTCAAAAAAGAAACTAGGTGCCTAGTTGTTACTTTCCGTTTTTTTTTTTTCGTCCAAATCCATTCTTCTGAGCTTCACTTCGTTATAAACTCAAATGATATCCCAAATATAATTTCCGTTGATCGAAACATGGATTCTTGAATTTGTAAATTTCAATATCCCGTCACTAGTTTGATTGTTGATTGAAATTATTCAATACTCTCCAGGTTCCTTGTAATGGTCGGCTAAGGAGAACTGATCAGGATACATATTATGTTAACTTTTTGTTTATCCTAATACAACTCTGTATCAAATCTTTTGGATTAGAATATTCAGTTTTGATTAATAACATTGGTCAGATGCACAAACAAAATAAATGGAATTCAAGTTTTCAACATTTTTAAAAGTTAATAGTAGTTGGAACTATAAATGTTTGTTACAGTTAAACGTTTCGTAGTAGCCCGTAGCGTAATGGTTAGTGCGTTCGACTGTCACGCTGGAGGTCTGTGGTTCGCTTCCCAGCCTCGTCCACCTAAAAACTAAAAAGTTTTTTTTCAGGGCTACTGCCTCTTGCGAGGAATTGACAAATCCTCCAAGAGTATCACTTGTCACGAATAAGTACTGCTCGTCTAGCCGTTCGGATTCGGCATACAAATTGTAGGTCCCTTCCATTCCTGTCGACAGGCGCACACAGGAATGGTTGCGAGTTGTTAGTCACTAGGCCCTGGTTCTTCATGAGCCGTTGTGCCACCCGATTTATTTTTAGTTTAACGTTTTACAGTAAGCGTTTTGTTCATGGTCGTACTTTAAATTTAAATTGTGTCTACTTCAAAACTAATAAAACAATAGATTTTAAAATAGAATTCGATAGGCCGCTTGATAATTGACTTCTACCCAAACCAAAAAAAAAACAAAAATCAAATAAGTACTACTGATTTCTCATCTCGATATTAAATTTATTTTTATCTATCACTGATTCCTTGTCAGGTTATTTTGTTTTAATTCTTTGAATCTTTAATCTTGTCTTTAATTAAAATCTAAAGTTTCTTAAAAACAAATTCAAAATAAATGATTAAATTAATGGAATAATATTGTGACATGTGCCTAATAAACATTTATAAAAAAATACTATTAGGAGATTATAGAAGTTTGATTAAAAATTAATTGCGTCGTCTATAGCGTTTGCTCGAAATTTGATATAAAATACAAAATAATTATTGTCTCTGATAATAATTATTTTAAAATATAAGGTATAATCGGGATATTTTATTTAAAAAAAAAAGGGAAACACAATTTATACACAATTTTGTGCAGGATTTTAAATTCTTTTCAAATTTTACCAAATACATATTCTTAATAAATTCATAAAGTTTAAAAAAAGACTAAAGGATAATGAACATTTATTTGCGACCTTTGACAGAGCAGCCAGATTTATTCATCATCATCCTGCACAAGCGAACGAATTTCGCAGGGTTGCCAATATAAGACATTTTTCTGCATGTGTATAACTATTCGATTCTCTTATAACGTTATCGTTATGCCACTTGAAAACCGATAAAGAAATAATGATGTGTATCAAAATGAAATTCATTGGTTTTTACTTTCGATAAGTTGTTTAATTAGCGTGATAATGAACTAGCCTAGCATATATGTACATGACTTTGAAAATACTTAACAGCAACTATGATCTTAAGTGTTTTGTTTCTTGCGTAGGATTCAGTTCCTGTTCATGTTTGAACCTTTAATGATTGTATAATTTTGTTCTTATAAGCTTTTGTGTTTCATTTAAACTTCATGATGAATCGCTTAAAAATTTATAAGAATAAATTCTTATTTTCAATTAACTTTTATCCAATAATTATATCTAAGTTTAATTTGTAAAATCTAACTAACATTTATATCGATTTAATTAAAGTCAAGTATATGTATATATTAGTCAAATCATTCTCAATTTATTTTAGTGTACAAAAAAAAAAAAATAACGTAGATAAGCTGTATTTAATACAATTTATCATTTTGATGCAAAAATAAAATGAAAAATAAAAAAAAAAGATTAAATAAATTTAAGTTTTTTCGTATACTCTGCTCTAAAGCATTAAAAGGTCTGCCAATAACTTTGGAATAAAGTTTGCGGCATCCCAGTTAATAACTTGAACGCGTGTAGTATACTTAAGTTTCCTCAGTTTTATAGTTAAAAAAAACAATGAACAAGAAGATATTAGAATTTTCTATTTTAAGTAAATAACATTTTTTTTTTCATTGAGTCATTTTAAGTGATATAAGAACATTCATTTATTGAGTGATTAAAAATCATCTGTTTTCTTTATTAATTTTTTTTTTTAATGTACAGACATACATATGTATATATATTCATCATTTTGCACTGTCTGACCTGAAGTCTAGCTTAACTGTATATGTTTTTTTGAGTTAGACTAATTGATAACAATAACAAATCTGAAAAAGTTTGAATTTTGAAAATGGAAATGCATGGATGTAGGTTTGGTGAGTTTTATTAAGATGATTTTGTTTCTTTTGACCTGAAAAAGTTTGTTGTCAGATTAAGTTTGTTTCAAAATTTAAATATTCTGTCTGAGAATTTTAAATTATTGTTTAAAGCAATGGAAACAGAAAAATTGTTATATATTTGTTACTGTAATACTCCAAAATAAAGAAATTCTAGAATTAACCGGCAAAACTTAGAGGTCTAAAGGAAAAGTCAGAAATGTTTTGTTTTCATAGCTCATTCCCGATTTTTCTCTATTCCCCTTATGGAACTACGATGCTTCGCTAAGGGTATGTTCAGTCGCCAGGCAGGCGCAATGTCAACATTTTTCTACGGCAACAGTACGTTGTGGGCTTACTAGAGCCGTGTTTTTTAAGAGAGTGACTAGCAACTCAGCAAAATGTTTACACGCAAAGCAATAACAAAACAAATTCTTATAGATATTTTTGTTTGTGTTTTCGTGTATAATTTTTACTGAGTTGCTAGTCACTCTCTCAAAAAACACGGCTCATATTGAATTATGAAATAAGCGTATTTTAGACTTCTACCAATGCTGCTGAAATATTCTAATCCTTGCCACTCAATTCTAGAATTTACACAATTTCGGGGTTCCACTGAGGCATAAGGCAATGTTGTGATACTAGCCCTGTTCCGTTGGAGGTGGCAAGGCTAGTTAGCTAGCATTTAGTTTTACCAGTCATTTTCCGAGTTTGTGAGAATAATGCTAGGTTTCCACTTGTCATTGAAAGACTCAAATTGACATACTTTGTAAAGACAGGGTGGCTTTTACCAACACAAACAGCTAATAAAGTAGTAGTAAAGAGCAAGTATAACTCACCCAGTCTTTTCAAGCTGTGTCATTCAATGACAAATGAAAACCTAGCATAAAGCAAAAACTATAATACGGTCGGTTGAAAACCAGCGAATACAAGGAAATCATATCATGCACCTACAACTCCGCGTTTGTTACTGGGCTAACTGATTTTTATCATATTTTGCTAAGAGCTTTTCATATGCTGGAATATGACATACTAATGTCTTAAAAAAAAAATATAATATTTGTTTTCCTAAAATAAAAGAAGATACTGTCTTAGAACTTTTCTCAGACTTTTTCAATCTTTCACCTGAACAATCTCATTGCATTAATCATTAGATTAAATCTTCAATGCTTAGCGGCGTTTAAACCTTAAACCACAAGAGAAAATTCGTACGACCCAGTGGTACTTTTTATTTTCAATCATATTTTTGTATAAGAAATTCCATCTACATAAATAAGTATAAACATACTAAGCATTATTTAGTTTGTGTGCATATATTTCATAATAGATTTAAGAATAATGAGAACAGGTCTTAACGTTAAATAAAATATGGACATATACATATGTATCTTATACGTATGTACGAGTATATATAGAAGTATATTCCTCGTCGGTGTTAACTTTTAAAACTAAATATGTATATGATATTTTGTTGTGTAGCTAGACAAATTCACCAATGGCATACAATTATAATGAGTTTATTTAATTTGTTTACAAAAACATAACACCAACTTTCGGGCAAAAAACAAAAATGTCTAACAGTTTTAAATAAATTAACAGAACACTCTAGTTTAAGTATTCAAAAATTTAGAAAGCTCAAAGTCCTTATTGACCAGCACGCGCTAACCACTCAAAAACATGCATTTACTGTTTTATAATACGTTGAACTCAATTTATGGTTGTTGTAGTTTAGTATTTTACATTCTGGGTTCAATATTTTAAGAACTAAAAAAAATGCCTTCTGTCTAAATAACCACGTGCTTAAGATACGCCAAAAGCGAACGCAACTAAAATAAGTTCAAAAATACAGAGGTCAAGTGAATTCATTGGTTGTGCTTGTTTGATATTCAAATTATAATTTTCTTTACGTACCCATCTATACCTACAAGCTACAACACAAAAGTTAAAAACCTTTTGGAATGTTCAATAATGTAATGAGCACATCGTTGCTGTTGCTGCTTTAAGACTGAATAAAATGTTAATTTCATTTAATTTTCTAAGGCTGAGTTTTTCAGTGCGAGATCACCAGAGTTTGGAGTTAAAGTCGAGTTTGGTAAGTTAACTCGATAATAACTTTAATCTCGTCACTGAAAAACTGGACCTAAAAATATACGTACATTCATACTTATATGGAAGTAAATTAGGTGTGTGTACGTTCATATTTTGTCTATTGTACGTTACCTATGCAGTTGTGACTTATTTTAATTTTGTTCATTGTTTATTTTTTTAGCAATGCCATGGTTTGGCATGGATATTGGAGGTACACTGACAAAACTAGTGTACTTCGAACCAAAAGATATAACACCCGATGAACAGGATCAAGAAGCTGAAATTCTCCGCAACATTAGAAGATATTTGACAAAAAATTCGGCATATGGGAAGACTGGACACCGGGATACACATTTGCAGGTTAGTAGCACAAATTGAGAAACTTCTCCATTTCTAGAGAATAATAATTTTTTGCATATGAGTGATTTTTTTTTAAATACAAATTCTATACACACTCCGCTCCACTTGAATAGAAACAAACTTTTTTTTACTATCAGAGCGTGTGGCGCTCTCCAGATTTTGAAGGTGTCAAAGTCCTACAGACAGAGAAACATGTTTCGAAACGATACACCCTAGAAACATTACACATCATCAACAACAACAACAACATGAACAGAAAACAAGACACCCAAAACATCTCTGCCATCTATTGTTCTCTTGTCTCATCATAACACAGTATTCTTTCAGTTTCTTTACTCCTTGTTTAAATTCCATAGACTAAACTTCGTTTGAAGTGGTTATTTCTTTACTTTTGTAAATAATATTACAATTATTAGATACAATAATTTTAAATGTCAGTTTAAATTTAAACACAGTTTTATTAAAGTGAGTGTATTTTGTATTGTTTCAATTATTGTTATTATAATGTAAACAATATATTTTTTCTTGTTGTCCAAATAAAGTTCCCCTGAAGAAGGCAGCAACCCCTGCCGAAACGTCGGGAAAGCTAATGTAACTTAATTGTTTCATTGCAAAAACTACAGTGACCAAAAAAAGCCGACGGAAAGATTATTTTTAATCACTTCCAATCACAATTATTAACTCCAAATTGGTCAATAAATCATTTTTAGTGGCGCTTTAGTTAATTCATACATTCACCTTTTGACTTCAGTTCCTAAAAGAGAAATCTATTGCGAATAAAACTGCAGGGACAGAATAATTCAGGAAAATACCATAAGGTTATTTTTTTTTTACCACTTTTCTAATTACTTCATAAAACACACTGATTTCTTTGCGCCACTTGAATAGAAACAGTGTGCGTTTTGTCTCTATAGATTACGGTAAGAAGAAAAAATATTGTTATAATAATAGTAGTGTAGATTAAAAATAATAATTGTTTGATCAAAGAAAAGATGGGCCGCGGAAAACCATTAAACCCTGCAGAAGAAGCCAAAATAGAAGTACAGGCGGAAAACAAGCTTCACCTACGCACAATTGCCAAAAAAATAAGTAGAAGTGTGAAAATTGTTTGGTCGAATCATAGTAATAAATAAAACTTTGGAAAAATATGTAAGGTAGGCAATCAAGAGCCACAACAGAAGCAGACTGAAGAAATATAATTACACTGGCTACAAATTCAAGCGGCTTTGCTGCTAAAATCAAGGCTAAGAGTGGTATTACAGCGAGTCTTAACACTATAAGACGTGTTATTCGTGGGTCACAACATTTGAAGTGCCTAAAATTGAAGAAAAAAACACCGTTAAATCCAATACGAAGACAGAATATAATAGATTTTGGCAGGAAGAATATGACGTGGAAGAAAGAGTGGACAAAAGTGGTATTTTCTGACGAAAAAAATTCAATTATGATGGCCCGGACGGATATAATTACTATTTTCTATTTTCATGTTATAAGGGAGGAACCCAGGTTTCTGGGGCGCCACCATAGCCGAGAAGGCGGTATAATGGCGTGGGGTGCGATTTTCTGGTTTTGAACAATTCTGGACTTTCCCACATTGAAAATGACGGCAAACTCCTACAAGGAAATACTGCAAGAAGCTTTCCCTAAGTTAACCGATGTCTTTGGACCAATACCATGGACATTTCAACAAGAAAACGTGCCAATCCTCAATGCAAGGATCATTAACAATTAGATATCCGAGAAAAATGTTGCCTTGCTTCAATGGCCACCGTATTCTCCGGACCTAAATATTACTGAAAACGTATGAGGATGGATGATTTGTAAAGTTTACGATTCTGACCGACAATATGAGGACAAAGAATCACTTATTGCTGCAATCAAAGAAGCACGAAGTGCAATTTCTTTAAATTATATAAAATAAAACAATTCAGTCTCCAAATGGGTTTTTCAAGTTATTTCAAATAAAGATGGTAGCAAACATATTAAAATATGATTACGAATAGAAAACTACCCAATTTTCTGCACTTTTTTAATTTGTTTCCTTATTTAAGAGAATGTTTCTATTTAAGGGCGCAAAAAAAAACAGTGTTTTAAATGAAGTAATTAGACAAGTTGTAAGAAATAACCTAATGGTAATTTCCTGAATTATTCTGTCTCTGCAGTTTTATTCGCAATAGATTCCTCTTATAGGAAATAAAACCAAAAGGTGAATTTATAAATTAACCAAAGCGCTACACGCTCAGACAGTAAACAAAAAGTTTGTTTCTATTCAAGTGGAGCGGAGTGTACTACTGAAATAAATCAGCCAAGTAGAAGACTTAGCATTATTTAATTGGGCTTGTTGAATTATTGATTCAAAATAGCTTTTAACGGCCTTTAGTCCTTAAAGATTGGCGTTTCGTGTCGGCGTTCTCACTTGGACTCCTCAGTTGACAGTGAGGGCCTTGTCAAGACGCCATTTTTATTAAGTTCAGTCCAACTTACATTAACTTTACAGCGAAAATCAATTGTGCTATTTTGAATTTAATTGAATTGATATTGAATCAATAATAATTGAACAAGTCCAATTAAATAATGCTAAGTCTTCTACTTGGCTGATTTATTTCAGTAGTATATAGAATTTGTATTATACAAAAAAAAAACACTCATATGTAAACAATGCCAGGCCACGGGTAACAAAATTTCAATCAATTCTGGATTAGAAATTATAATTGAGTTGGATATAGTTCACAATTGATTTTTGCTGTAAAATTGATGTATGTTGGACTGAACTTAACAAACATTGCGTCTTGACAAGGCCCTCACTGTCAACTGAAAAGTCTAAGTGAGAACGCCGGGACGAAACGCCAATTTTTAAGGACTAAAGGCCGTTAAAAGCAATTTGAATCAATAATTTTTTTGTTTAGAGCTAAATCCAATTGATCGAATTCAACAAAAAGGTCTTCAATTGAATTCTGATATAGCTGTCTCTCTATTTTTCCATACCGATTTGATTGTTTTCGTCTCTTATAACCAGTATATTTCCTTAATATGCTGCCTCCACTGGCCATGAACGATGTCCATAATCCAATCTACAATCAAATCCACAATCTGATTTATATGGATAAGTCACTGCTTGGACATAAATTTTTGCGATTCCATTGGATTTTTTTTTAGACATGTTCCATAGTCCGGCCATCGTTCATGGCCTGTGGAGGCGGCATGTAAAAAAGACGGGCACTCTGCAGAGCTGCCGTTTTAAAAATTTGGAGGGGAGTATTTTATTGTATTAGAAAAAACATTGTTCTTAAATATTATGGCCTTGTGCGAATTGGATTTAAATTGTCTTAAATGTCTTAATTTTGAAGAGCTGATAAATTGTTTTAATAAAGAAAAACTTAACAAAACTTTTATATAGTAACTTAAACCATATTGAAAAATAGTGGTATAAGAAATTTAACCCACAGTAAATGTAATTTTTTTTTTTTCAATTCAGACTTTCGCATTTTACACATTTTTTCAAATATGCGAACTCAAAATAATCGATTTTGCTAATAAAATGGAATTTATTATGGCGATGCCTAAGCAGATTTTATTTGTCTCCATCTCGAAGAAGGACATGAAGGAACTAAGGAAATTTTTTTATGTTCTATAAATATGCTTAAAGTCTAAATGCAGATTTTATTTTTTGTCTTTTTTAAAAAGAACTAGGAACATTTTTTTTTATAATTGACACTTCTGTAAAATTAAAAAAAAATAATGAACGACTAAATGTTTTCAATACGCTAAAATTGGCACAATTCTAATGAATCTTTGCAAAAGTTTTGGTTATTTTAAATGGAAGTACAATAACAGTGAGGGGAGTACGGGAATGCAGTGAATGCCTGGGGAGTACGAATACTCCCTTATGTCGTTTTCGATTGGATTTCGGAACAATACTACTCCTTTTTGAATCCAATCGAATTATTTTCTACTCTTCCGAGACTATTTTGTCAAATATTTATATGTGTGTGCGTAAATTGTCAGATATTTATGTATATTTTGCACGTTCAGTCGAGTTAAATTAATTTGACTAATAATCCGATGAAAGGGTTTATATGTATATGTGTGTTCCGGGTCTACTCCTTTATTAATTCCGGAACAGATAAATACGTCGAAAACATTACTCGGAACAGCCAATCAAATTATTTTGGAGTAAGCCGAGTCAAAAATGAGTAACTCCGAACCTCCAACCGAAAACGACATTAGTACTCACTTCGACAGCCCTGGCACTGTGTTACAGGTTTACTCTGGGCCACTCAATTTATCATCCAATACAACTGGGAACTGTAATAATTCCTACCCTAATGTTAAACGAAACTCTGTTTACCATTTATGTAAAATACTTTTGTTTCCGATGCAAAATTGTTTCTATTGAAATTAAAAATAAAAAGAAATAACGATATACATTCTTTTATCCCTGAACCGTCACTCATCCATCTTAAGTACACTTCACATCTTGAGCTATTGAGCTTTGCATACCATATACATATGTATGAAGCTTTCATAGGCTATTCCCATTTTTTTTTTCAAACCTAGTTGAGAAACAGTGTGGAAATGATGTGCGCTTTAATTCCAAAAGGGCAAATTGCGAAAATGACGCAAACCCAACTATGTACACAAATCTTTCACCTCCCTTGCACGTTTCCAAATCACCTGAAACTTTGATGAAAAACGACAATCTTTTTTATCTGCCTATAAGTTTACGAAAGCTATGTATTTCAATTTATAAATCTTCAAATAAAAACAGCAAAGCAAAATGACAAAGGTACAAATATGCGTTGCATATGCTTACAGCACTGGAATTTTAATGAAAACGGATTTCCATTTCACTTAAAAATTAATGTTATTCAATCTGGATTCTGGTTTTTATAAAATAAGCTTACACATTATTGTAAACGGTCTCAAAATCTTGCATGACCTATAAGTAATCCCACAGCTAAATATAAAATTCAGTTTGTGTTTTGATTGAAATTGCATTTAACACAAAGAAAAATAATACTTATTAGGTATTTATAGCTTTTGAAATATATAAATGAGGAGAAAAGTATACAGATGCATGTAACACTCCTTTTATATTCATAAGCAATTTATTGTTGTAATATATGCATTAAGTGCAGTATGCTATTAGTGTTACCGGGTTTTGTTTTTCTTTCCAGAGGAGTTGAAGTTATTTCATAGAGGCGTAAAAAAGTTAGTTTTACATAATCAAATAAAATTATAGTTCTAATTTCAGAAATATACAACTGTAGGAAAAAGAAGTAGGCTCCCATTTCAAATCAAATTTTTGTAGTTCAACTAGTTCTGTCTAAACTAGTTTTTGGATTTTGTGTAAACTAACTAATGGGGTTTTCCATTGGTAAATTCTAATTTCAATCTTAAGAATAATTTTGTTAATGGCGAATTCACATCTCACAGAGAGCGTTCAACTTGACTACGCTCTTCGAGGTCTATCTTGGAACAATCTCCCCTCCCTATCCGGACCACCTGAAACAAATCAACTTGAACTGAATGAAAGAACGAAGGAAAAGATCAGACACTCTCTTCATTTATAGACTCCTTTCTGGTTCCATTGACTGCATTTCGGTACTTCTTCCTTAAAACTCCATATTCAAAGTCAACCTCTCTTAATCCAATCTTAGGTTAAGTTCACAGTTTTAAAGTTAGATTAAGAATTATCTTATTTTAAGCCGAATAAATGTTGGGGTTTTAACCACAAAACAAAATTAAAAGTTCTTCAATTCAAAGTAAAATTTCTCCGCATTTTGATTATCAGTGGTAATTTATACCCCTTAAAATAGAAAGTAGATTCATTTAAAATTAGTATGAATTGCCATTTGTTTCTCTGTGCAAAATAAAATCCGCCACAAAAAATAAAATTGGTCAACATTTTTCAAGTTTTTTATAAAATTATATCTGCACCACATTAAAAACAAATTTTAAATATACTTTTTTTTTTTTTAAGATGGATAATGTTGTGATTCGCAAACGACGTGGTTCCCTGCATTTCATTCGATTCCAAACCTCCGACATGGGTAACTTTTTATCACTTGCCAAAGCGAAAGGCATGGCTGAATTAGTGACAACAGTATGTGCGACTGGTGGTGGTGCTTATAAATTCGAAAAGAATTTCAGAGATGTAAGTTCATCAATATTTTTGTATTATTGAAAGTTAACATATGTATATTAATTTCAGGAAGTTAACATGAAACTAGCTAAATTTGATGAACTAGATACATTAATCAAGGGAATTCTCTTTGCGGAAATCCA
Source organism: Melangyna quadrimaculata (assembly GCA_949320155.1). Lineage (NCBI taxonomy): Eukaryota > Metazoa > Arthropoda > Insecta > Diptera > Syrphidae > Melangyna > Melangyna quadrimaculata. The sequence goes on from OX439483.1 coordinate 5,975,634, forward strand.
AAACAAAACCGAGTGTTATTATTATGAAAATGCCAGTGATATTTTGTAAGTTTGATTAAAACACAAATTAATTGTTTCATCTACCATAAAACAAATTGTAGAAAGAGCCAGATATGTGCATTTGACTTCTCCCAGCCGTATCCCTTCATTTTGGTAAATGTGGGCTCAGGAGTTTCCATTTTAGCTGTCTATGGACCGAACAATTATAAACGTATTTCTGGTACAAGGTGAGTTTTGAAATTATTATTTTTTTCTAATTGTCAGAGCTGTTTTAAATGTGTCTATTACAGTTTAGGAGGGGGAACATTCCTGGGATTATGTTGCCTACTGACAGGATGTAATACGTTCGATGAAGCTATTCAACTTGCCACGAAAGGAGATAACAGAAAAGTCGATAAATTGGTCAGAGACATCTATGGAGGAGACTATGAAAGATTCGGCTTGACTGGTGATCTTGTTGCATCCAGGTTTGTGCTATAAACAAATTATACAAACTTTCGTGAAGTTGAATATTTATATGTTGTATTATTTAGCTATGGTCAAATGCACCTAAAAGAAAAACGAGCATCTGTGTCCCGCGAAGACCTGGCCAATGCCACTCTTGTAACCATCACAAATAACATTGGTTCAATCGCTAGAATGTGTGCCCTAAATGCCAAAATTGATAAGGTATTTCTTAACAAATTTCTTATCTTAAATCGTCTAAAGTATTGTTTTATTTCAATTTTTCAGATAGTGTTTGTTGGAAATTTCCTGCGTGTAAATCCAATTTCAATGAAACTACTTGCTTATGCCATGGACTTTTGGTCCGATCATACAATGAGAGCACTCTTCCTCGAGCACGAAGGCTACTTTGGGGCTCTGGGTTGTTTGCTGCAGTTTAATGGAGAAATAGCCGCTGCACTAAATGAGACCGATGACGACGCCGATGCACAGGCGACATTACCTGTTACAGATGATACTGGCTCACAAACCGCTTCATCTTCTTCAAAAGAAAACCCAACATCATCCACAACCGAAATAAAAAAGGATCATAGTAATAATTAACGTTGATTGTGTTCCTGATAAAAATGTGATCTTATTTTACTCTTCATTTGTTCTACATAATATCTCTGTGAGCAGCAAACTTAAGTTTAAGTGATTTGTTACAATTGTTTCAACATAGATTATTTTTTGTTGTCATTAATGCAATATTTATATATTTTATACATGTATATGATTTTCTTTGTTTACGAGAAAGTTTTAAACTTCATCTTATACAGTCTAATTTATATTTATAAGAATGGGAGATTTAAAGTAAATAATATGCTTTAAATTCTGGAAGAGTGCTGATAGATAGATAACAACAAAAATAAAAAAAGAATATTAGACAAATCATAAATCAATCCGTCAAACGTGTTATTTAGATAAATTCCGTTTCTGTGTATAAAATATATTTTTTTATATATGAAGTGTATGTATGATTTAAATTATGTATTTCATTCTAGAGATAAGTTAAAGAAAAAGAATGAAAACAAAAAAACAATGAAGAATACACAAATAAATGTATGTTTATTTATAAATTATACGTTTTTATTTTTAATATCAATTTTCGCTTTCAATATTGCATATGGCTGACATTAAAAAGAAACTGACTTTCAAATAAAAATTGTTTTGATCTATTCGCTGCGTGGCTTGGACCAGCGGATGAATAAACAAACAGAGTAGTAGTTTGGGCAGAGTAAAATAACCTTTTTTATTTTACTTACTTACTTTACTTTAGATGGCGCTCACAGCCCAGGATGGGCTTCGGCCTCAACTAACAAGCCCCCCCAGCCAGCTCTGTCCCTAGCTAGCCGCTTCCAGTTGCTCACACCGAGTGCTTTGATTTCGTCGTCCACTTGTTTGCGCCACCTGTTGCGGGTTCTTCCTCTGCTGCATACCCCATCGGGGTTGGATTCGAAGACTCGTCTTTTTTTGGAGCCATGAAAAGTTTTTTACTTTGCCTTGCATTAAGATTAGCTTTTAAAAACGAGCACTTAATATTAAAATCAACCATAATATATGTGTCTTATAAGGATAGGACAGTCTTACTGAAGTGCCACTATGATATCATATGCGAAACGAATTAATTTCTAGAGTTGAGGTCGCTTGTTATTTTGTTTGCATTATATTCAGTCAATCGACTTAAAACAGAAGGAAGCGAAAGCTATGCAGCCTAGCTGCAAGTGTTATCACGAGAAAACACCTTTGAATGAAATTTAATTCTTGACCAGTGTCAAGTCTTTCATACAGTTTCCCTCCTTACACATATGCAACGAACTGTTGCGGTGATAACGGAGAGAAGAAAAAGAAAGAACCCGAATGAATAACATCTAACTTGTGTGTGGATAGTAAAAATGCTAGTTGTCCAAATGCAATTGTAAATTAGAACAACCTTCATTTGGATGGGCACGATCAGGTGACCCCGGTGGTGCAATGCGTAGTGCTACGGCCTCTGAGGTAGCTTGGTTTAGGTTCAAATCCAGTTGACGGCAAAAAACAATTTATAAATTAAAATTGGAACTATAGACTAAGCACCACTAAAAGGAATCTGATGATTGGTGTGGCAGCCATGAAATTGCAATAATTCCAGCCTATGTTATACTTGGTGGAGAGCCCACACAAGTGGTTGTTGTTCATTCAAAACCTTCAAAATGCAGTTTTAATTTTATAAAAAAAAAACTATAAATTTAACTTAAGTCGAAAAAGTTGAAGATTCATTTAGTATTTTGTATGTTATATTCAAATTTACAAATAGAATCATATCGAGTTTTCAAGAAACTTACCCAAGCCGCTACCGGGCATTCTGGTGAAATTAAAATTTTGTATTTTGAATGCTTGATTTAAATTACCGCAACATTGAACAACTAATATAAGAACTAAAATTATAGGTTTGGGAAATGAACCATTTCGACGCTTTTCGAAGATTTTGATATAAATGTATGATTTAGTTGCCGTTGATGGATATATTAAGCTATTCGCTCGGAAGAAAATAGTCTCTGATTTTTTCGAAATTATTAAGAAATGTATGGAAATCGTCGATTAAAATAAAACATATAGGTACATACATATGAATTGAAAGGCCTTTAATTGTAGATAGCAAATATGAAATTATTTTCTTTAAAAGTGATCCCCGGAGCTGGCTATGACGATTTAATTATTTTTATTAGCCAATACATGAAAATCGATATCGATTAAAAGCTTCAAAAAGAAGTAAAAAAAGCCAAAATTCCAGAAAACACAGTTTAAAAAAAATTACAATCGTGGCGGACGCTTCATGTATTTTCTTTTGGAAATCGGGGTAGCAATATATTGAAAGTACTCTTCTCCAAACAATTCAGTGAAAAAATCGTCGTAGAAAAATTCTAAGTTTTAACGTTTTCATTTCGGAGTTTATCACTGTAACATATTAATAAAGAAAAAGAATGTCCAACTTTTATGCGCATGACTATGCGTACTTATTTCGTGCGTACTATTTCTCCAACCGTTGTAGTTTTTTTTTTTTTAGAAACTTTGTCTTCGGAAATATTGTTCTACATGGAACTACTTTTTGTGAAAAGTACAAAAGTAAGAAGTTCGCTAAAGAAATCTGCTTGCAAAAAAACATACGAAAGTTGTTCTGACAGATAAATTAAGCCACCACACACAATTATCAATTGTTTTTTTTTTTGCAAGCAGGGATCCTTAGCATTGATATTTATTTCCCACTTTTGTACTTTTTGGCAAAAGTAGGTCTATGTAGTTAAGCCTTTAGAAACTTTTTTTTTATAGAAACTATGTTACTCTTAAGTTGGTCATTCTTAGTAGGCCATTTTGTGAACAAACCCAGGGTCATTTAATTGCTGTAAATTTAAGTGACCTGTGGAGATATATTTATTAATATGGATCCACCACAACATGTAGATTTCTCACTTTTAACTTTTCTTACATGAAGAAACACTTTGTTTTAAAAAATTGTCATGGCCAGTTCCGGAAATAACATGCTTAGAAAATAATTCCATATTTGTTACCTTCAATTAATGGCCTTTCAATCCATATTTGATTTTTCTTTATCGACTCTGGGTTTTTTGTCCATAAATGTTTGGGCATTCTCCTTTCTTCAAAATGTTACATTTGTTAGCAAAAAATTTAAAAAATATTTTGTTGTTTACTGCACAATACTGCAATGTATGGTTGAAAGTGTATGTAGTAGGTACATGGCAAAAATAGCTTAACCTTGTGAACAAATAACGGTGCTTTTGTATTATTTATTATGAAAATTTAAAATCATAACAGTAGATACATAATGTACAAATATATACAGGGTAGGGTTAGACTTACAGTGGCGAAAACGAAAATAGCAGTAGGTAGAAAATAAAAGAAATATTGAAAAATCTTCAACCACCGTGTTGGACGGTTTTCGTTGTGTATTGTGGTAGGTATTCGGTGTTCGGTGGTCGTTTAACAAACTGCCGGGAACCGGTCACCATACAGAACAGTTTTGGACTCATCCGTCCATAAAATATTTCGCCATTTTTCCACAGAAAAGGAGGCAAACTTTCTAGCGAATGTTTTTCCTTATGTTTTTTTTGTAAGTAAAGGCGTTTTTCTTGGTCTACGTGCTGGTAATTTTACTTCCAATGGTCTTCTTCGAACGGTCATATCACTTACTTCCAAATTTAGCTCTTTTCTGATTTGTATAGCCGACTTTTTTGGATCTAGTTTGGCTGATCTCACAATCCTTCTATCAACCTGGCATGTTGTTTTTCTTATTCCACCTCTTTTTTCAGATTATTTAATGAATTTTATTTTGGCGGAGCATGGACAAATACGTTAGATTTCGGTATAAGATTTCCGTTCTCTGTGTAGCGACAGTATAAAACTTCGTTGCTCACCGGTGCAATGCTTACCACGACCCACTTTTGTTGATACAAAAAGAAAACCGTTATTGTAAAAGCCCATTCCTGGTTAAAAATATTTTTTAAAAGAAACTCACTTATTTTAATCTTATTTTTAAAACAATTTTGAAATTAATCCAAAAAACTGTTAAATTATTACAGACAACTGCTATTTTAATGTGCACACGAAATTACATCTACAATAGCAGAAGTAACTGTTTTTCTATGATCATGAATTGTTTCCTATTGTTTTCTTTTTTTTATCATGCTTAATATTTTCTCTTAAGCTGAGTGCTTTCATTTTTATTGGCGGAGTTCAGAGCTAAGAGCTAAATTGCTTAATTTTTATAAAACTACTGCTATTTTCGTGTTCACAGCTATATGTAGTATGTTAAAAACAAGTTAAGTTAAATTTCGTATTTTCTCGCTTAAGTTTTTTATTTTGATGAAAATCTTTGAATTCTAGCAGAGCATTTTAAAATATGGTAAAGTAACAAGTAGTAGACATTAAAATTACAACCAACAAGATCATCTCAACCAACATTCATCGTCGGATTTCTAGAAGGTGGATTGAAATCACATTTTTTTTTCTGTTTACATTGAAAACGACATAATTATTTATTTGTTTCATAATAGTTAGGGCGTTGAGGCCATATTTAAGGTCAAACCTTAGACTTCATTCTGACGAGATGAGCTTTGGTACACTAATAGTCCACATCTTAAAAAAAGATAGAAAAGATTAATCAAATATCTATTGTCAAAGGTGGTTTTTGAGTGAAAATGTTTTATCTGCTCTACTCAAAAAATACAATAGTTTTTCCATTAAACGACGATTACTTTCTTAATGGTGATTGTATCATCATAATTTTACTAAAATTGGATTCAGCGTTAAAAAATACTTTAAAATCCTGTACCATATTAATTATTTGTACCCCAATTACATAAAAATAAAATGTTGGGTTTATAACCAATATATTTGCATGGATCCTTTTGAGTCTTGGTTCTAACAAGAAATAAAACATTTCTACCAACTTTCATCAACATACCAGTCTTGGGAGGTGTTTACTGGTAGTACAGTAGTTCACTTTTCCCTTTCACTCAAAAAGACACCCTTTCACACCATATATTTTTATGTCTTTTGATTCTTACGACAGATGAGACATGTGCGCCAAGTCTCATCACTATAACATAAAAATTTGTTAATGTTCTTTTCACTCAAAATCGAGTTATCATTTTATAATCGGGGAGGTGTCAACAAATTAGCATATCCCTATGGCTTCAAGTATTCTAAATCCAACCAGACATTCAACGACGTCAATCGATGTCTGGTTCCCGATTTATAGGCTTATTTTTGTGAAATTTTGTGGTCTGCCAGTGTTGCCACCATGGCAACACTTCTTAAAAGTAAATTCAGAATGTGGACTTTTATTGTACCAAAGATCATCCCATCAGAATGAAGTGCAAGGTTGGCTCTCCTAACGCCCTAACTTTAAATAAGTGCGGATATTAGTTCGTCTTTATTTAACGAATAATTAACTTTTTGTTTATAACATTATTATAACAAAACATGTACCAGACGGATTCTGTTTTGTTAATTAACTGGATTTGCTAAGGAATAGATTTTTTTCTTTTATTTGCCATTGATAAATAAATCGTTGTCCTTTCCACATAAAGTTTTTAATAATTTAGTCATTCTTGTCAATAAAAAACGATAAACCAGTAAACGCAATAATGGAAATGTAGCTAGCCCCTTATAACGGTCTTAAACAGATTCCGATAATCTCGATTAGATGCCCAATTTGCTTTAAAATCAAGCACCCTCAAATTACGATCTGTAGCCACAAATAAATATCGACTATCACATGCTATACTGTACACTGGCGAAGTTCGGCCATTTCTCGCCGAAGGAAAGTATATCTGGACACATTTCTCGGGCATTCGGATATCGTACAGATTCACTCTGCAGTGATGTTTGACGCCACACAACACTGCATAGAGACCATCGTATTCCAGACAATAGATTGAAGAAGCAAACTGATCCTCCCATATGCCTACATCAGCGTCTACTCGACGATCGTACATTCGGAATGTAGTGTCGAAATTAGCGGTCAAAAGTACGTTGTCATCCTTGAGTTTGAGGTCATAGACGGAGAAAGTTTTTGAGTTGAGGATTCGATGAGTTCCGCTGAAAAAAAAAAAAAATAAACAATCTCGAATAGCTTCTTTGGTAGATCCTTCTTACGTCTCGATATCGATTTCCCTTAGTGCTTGTTGTTCTTTGTCCGTGTATAAGCCTCCATAGAACTTTTCGCCGCTAGGGGTGAACTGCATTGATTTGTATGATTCAGGGTACTCCTTGACCATATCCAGGTAGAGTAGATCGAATTGGTCAGCTCGTTCCCATAGTTTTGTACACTTGTCCGTGCTGGAGAGGAACAAGTTTTTGCTGAAGTCAACACACCAAAGATATTCGCTGACATCGTGGAGACGCACATCCGTAACAATTCTATCCTCATAGATAAATCCACTACCATATACACGCCCAGCAAATATCGTTTCGTTTTTCTTTGCGAAATCAGAAATGTCTGCTTTTGCGCTTGAACAAATCTCCTCTGTGCAGCGTCGCTTTATCGGCTCGTCCCTGCAACGCTTATGAATCCTCAGGTATCTTTGGTGAGTGATGTATAAGTTCTCTTTGTCAAGGTGGATTTTTGCAGCACACATTCGATTGCTATTGAAGTAAATAGTTTCTTTATAGCGCCCATTGAGCCAATTGGCTCCGATTGAGAGACGACTTCGATAGGAAAGGTTATTGAAGGTTCTGGGAAAAAAGCAAGTGTTATTTATTGAATAAGATTGCAGTTGCTAGGAAGTACTCAGTTCCCACCTATCACAAATAGCCGGATCATCACGATGACCACAGAGAAGAAGATCCAGGGTTTTGGAAAAATAAATATGATTGTTTATGACTGAGTTAAAAAACGAACTGGCACGACACAAATTCGCTAAGTCAGATGCATCGCAGTAGCTGAATATTTTAACAAGACAATCAAGATTCAAATCACATATTGTTAACATTTTATTTTAAACCTAATTTATAAAAAAAATATAATTTGTAAACTTAAAAAGTATTTTAAAATCCAATTGCAATATGCATTTCTTCTTGTTTTTGTTTTGACAGAAGGATTGTAGCGAAATTTGCATGACATACAATTGGGTTTGTTTGTTTGAACATTTTGAAGAATGGCGCGTTGGTACAGTAATGTTAAGAAATTTGATCACTTAAATCACAAATTATGCCTGTTTCACAATGCGACGAGAAAAACAAACGTGAAGTTGACGAGGTCTCATTTACTCCGTTCACATGATGTATTCGAGCTCAAGCTCGCTTGTCTCCTTTGTATACCTGCATTGAGTTCAAATGAGCTTCAACCGACTCGATTCCAGTCGAAATTGTTGACAAAATAATTGATGTGTAGACGACAGTGTTTTTGCACATGTGCGCGAGTAGTTATTTATTTGTTTTGATAGCTATGCAATGTATGGACTAAAATTCATTAAATTTTATTTGTTTTTGTGTGAAATAAATATTTTGAAGCCATTCCTTCAACTGTAATCTTAACACCATATCAACTCGACTTCAAATGGGGCTCTCAACTCACGTGACGAATAACTTGGGTCTAAAATCCGACCCTTATTTAGCTCGAGCTGTCGATACTGCTTGAAAACGGGGTAATTCTGGTTTTTCAAAGCCTCAAAAAAGAAATCTCAAACTATCCCAAAAATTCTCGTATACTAAAAGGCAAGACCACGCTCAACTTCATCGAAACTACACTTCACGACACGGCAAAACATTATTTGTATGAAATTGTATGAGTTATGTATATATCGCACTAAGCGGCAACTGAACTTCATAAAATTTTATAAAAATTCTTGTGAATCGCAGTTGTGCGTGCTGCAGTGCACTTCCATCGAGTGCGGTCCAAACTTAAATGTTAAGAACAGTTGACTTCAAATCAAACTAAATTTAAATTTTAAGTTGAGTTGTGTGCTAACGCTGTGGCTCCATTAGCAATTTTTGAGGCAATGGCAAAAGCAATGGGAATGTCAATTTATTGCTTGAGTGGGCATTGTATTACCAGACAATTTCACTTAAATTAGCTGTATTTGAAAATATAAAACTTTGATTCACAATTTTTTCTGCACGGTTTCTCATATTTTCACCTTCATCTGCCGGGCAATATTGCGATTGCCATTGCCAAAGCGACTCCATTGGGATTATTCAAGGCAATGTTGTTTGTTTGATAAGATTGAAGAATGGCCCCGGGCCCCCGGTGTCTGGGGCCCCCCAAATCGAATTCAACCTCCATTACTTTTCATTGAACAATGAAACAAAATATGTGTAGAATGGATGTACATTACATGGGTATATATATATTTTAAGATTTTATGAAAAATACGTTCATATGAACCTACTACCTACTAATTATATTTTTTTTTTTTCGTTATGTTTCTATATCACACATGAAGACAAATTTTATGGGGCCCCCCATCTCGAACAAAAATTTTTTTTTTGTTCAAAATTAATTTTTTGACGGGAGCACTCATTCCACTCAATAAACATTTATGTATTTACATATTCTACGCCGATTTTGATGAAATTTTCAGGAAATCTTCAGATTGGACCACTGGATCAACAGAATTTTTGTTTGGTTAAAGTAAAGTGTTTCCTATTCAAAGCAGGGGGTCGGTCGCCAGTTTTGAATAAAAGCTTTTATTTTGTTTTCTATTCATTGTTTTTTGCACTTTACATGTTGGTTGGTATGCCTATAAATGCTGATGTGTTGTCCTAATTTCTGTGCCCGTTCTACTAGCACTATTTCCTCAATATTTTCTTCGCCAAAATGTTTTGTTGGATAAATTTTGCTAAAGTAATGACATCAATTTGAAGGGGTAACCAGAAAACCCCATCGAAATCTGCCGGGCTCTGTAAAAAAAACCGCAAAAATAGGGCATAAGTATTTGCCTCACTAGAGTGAGGCCACTTCAAAAATCTCTCCAAAAAAGACAAAATTTAAAAAAAAATATTTGATTTTTGTATATATGTATATATGTATGTATGTTGTATATATGTATATATGTATATTTGAGTATGGCCACCATTTTGTGACAAAATCTCTATATTAGAAGGCTTAATTGAATGATTCAGATTTTTTTTAAATAATCGAGACCAATCTCGACCTAATCATCACTCTATTAAGACGTCGTCATCTTCAGAATGTCTACTGAGTTCAAAAACTTTTTTGAAGTAGCCAGGTCCAAACGTTTTCAACGAAGTTCAAGCCAAGTTTAAAGAGCGGTCCGGTAAAAGTTCCATTTTTGTATTCTAAATCTAGATTTTACCTGACTTGAAAGTGTAAAAAGGGGCGCTGTCTTGTTGAAACATCGAAGGTACAAGTCTAAGAATATTAGTAAGTTTTGAAAATACTCGTTCCAGCAAACATTAATTAAATATTTTCTATCACTGTAGTAGATGTAAATTTCGATTCGAGATCGTCATATTGGGTTATAACAAAGAATATAAAGTTAACAAGAAGTATTCTGCATATGAAAATAAAATCAAGCTTTTCTTATGTCGTTTTCGGTTGGAGGTTCGGAGTTACTCCATTTTGACTCCACTTGCTCCAAAATAGTTAGATTGGCTGTTCCGAGTAATGTTTTCGGAGTTATTTTCTGTGCCGGATTTTATAAAGGAGTAGACCCAGAACACACATATACATATAAATCCTTTCATCGGATTTGTTGTCAAATTAATTTTACTCGACTGAACGTGCAAAATATACATACAAATCAGACAATTTACGCATACACACACAAAAATATTTCACAAATTAGTCTCGGAACACTAGAAAATAATTCGATTGGAATCAAAAAGGAGTAGTACTGTTCCGAAATCCAATCGAAAACGACATTAAGAAGAATAAAACAACGAATCAAAAATATTTGAGAGAAAAGCTCTTACTCATACAATCTTGCCAAACAACACATACAATGTTTATAATGAGATTGGTAGGTATAATAAGGACAAAAACGCAGGCTGTGTTACTGTGTGCCGTATATCATTGTAAAAGCGCTGAGAGAATTATTGAATAGCCCATAAAAAAGCAAAAGCTCTGAGAGCGGTTCGCAATATTTGAACCCGCAAGAGATGCGTCTTCTTGGTAACTTTATGTTCTTTTGTTATAGTTTCTCACGCCATAACACCTGACGTAGGACTGTGAAGTCTAAATGGATAAAGTTTTTCTCTTATAAAATATTAAAATTAATAATAACAATTTAAAATCTGAAAAGACAATATATTTTCATTCGGAACTCGAAACGACATTATCAATAGGAAAATTCGTTCGCAATCTTATATAACCTTTACTTTGGAATGGTTTCATTAACATTTTTAAATGGTGGGTGCTAGGTATTTTTGCATATCATTTTTGGTGTCGTAAAACTGGCTTAAACGTCGATTTTGATGTCATTTAAGGGGCTGAGAATGTAATTTGAGGCAAACCACAGTTTTAACCTAATTTTTTCGTCCCTATCTTATTTCTTCCGCTGTGTAAGTTTTCTATTTTTTTGCAGCATTTGTTGGTATCCGCAAGATAATTTTTGTGTGTAACTTAATTTCAGTTTGGTTGATTTTTTTCGGCATAAACGTAAACGTTTTTCTAAACTTCACTTTTATTTAAAGAATACAAAATATAGTTTTTTGCCCTTTCTTAAATATTTAAAATGTTTGTAATAAGAAGATAAGGAAATTTAAATATACAAATATTGAAATTACTTCTGTTTTAAGTGGAGTGAATGAATGAATTTTGTTATACCTTGGGCGAAACACAATTATTTCTGGATTTGAGGTCATTTGTACTTTTTAATTGAATTTTATTCATTCACTCCACTTAAAACAGAAGTAATTTCAATATTTTAATGACCACGGATATTTATTTTCTGGGTGCACAAATTTAAACAAATTCCCCTAGAATAATAAAATTCACAGTATCTTTTTGCTGTGATTTTTATAAGAGTCGGTAAACATCGACCAAAATTTGTGTCTTAGTAGGGTATAACAGACTGACTGAAGAGCCCACTGTTATACCTTGGGCGAAACCCAATTATTTCTGGAGTTGAGGTCACTTGTACTTTTTAATTGAATTTAAAATTTTTGTTTAGAAAAAATCCATTACGTTAAACTTTCAAACGCGAAATTTACTGTGGCCTCAATTAAGTGACACAACTTTGTATACCTTTTTTTCAGTTCATTAACAAAATCCGTGATATTTCTTTAAATATTCCAAGATACTCTTTAGTTTTGCATCTTTATTTTTGTAAAATATGTATGTACCCACAGCTAGTAAACTTATTTTGAAACACATTTTGTTTAGCAGATACCTATTGTATGCAATATAAATAGCGAATAAAGATAAGAATAAAGAGTGTATTATAATTACTATGGTTTATGTTTTCTCTGTCGTAAAAGATGAGTTATTAAGACTACAAAAATATCTGATCGTACAAGGGGCCCCATTTAGTATTGCCGCCCCGGGCCCCCAACAAGCTTAGTCCGCCACTGATGCTATAAGAACGAATGTGGTATATATTTTGAGAGAATTTAACAACATTGATTTTCCATTAATTTTACCCTTCCCTAAAATCTGTTCAATAATTTTTGCAACATTCATTCACACAAAACTAACAAAAGAAAGTCTTTTTGTTGTACCTACGTAGCGGATCATTGCTGGGAAATAAAATACAACACATCAGATTTCAGATGTCCATTTCTCATACATTAACCGGAAGGATATTGCAAACCAATTACATAATGTCGTTCGTTTGTCGTATTGTTATGAGTAGTCCTTTGAGTTTTTCACCTATTTTCAGGTCAAAAATTTAACCAATAAAGGTTATCATGCTGCGAGAAAAAATATACCAATTGGCCGGATATAGTGACAGCAGGAAATCTTTATTCTATCATATCTACAGAGAGGAATTTTTCCATATGCATTTGCATTGGTCTTACGTTAAAATGTGATTATTTTATAATGGATATTCAATATGAATTGACTACGAAAGATCCTTTTTATCGAGATTATACTTCAATCAGTCATCAAGTCGTCAGGATAAATATCAATTGAATTGCTATTGAAACTCCAGATGAGAAGTTGGTATAAGATTCATAAAATCTTTTCTCACAAAATTCTTCACGGTTATCTCGCCTTAACTCTACTTGAACTGATAAATACATTTGTTTATCACCACTTCCGGCAAAGGATCATTATTCTTCAATGACTTACCTACCTATTATTGATACGCACTTGTTACCCACGGTTTTTTCTTTCCATGTTCCCATACATAGTTTTCCTATTCCAAAACTACATTCAAAATATTTTCAATCTCTACATATACACATACATACATATGTACACTACTAAATGATTGTGCCTGACATATGAAAACACATTATCTCGCTTCTGTTTCAAGAGTATTTGTCTTCGTTTCCTTGTTTTTAAATTCCCAAAGCTGAAAGGTGCCGCTCATTAATTAAAAAAAGGTCCTTACGCACATGGTTCCACCTATCCTTGTTTTTTTTTCTGCCCGGAAGACATTATTTCGATGTTGATTGAAATAAGAAAAACAGATTGTTCTTTCTTGCTCCCATCATATGATTAAAGAGCTTAAAGGATATACAGGATATGCTGGTGCAGTTATTCTATGATTTGTATATATTAGAAAAGGTTTTGGGAATATCCATAAAATCTTATTTTAAATCTCTTGATCTCTGAATTTGTTAGAAAGAATGTTCGCGATTATGGTCTTTAAGATACATGTTAAGCAGGAGTGATTTTCCACCGCCCGTTATTAAAACTACCTAAGCTAGATATAAGATCCTTTACAAAAGATTAAAAGATTTTCTAAAACAATACGTCCATTGATCATGATATGGTATCTCTCACTTTTCCAGCTTGTTTATCTAGAGTAGTGCTCTAAATAATTAACACTTGCCAAAGAGGTCCTCTTAGCTCGAACAGATGTTTTTTGGCTTAAATCGGCTTGGTATTTACGGATAGAATATATAAACAAAGATATTTTTGTTGTTGTTGTTTGTTTTGTGGTCAAAGAAAGCAAATTTATATATTCTATTTGGTTGTATTTCTGTGATAAAGTAGGTAGGTAGGTACATATGTACATTTATGGAAACGAGGTTTTGATACATATCATAATGTGAGTGCTGTAAAGAATATTCCTCGGTCTCTGTTTAATAATTTGTATACCTACCTAGTATAATATAACTTTTTCGAGAGCTATTCTGGAATTTCCATAAGGTGTTTTCTTTACAAATAAAGATAAGCTATCGAAGCTAAGCAGTGCTTACAAAGTACCTATACATTAAGGTGTCCGTTATTTCCCAAACTCATTTTTTCGGATAGCACACCCCGTCAAACGAAAGTTTATGCCGAGAGATGAAATTATTGACCAAAAAAACTTTTTCCGAGGTCATTGACCCGTGCCTCTAAGGTCATACTTTTCCCAAACAAATTTGTATGGGAATTTTGCCCTTTTCACATTTTATTTTTTTTTTCTGGAACTATAACAGTTATTCTAATTTTTTTGAGAATTCTGATTGATTTATCGGTCCTTTAAAAAACTGCTTTTAAAAATGTATTAAAAAAATTTAAATTATAATTTATTTCGATTTCTTAATTCAATAAAAAAAAAAAAAAATTAATTTAAAATATTTTTCTCTTATTTTTCTCTCTCGATCTTCAGCAGTTTTTGTTGTTTTTTGTTAATGATTATCATAAAATAATATTTTTTTTTTTAAATTGCATTAAAAACAGTAATGAAAAGAAATTATAATTAATTTATTTCGATTTTTCAAAATATTAAATATTATTATTTTTTTATGTATTTCATTTTTTTTTCTTACAAAATAAAGTTTTTTTAAATGATTTGTTTTGACCAATATCTTGTTTAAAAACCACATTCAAAAATTACACAATTTTGACACAATTTTCTTCCTATTTCTAAAATAGATAAATAAAGATGTTGACGTTTGAAGAAACGCTTTTGTTAAATATCCTAATTGGTTGAAAAAGAAGTTGAAAGAAACACTCAACCGAATTATAATTTATCGAATATTATTTAACAATTTTCTAACGATATATCGGATCGAGAAAATTTTCCTGTTTAAAAAATTTGTTGATCCTTTTTATAGAAATCTATTTTTGGACTTTCATTCCTTCCAATCTATATTTATTTTGCTAGCTATCTTCATTAACTAGAACTAGAACACACAAGCTTTGATTAAATTTGCAACCAGGAAGTGCTCGCACCTACGAAACAAAAGTATCTAGAACATATCAAACCTCTGTCAGGTAATCTAATTTTACACAAATAGATTTCGATAACATTTATCTATTAATCCTTAAGTATTTTCTATTTCTATTGTGAGAAGCGCGAAAAAGGTGTGTCAGAACTATAAACTTCAATCTCGATATACATAGCTCTGCCAAGTGGGTGAGATCTTATGTATGTATGTAGATGCTTGCCCTCAATTCATCACTGTGTATTTTGCAGCTCATGCTAAAAAGTCACATTTTACCTACTTCATCTTGATGCATTTAACGGTTGCAAAAATCATTCTTTTAGGTTTGTCTATTATTTTGAGACTAGGTATTTGGACGACTACTCTGTGGTGTGGGCGAGTGATTTGTGCGGTATTTGGACCAAATATACACATACCTTCACAAATAAAGCAGTCTATGATTCTATTAAAGGCATTGCGTTTTTGATCTTTTTTGGTTAAGCGAAATGTTTTTTTTTTTGCAAATAATTCTAAACGAAAATAACTAGGTTGGATTGGATTTGCTATAGGTATCACTTTGAAAATGAAGCGATCAACAACACCCTTGCAGATGCATCCTGTGATGTTATTGTGTGCGAAGGGATTTCCATTCAGGAAAATATTACTACTCTTTTATCTTTACACACCCTTTAAGTTCTTACAAAAATACCTGCTCTTTTTTACCAGGTGTAAAAAAATATCTTTTCGTTTTTCAAAATAAAGATTTTTTTTTCAAAACACCTTGCCCACCCAGGATACTAAAAAGGAAAAAAAAATTGTCTGCACACATATAGGTTTAATTTATTTCCTGACAATGGACGTCTATTATATTTTACGTATACAATCGGGGAGTGATAAAATCCCTTACCTAGCTAATAATTAAAAATATTTTGTAAACTACGCTATTATTTAAGATTCGTTTCGGTGAAGATTAGAATGGAAATTATTGATTTTTTTTTTTGTTAGAATAACTACAATTATTTAGCCTGGGACTCCTGAGAGTAAAGGTTTGATTTTTAGAGCCTAGTGTATTTTGAACAACTTTTGTTTATTTGAAAGATAGGAAGAAGAGATCCGTTGAGTTATGACATTAACTTTAGTTTGCCTTCCTATTGCAATATCTTTGCAGTTAAAAAATTTGAACATGCTGGAACTTTTTGTTGAAGAAAAATAAATAACAAAACTACTTCTGTTGTTCATCTCTCGCGTTACACATGGCATCGGCTGATTCCTTAATGATTTAAAAATGTATTGTTGTTGGAGGTTCAAGAACATTAACCATGAAACAACACTAACCAACAAACTCTAACTTTATGGACTGAAATCAAATCAATATATTTATTTAGCAAGAAAATTGTATTTAAATGAGGATATACATTTTTTTCTTATCGCATTCGATACTCATTTGTTGCAAAAGACAATACAGTTGACAAGCTCCTGTGATCCTGTCTGAACTAAAATTACTATTTAATTTCTTTTTAAGTTGTTGGGTCCTGCAATACAAGAACTTGTATTTATTGTTTTATTACTCCTTCCCAGGTATATTATGATATGAAGACCATTCAGGTACATATGTAGGTCCATACTTCCAAGCACAATCATTAAAGGTGAGTCTTGTCACAAGTGACAAAAGCTTTTCTTATTTAAACCTAAGTACATACGTTTCAATAAATCTTTTTCAAGGTTAATGCTCTTCTAAACCGTAATTCCCGTTTTGTAGTTTTCTTTTTGTTTTGGTTTAATTTTATTACTGTTTCGAGATAAAGATTTTGGTTTCAAATATCCTTCTGAGAAATTTTGTCTGTTTACATCGACAAACCTTTGTTTTATTAAAATACTACAAAATTTACAATTTTCAAGCTACCGTGTAGTTTCTTCATGATTTCCACGACCATGTGTTTAGCACGCGAGTTTTTATCGCGTAGCATTAGGGGCCTACTTCAAAGTATTATGTCTACCTGGTCAACCAAAAATGTCCCTGTTTGCGACACATTTCTACTAAAATTCCAAGAATTTCTTTAGTTGCGCTATACGGATTTTTGAAATGCATTTTAAGAAATATCTAAAGTAAACCTAACCTACCTACCTACAGCATTTCAAGGTCATGTTTAATGAAAGCAACAACAATTATTACAATCTTTATGTCAGAACGCAACAAAGGTACAAAGGAACAATGTTTTTCCATTCATATATTTCTAACTAAAGTGACATATCAAAAAGAAATACATACACATGTATATAATGGACTGAAGGACATCGAACGGATACCGATAACTGCCGTTAACATTAAATTTTTATTGTTGCTATGATGGTATAGTTGCGCTTGGGATGTCATTGAAGTTGAGATGTCAACAAGATGACATTGTTGTGAGAATGGACAAAATTGTAATTTGAACGCCTTGTGAGGTTATGAAATTTCCTTCGGCTAAAAGAGAAATTTAAATTGATTTGCAACAATATAAACAAAGGACAAATTTAAAGGAGTTAGAAGTTGAAAGAAATAAATAAACTGAATTATCACCAGGGAAAGGATTTGCTGACCTAAAAAAATCAAAAAAGGCAAACAAAAATTCTTAAAAAGGCAAAAAAAAAAAGGCATTTATTAAATAAAGAGAATATAAACATAACTTAACGTCTAATTATAATAGCATTGAACTACCAACAGCTTTTTGAAGTTCTCAGGTAACAGCCTTCTACGATTGTCTCTTAGAAGCGTCTTCAATGTGCCAAAGGACCTTTCTACTTGAGTAGAAACGAGTGGAGATTATTTTAAACTCTCTAGTCTCTACATCATTCACTTCAACGTTTTCGGAAAGTGCGGAGTTGACCTCGCCATTTATTACAGCATTTGCTCAACAGTTTTAAGTCCACGATTTACATTAAAAACAGTAGTGAACTTTTTCAAAACTTCATTTGCAATTATTGGCCCTTTCGATGTTTCCAAATTTTCAATGATATTCGAAGTGCAAGGAAATGCGCGATTATTCATAGAGAAATGCAAAGATCTAGTTTTTATGAGGAAAAAAACAAAAAAGGACAAGAAATTTTATTGCGAAAACATCATATTGACTCTATTGTAGACTGTAGTTCTACAACCTGCTTTCTTTTTCTTGTATGTTGAGGGCAAGCCAATTTGTTTTCTGTGCGCTTTAGATTATGTTAGGATCATGTTTTTAAGTGAAATAATCTCAACTGGAAATGGAAAACTACATGCAGTTTGTATTTGTAGAATTTTTTTTGAAGATTTTTTCGCTTAACTTTGATAAAAAAGCAACCAAGTCTAAATTGACACAAAAGACACCAATGGGTAAAAAAGGCAAAATAAAATACATACATTTTGAATCAGGAGGACATGAATCGTGTTTGTATAAAGTCGATACTTTCTTACGATCACGCAAACAAAATATGCAAAGTTAGCAATATCCTTTCCCTGCTTATCACCAATAGTAGTCGATTTTTCAATCATCAGCTTAAGCCTAGTATACAGTTCTTTTGAACGAAAAAAAAAAATATTGGTGAGAAATATTTTTTTTTTTAACATCTGGGATGAAACGAAAAATTTGTTCTATTTTTTTCCACAAAACAATGTTACTGACATTGTTTTGTTTGCGCGGAAAATATTTGTAGTGAGCAGTGGTGAGTACAAATTTTTTTGTCAGGGTTGGTTCACAGCTCGATAAAAAAAATTAAACGTCAAACTTTTTTTTTCCGCAAAAATATGTATTTCCCTTTAGAAATGCATGGCGTTTTTTTTTGTTGAGGAACTGTATACTAGGCTTAAGGTATCAGAGGTATAAATTGTAAAGCAACAGGACGAAATGTTTATCTGAAGTATAAATAAGTACTACCTGAGGTGCAAGTCATCAGTGCAAGCTACATGTCATCGGTCTGGCAGCTATATATATCGCGGCCCAACACCATTAAAATGCACTTTCAAAGTGCAACAACAAAAATAATCCCTCTAAAAGAGCTTTATACGGCTCCAAATTTTCATCACTATAGCCTCGTGCCTATACTAACCAGAATCCATTGGTCTGGCAGCGGGTTTAACTCTTACCCAGCACTGAAAAACTGTCCCTAAGACACTCACATATTCTAACATTTATTTTGAAAACATAATTTATAATTTATTTCGATTTTTAAAATTATATATATAACATGTTTTCCTTTTTAGCCCACTCAAATTCGACAATAAATTCGCAAAGTGCGATGTAGTTCTGCATTTTTGATAGTTGTTGTGTCTGTAGCTAAGTTTGCAACTTTGAAAAACCTGTGCTCGCTGCAGGAAAAATGCAACAGTGAAAAAAACTCTAAAATCACCCCATTTTGTCCGTCATTTTCCTTTATAACTTTGGAAATATGCAACTTATGAAAAAACCATCCACTTTATTCTTGTTTGGTATAAAGTTTTCTACTAGAACACATTAGTTTAAAATTCATGTATGTTATATTTGAGTTGCTATCTAACCACGATTAAAAAAAACAAATCTGAAAAACTAAGTAATTTTGAAGCGCTCAAAAAATAGGTCAAAAATTGTCAAACTGTTCTCAAAATTTGCAATCAAAAAGCCTAGAGAAAATTCGATCCAAATCGGTCAAACAGTTTTGGCAAGAAACATGATGTTAACTAAGTGCAACAAGCAATGATTGCATCATTGCTGATGTGGTCAAAGTAGGAAACTTAAGTTAGCACTGATTTTTGTACACGTTCTTGGAACCCTTCACTATGATAAAATATAGTTATAATATTTATTCATTTCATTTAAGTATTTCTACGTTCCGGAAATTTTTTGAAATGGTACTTCCAGACCCCGCGGCCGTTTTTTATGTAATTTCGCGAATTTCGCGTATCAAATGTGGTTTCACCGACTTTAAAAGATTTCTTTTGACTCTCTAGGGATATTCCAGTCTGAAAATAGAATATAATCATTTTTTCACCTATTTTTGAGATTTTATAAAACAAATTTTTTCAAAACAAATGCACCGATTCATCAAAGTACTGCACTATGACTCATGTTCATGTATGAATCGTGCATTTTTGTGAAAAAAGCATTTCGAATTTTTACAGAATCTCAAAACTAGGTGACAAAAATGGTTATATTCCATTTTCAGACTGTAATATCTCAAACACTAGAGCTGATGGCGAAAAACCGATGATAGATTTGAGTTCAGCACAGGAAATTACCTATGATACGAGTCTTACTGCTCGTTCCTGAACCCATGGAGGTCTTTAAAATCGAGAAAAGCTTAAAAATCAACCGATTTTGGGGGTGTTCAGCCATTTATCGAGTAAAAACGGCATATTTTGAAATTTTAAGGGGCAGTTACTTGTGCAGTTTTATTATTAGCATCTCCAGAGAGTCAAAAGAAATCTTTTAACGTCGGTGAAACCACGTTTGATACGCGAAATTCTTGATAATTTGTTGACTTTGAAAAAAATCGTGTTTTTTACATACAAAAAGGCCGCGGGGTCTGGAAGTACCATTTTAAAAAATGCCCGGGACGTAGAAATACTTGTGTGGGTATCCTCTACAAGATCCACGATACCCATTTTGAATATCTGACAAAAAAAAAAATATTAGACACCCCTAATGTACCTAATAGTTATAAAAATCGAAAAAAATATAAATATAAATTAGAAACATTTTTAGACAAAAATTATTATATTATTTTGCGAGTAAAACGTTTGCTGAGTTGCTAGGTACACTCTCTCAAAAAAAGGCCCATTTTTGAATATAGTTCTTTAAAGGTAGCTATAATGGTCATAAGATCCTCATAAAAGGTCAACTATAGTCCCAGTATTTGGTAAGCCGCCAATGAGATGCTAAAAATTTCTCTACTTTTTGTATATGTTATACTAATAGTAATAGTCAGTACAGTGGATACAAGTTAAAATGATCGACAGACCACTAAAAGATCATCTTCCATTACCTTATGGTATTAACACACTTTTGCATATTTTTGATACAATACACGGTATTATTGAAGCGAAGATCTAAACTTATTAATATGTAGACTTTATGTAATTTGGTATTTCGGAAGGCTCCTACATGACTAATTGGTTTTTCTTATCACGAAAAATTCCCATTAAAAAATTAAAATTTACGCCTTGACAATTTTCCAACGTCACAGTGTACCACGTGTTTCATTCTAGCTGAATCAGTATAACATAAGGTGTAGATTTAGCTATAGCTCGTAGAGCAATATCAAAGCAAGCTGAAAGATAGGAAAATAGAACTGTATGTATGGATATGTATAAACAGCGCTAATACAAAATATAATTGGGCCTTTTTTATTGTCAGATGTGATCCATATTACATTCTTTACAACAACAACACGAGATCCTTCTTTCATAATCCAAAAAAGTTATTTTTGACTTTTACTCAATCAAGAATGAGGTGACGTCTAAAGTCTAGGTATTAAATCTACTATATACCTGTCAAATCACCCAATATTATTTTTGTTCCCTTTATGACAATGTCACGTTCGCCATCACAGTATCAGCTCAAGCTAAATAACAATTGAATAGGGCAATATTGTTAAGTATAATAAATCATTCATTTTTGTTTTGTACAAATTTGTTATCATTATTTTGAGCTTGGAAAATCACGATTTACTTCTGATTGTAACATATGGGGAATCATTTTCAAGTTCATTGAACACGTAACACTTGTGGTCTTATGAAATACTTTAAACAAAGATTAGAATATGACTTGGTATATTCGTAGCTATATTTTGTAGATATATATGTATATTTTTTTTCAAAGGCAACGTAGGTACCTATAAAAGCTTTAAATAAACATGAAACCACAAAATGGTTTCTCAGGCAGGGTAGTATGGTGGTGTGTGTAATAACTTTTCAATGGCAACATAAATTGCTGAAATCAACAATGCTATTGAGTCTATACCGTGCCGGTGCTTGCGTATAGTTAAGCACCAAGAAATTAATTGCCTCAGAAAGTACAACAATTAAACCCTACCTATGTATCTATCTCTTACACCTTAGTGCAATTTAGAACATAATAGATATAATTATAACAAAAAAACAACAGAACATTGTTATGAATATTTTGTGGGCAAAAGAACTTGAATCTATCTGGACAAATAGTTCAAAAGAATGCAGTTTTAATTTCGTTTATTCTTTACGTTTTTGACTTTTGTGGTTGGTAAATAGGTTAGTCTTAAATATTGCTATTGAAATTTGAAGCTTGATAAGTATAATGGATCGAGCAAATTAATGCAAGATTGAATCTGACTTACGAACCTCTAATCAAAATCTTGAACATTTTTTAAGGATAATACTTGGTTTAGGTTAGGAACTTCCTATAATTTTCTCTAAAAAAAGTGTTAAGAAAATGTTTGTATACCAAGTTTCAATTATAAAGGGTTCTCCATTAATAGCCCAGGCAAAATGTACAAAACAAGGCGAATCTGCCAACAAAATTCAAGTGAAGGCTTTTAAATGCATTTGTCCTCATTTTGGCATAAGAAGTACTGTCGCGAAAGTCCACTACCAAATCGTGTGCGCGTCAATAGGGCGTCAAGGTTAAATGTCGAAATTATCAGTTTTTCGCATAAAACTCGGAAACGGTAAATGCTATCGAAAAGTGTTTCATGCAAAACTTGTAGATTATGTCATCCAAACAAAAAAAAACTAAAACAATTTTTTCCTTATGACTGACCGTTAAGAAGATATCGACATTTCAAAAAACGTAAAAAATCAAAAATGGTCGTTTTCACGTATAACTCCTAAACTGTTCAAATTTTTTAACACATATCTGAATACAAAATTTGTACATTATGTGAATCCCTAACAGAAAACATTATTATTTTTCTCTTAAAAAATACCGTTTTAAAGATATAGTTTTTTTAAAAGTTTGACAAAAAACTCAAATTTCTAGTTTTTTTATTTTTACTCTTAAAAGCACAAGTTGTGGAAAAAAATCTTACGCTCAGTTTAAAGACCATAATATTTCCTTCAAAAAAAAAAAATGTCATTTTTTCCATACGACTCATAAGTCATAACAAATTGTGACTTCAATAGTGTTAAATGCCAAAAAAAAACGGTTTTTCGCATATATCTTTTAAACTGTAAGCTTAATTGAAAAATTATTTTAACAAAATTTATACATTATGAAACCTTATAATTATAAGCATGCATGAACAGTTTTTTTCTAGAAGGTTTTATCTTTATTTAAAAGCCCCATCAATGACATCATGTGTGAAATATAACATCGTTCAAATGGCCGCCGCGGCTTCGCTGGATGGCGCGGATTCGAAAGTTCCAGTTTTCGATGACTTTGGCGCATAAATCAGGCTGAATTTGACCAATGGCATCGATTATGTTGTCTTTGATGGCCGCGCTTTGATTTATTCGCATAGACCTGCGATTATGCGACCCACAAGAAAAAGTCCAAAGGGGTCAAATCAGACTATCTTATTGGCCAATTCACGTCGCCTTATTGCGAAAATCCATGCCATGAAACCGCTCGTGCAGAATATCGATTGTGTCTTGAGCTGTGTGGCACGCAGCGCCATCCTGTTGAAACCATATGTCTTCGGTGTCCATTTGATCCAATTCATTGCATGATCCATTTGATGCATTGGCACCTCGTGAATCTCGCGTGGATTGGTGTCGTCCCAAATCCGGCATTTTTGCTTATTCACGTACCCATTCATCAAAAAATGGGCCTCATCGCTAAAGATGATTTTTCGACCAAAATTGGGGTCAACTTCCAACTGCTCCAAAACATCATTTGCACGTGTTGCTCGACGCTGTAACTTACCAGGATGATTTGCCTTTAGTAACTGACTAAAATTTGACAGAAAGTAAAAGAAACAATATGGCCGCCACGAGCTGTCAAAATCAACCCGTCCCTATTGGAAAACAATTTATAAGTCAATATCGATCAATTCTACACAAACCTTCTCACCCGATTAATTATGTACTAACACAATTTTAAAAAGAAACATACAAGTCATAATATAACCAAAGTTCCTCAACATAATCAAAATAATTTTTATAATATCTATTTTATCTGCGTCAATTATAAACATTTCCTCACTTCCTGTGACCTAGAGCAACTATACATTATTAGCTACTTAAAATTCAAAAGAACAATCAAAAGCAATATACTATACGAGTATAAAAAAATACATATTTCTCAAACAATCTGTCTTATAGGTGTTCTAGACATCTAGACTTCATCTCTCGCACGTCGTCGCGCCCTTCCACCCAACCTTCAATTAAATCAAATTAAAACAAAAAAAAACAACACATACATAGTGGGTGCCAATCATGTGGCAAGACTTCGAATGAAAATAGATCGTTTTAGTGATATTTATCTCGCGCAATCAAAAAACTATAAACGATTATTTTTTGTCGGGTTTTTATTTCGAAAAAAGGAGCGCGAACGCGAATATAAGACTCGTGCGCAGTGCCATGTTTCAACAAATTGTGAAACAGCATTTTCTGTTCAGTTAAGCAATTCGTTTTGGTTTTTTTTTCTTTTTTTTTTTGAGAAATTTTGATTCATTTAAGCAACAATTCAACCTAAATGTAAACAGATACTATACAATTTGTCAATTATGAAACCAGAACTTATATATTTCGCGTAAACAAACCGAAGAAGGTCAAAAGAATCTCGGCTAAGACACTTTCAATATGCCTAGTGGTTGTTTTTTTTCTTTTCTGTCGACTATATTCTCGTCTGCTACTCCACCTCACCCACAGAACCATCATAGTGAAACCACTTTTCATTTCGATTTCAGAAACTGTTCAGCATTGCTTCATCTTAAAGAACGCAATATGCTCTACAACGAGATCTAAAAGTGTATACCTAGTAAACTTGAATTTTAAAGTTAGTTTTCATGGTAGTTTCAACTGCCAACTCTTCCAATATATACCACCAGCTCCAGCATATAAACATATGTATAAGTCGAGCTTACACTAAAATGTATTTCTTCTTCGGTGTCTGATTTTAGTACACACGCTCTTGAGATTGAGAGTGACATTTGTTCCACGACGAGTTTTTATGGCACAACTTTGATCTCGATCTCATTTACGCTTGTTGGACCAGTTAGCATTGACATATGCATATCGCTTTTATCTGAGACTTTGCAACAGTTTGATGGCAAATACTGTTCTAGCTTCTAAGCTATAAAACAATAGGCAGGTATCTTAGTAAAAAAAACTATAGATGCAGAAGCTGGTCTTAGAGTTGCCGCTACTGCTGCTGCTGTTTTTCTTTTGGTAATTGAAACGTTTTGACCTAGTGTGCTCGATTTCTTGCTTCGTATGGCCACACACTTTTTTGAAATCTTGTTCTTGAGCTTAGAACTAGGTAGAAAAGTGATATTGTTGATGTATGTAGGTATAATTACTCATTTTACATTCAGTAATTATTACCTAATTGATTTTGTACTAGTGAGCTTTTGATCATGTATTATTCTGAGCAATATAAGCTAGCTTAGACCGGTTTTTGTTTTTGGTAAGCGTTAGCCATAGTTTTTGAACAATTTTATGTTTATATTTTAATTAATTGTAAATATAGACAATTATTTATTTGTCTACATATTTTAGTAATTAAAATAAGAACTGCTTTACTTGGCGTAATATAAGCCGTGGTTTGACTAAAAAGTAACAGTTTGGAACAAGGAACTTATAAATACGTATAAATCGGAATTTAATTGTATGCCAACATAATTTGTGTAATCACTTGATCTGCTTTCAGAAAAGAAAATCAGTCGGATAAATTTAACGATTCATTTGAGATATTGCTTTTAAGTTATGTTATAAACAAGCTGTTTCGACAGACTTTGTTCTGTTTTTGTGAGTTTCTGAAAAGCTATTGGAAATGTTTAAACAAAAATAAAAGAAACAAATCTCAAATTTTAATTTGCATTTGTATTTCATAGCAAACTAATTGTAACAAGGAATTAAGATAATTAATTCATTTTTTGTTAGGTACTAGTTTTGTGCTTGTATAGTTAACAAACTCATCATTAACATTTCTCAATAATTTTGATATTAATAAATTGAAAACAGCTTCTATGGGCCTATTGCTTGAATTACAATCATTAATTTCTGGTTGGCAATCATAAACCAACTTAACGTGCACAAACAAACTTTTATTTAATTGCATTAAAAATTCAATGAAATAAAAAAGTGCGTACACGACCTAGTGCACCACACTATTCTATCGTCGTTTTTAGAGAGAATACAAACTTGGTATGTTAACGTCATAGTTTATGGTTTGCTTCTTTCCTTTGGGAGGGTGATTCCGTTCGTTGTTTTATAGTTTGTTTTAAACATAATCCTCATATTATAATATTGTGAGTCAATATTATTATGTAGCATCATTGTGCACACATAATGCATGAGGTGAATGGACGCGCGGTTCTGGTCGAATCTAAGATGTTGTTCTTTGTTGTTTCATCGGAACATATAATTTGTTCACTATAACATTCGCATATGCGTATATTTGGAACACTGAAAATGCCGCTTTATACTGAAATAAATTAAAACTCTCAAAAAACATTTGCAATCTGCACGCTTAAAATTGTATTGATGTTATTATCAGATCTATACTTATGTAATACTTGTGTAATCCGGTACTTAAGTAGTCAAAAAGGGAGAGAGAGGTGACAGTCATCAAGAAAACATAAGGATTGAAGTGAGCAGTAATTTATCTTATCCAAAAAACGTTCCATTTGGTTCCAATTTTGTCATTGTTCATAGATATTTTATCAGATGTCATTCGTTCATGACATGTGTCCATAAATTTGCAAAATGTCCCACATTCAATGTTGGATCTGAAGAGTTAGTAGGAACACGCGATCCTTTAGGGGCTATAGTTATAGCGATCAGTAAAAACCATTAGTAAAAGTTGAAACAGGTGAAAACTGGAATTTTTTAAGTACAGCCGGTTATTGCAATCATTAAAATTATATCAGTAATTAAATGTCAAACCCCCATCAGCCAGAGCCTTTTATTATTTTAAATGATCTAAAATGCTTTAGTTATTTGTTTACTGATGGATTGGAACAGTAAAGAAATGGAACACAGAAAACTGAAATGTTCCATTTGTTGTGAATTGTCAATCAGCTGTTTAGTAAGTCGCCAGTTGTAGCTTTCATTGAAATCCATCATTGAACCTAAAATCAGTGAAATGGTGGAATATTTTCTGACAAGTCGGTTATAGCTATCATGAAATTTTCTTTCATTGAACATTTTATTCCCCATACAAAAAACAACTTTGAGGTTAAAGTCGATCATTGAACGAAGAACTGACAGACGAGAACAGGAAGAGAAAGGAACGCATTTCATTGGAACGAATGTGTTCCACTTTTGGGAACAAAATATCAGCTGTTCCTTGAAAACGGTTTTTATCATTTACTCCGTTTTACATGACAGGTTCGACGATCGAATCGAATCGGATTGATATTTCGATCTAGGTATACGACCTCACTGGATCGAATTCAAATAGAACCAAAGTACACTTAAAGTGACAGTTTAACTTTACTGTGTGCGTGCTGAAATAAGTTTATGAATATGGTGACTACGAGAGACACAAAAGAACAAAACAAAACAAAGCTAATTGAAATACAAGATACATATATTACAGGTAATATCATTAGCATGTTCATTTTTGTTCTGTTCTGAGCATGTTGTCAAAACCAGTAGTAAAAAAATTGAATTTCAAACAATCACAAAAAATTTGTTTTTGTTTACTGTGTACTTACACAAAGAGCAGCCATCTTGAAATTTGGAAAGGAGCGCCTGATATTACCTTAGATATGTGTACTGTGATTGAAATACACACACGTAAAACTTGATTCTTTAATTTTTCAATCCAGGTCTACTTGTATTTTTCGATTCGATTCAGCTCGCAAAGTGGAATCGGATCGAGAAATCGAAGTAATTGAAAAACAAAAAATGATTTTATATGAAATTTGTAAAGAAAACTAAACAGTTTTTTGACTAAAAAAAATATATAACTAACAACCATCATTTTGGTACCAAAACGCCATCAGTTTTATTTGTTTAAGTGCATCAAAATTGAAAGACAAAATTTTCAATTATGGTTTTCAATAAAAGCTATAACTGGCGCCTAAAACGAATTTCCATCAGTAAAATAAATATGTAAATGCTTTTTTTTACAAAAATTATTCTTCCTAGGGATTATTTATGTTAAAGGGTATTTATTCGCTTTCGGTATCTAAAATTCAAAATTTATAGGTGCATACAACATGTAGGAAATTATCAGCTATATTTTAAGCTTCAAACTCAAGCCTTTCCTGTCAAATTTCTCAAAAAAGGTTAAATTTCTTGTTCATCTATGATTTAAAAGAACCGGACAAATGCACCTTTTTAGCTGAAATGCTAAACTGACAACCTTGAGGTGTATAATTCAATACACTTCGTGGCCAAATCGAATTGATTTTTCCAACATTGTATGCACAATGTACAGATACATACGTAAATATACCTAACCACTACCAACTTTTAATTTTTCTCTCAAAAAGTTTCTACAGATTTCTTACCACATATTTTATTACTTAAAGCAAAAAACATCAGAAGTCAGCAGAAACAATTTTCAAGATAATTTTGCAAGAATTGCAGACACATTTAAAACAACAACAACAAAAAGGTGCTTGCGCCTAAAAAAGAACCAAGTGCAAATTTCAACACCAAACAAATGGTGTTCTACTCTCGTTGGTATGGCACTGTGAAAGATTAAAGTTAATATATTTTTTGTTATTTAATTTAATTTTGTTTTATATACACCCACCGAGAATTGCCCTTGAGTATTAAAATTACACGGAACGGAACGACCGACATATAACAATTGCAGATAAACGTATTTGGTTACTGATCGCGCAATGCCAAGTCAAGCCAAGCACCTGACGAAAATACTTTTTTTTTTTTGGTTATTTGTATCTTTTTTTGAGAATTTATTTTTTTTTTGTTTTGTTTTTGTAGCAACAGTCCGCTGCGGGAAACTACTTTTGAATTTGACCGGAATAACATTGGCCAATTAGAAGAAAATGTTGGTTCATGATTTAATTTGCATTAATACACCAAAAGTACATGATTGCACCAAGATCAAGCAACCAACGGCAACGTTGTAAACGAGGAAATGAAAATATTTCCTCAAGGTGTTTCAACTGCCAGCTAGTCAGAAGTTTGTAAAGAAAATTTTGCACGCAAGAGGAAGTCTTTCGAGAACAGAAAAACACTGCAATAAATTGATAGGATATGAAGGTAGGTTGCAACTTGTGAGGTACTTTATTCGTGAACTCCACTTCCCTCTTTGGGTGGTGAAAGATTTAATTTTAATTCATATGATTAATGGCAATGAAATATTTACGAAATATTAAAAAATTTAGAAATATTTTGTATGAAACAGATTTGAAGAGTTGGTATTGTTGATTTATACTCAATGGTATGTAGTCACTTCGTGAAAAATAATTGCAGAATTTCTTTTGTAGTAGGTATTGACAAATTGATGAACTTTAAATTATTTCTTTATTATTAGTCATACAAACAAAGGTATATTACACTTGTGTTGTAAAATTTGAATTTATAAATACATTTTGTTGCCAGTTGTGCGTCAGAAATTCTAGGCCGACTGGCTGCCTTGAAACGAGACATTATATTTCTGAAGGCATTTGATGATCCTGATCTCAAATGTGGCCTGAGAATCGACTAGTTCAAGAAAGTGACATCTCTGTCATTAAATAATCTTATCCAATATTTTGTTGTGGTCTTTATCCAAATTAAAAATTTTCAATATTTGAATACTTACTGAATCTTGACTTCAAATTATTTTGTATTTTTTCAATTTCTTTAAATTTGTATTTAATAATTTATAGTTAGGGCGTTAAGGCCATATATTAGGTCAAACCTTGCACTTCATTCTGACGGGATGAGCTTTGGTACACTAATAGTCCAGATCCTAAGTTTACTTAAAAGAAGTGTTTCCATGGTGGCAACACTGGCAGACCAGAGATATAAGGGTTGCCTTCTGACCATGTTTTAACACGAAATTTCACATAACTTAGCCTATAAATCGGGAACCAGACATCGATTGATATCGTGGAATATCTCGTTGGATTACGAATACTTTTATTTTTTGACACCTTCCCCACCCTTGTACGCTGGAGGAGCAAAATACCCTCGGCGGATAAGGGTTTTTATTTGTCAGAAAATAATGGTAATAAAATTAATAATCAAAAAATTTTAAGATGAGTGTCGACGTAGAATTTCATACTCTACAGCATATCCGAAGTCCATTTTTATCCATGTATTAGTTTTGTGTATAATTGCTTTCAAAATGGGGGGGTGGAAGGTGGAAGTATATCAAACCACTATATATTTGTCTTGGTATAATCTATGCATGTGGCACATGACCTTAAAAAAAATAAATAAATCGGGTGGCACAACGGCTCATGAAGAACCAGGGCCTAGTGACTAACAACTCACAACCATTCCTGTGTGCGTCTTTCGACAGGAATGGAAAGGACCTACAATTTTATGCCGAATCCGAACGGCTAGACGAGAAGCACTTATTCGTGACAAGTGATACTCTTGGAGGATTTGTCAATTCCTCGCAAAGGGCAGTAGCCCTGAAAAAAAAACTTTTTAGTTTTTAGGTGGACGAGGCTGGGAAGCGATCCCAGACCTCCAGCGTGACAGTCAAACACTCTAACCATTACGCTTCGGGCTACTACAACATGACCTTAGGGTAATTTTTAATGCCCATTCTTATGCAATCAAAATAATTTCAATACAATTTCCCTAAAAAAAGTTATACAGCTGGGTTCCAGAAATCACGTGAAATGAAAATGAAATCGAAATTGAAAATCGAGTGAATTTATTTTCCATGTTCCACATTTCGATCGATTTCATAATTTCGAAATCTTTTCGAAATCACTTTAAGTGAAATCAAAAACAGCTTACATATGTATGTATGTCATGCTAGTTGATATTCGTTCTTCAATTTTCAATTTTTGTTTCTTTTAATTAAATTTAAAAAAAATTAGTGATGTTTTCATTGTTGTGGTCTTGGAACTTGAGAAAACCAGATTTGCAATAGAGAAAATTAAAAGACATACGTTGAGAGACGTTTTTAATCCTTATGATGCAGCGTGAGTATACCTAATTTAAATTTTCAAAAAATTTTTTATTAAAATTTATTATTTAATTCAGGTTTGTATCATATTTCCGCTTAAATAAAGATGCCTTTAAAAGGTTGTTGGAAGCTGTTGCGTATCTATCAAAATCTTCCATTCCCTGCACATTACAGCTGGCTGCTGTTTTGATTTTTTTTGTTTGCAGAAGGGAACTTCAACAATTGGCTAGGAAAGATGCTGATGTAATTACGGGCCGTCAAAAATGTGTCAAAAATCTTATCACGAGTCTTGGAAGTGTTCGAATTAGAAGATTAAACTCTCAGTCAGATCCTGAACGAAACGACATTTCATGGATAAATTTAGTGTTCCTGGCGTCATAGGATGTAGCACACACATTGAAATGTCGCAACCACATGAAGATCCTGCCCTATTTCTTTTTAACAGAAAAGGATACTCTTCAGTCAATGCACTAAATAATTCTGTTTTCAATATTTTATTTATTAATTGCTTTTTAAAATAAACACACAAAAACTCAGACTTGGATTGTTTTTGATTAAAACGAAATCCTGAAATATAGCGGGCTGCGCAGTAATTTCATGCTTCCCATGTTGAAATAAGTTTTTTTACTTGAATAATATTTATAAAATATGAAAAATCATTTATATTTTAGAACGCAACAGCTGGCTTTCCCAGTTTCACTTGTGAATATCTGGTCAAATTGAAATCACGTGAAAATATATGAAATCGAAATGTGGAACACGGAAATTCGATCGGTTTTAACTTCAAAAAAAAAAAATGATATTGATATCGATAAAAGTGAAATATGGAACACCAAATTTGATTTCACATCGATTTCAATTTCATTTCGATAGAAAGTGATTCCTGGAACCTAGCTGATAACCTTTTTTTAAATGATGACTAAATTTTTAGTGAAACGAGCATAATATTACCAAATTGCAATGGTATGGTGATGAAACTTGGCACACATGTCTCATTTGTCGTGAAAAATAAGAATCAAAATTGTCCATAAAAATATCTGGGGCGAAAGGGTGTTTTTTTGAGTGAGAGGGAAAAGTGAATTACTGTTACCAGTAAACCCCTCCCAAAACTGCTATGTTGATGAAAGTTGGTAGTAATGTTTTATTTTTTGTTAGAACCAAGACTCAAAAGACCAATGCAAATACATATATTGGTATTGTGTGTTTTTTTTAGGCGGAAAGAAAATATGGGTTATAAACCCAATATTATATTTTTATGTAATCGGGGTACAAATATTCAATATGGTACATGACTTTAATGTATTTTTTAACGCTGAATTCAATTTTATTAAAATTTAGATGATACAATGACCTTTAAGAAAGTAATCGTCGTTTAATGGAAAAATGAATGTATTTTTTGAGTAGAGCAGGTAAAACATTTCCCTCAAAAAAGACCTTTGACAAATAGATATTTGATTTATCTTTTTTTATTCTTGATAACAATAAAAAACAAAACATTCCTACCAACTTTTATCAACGTACTAGTTCTGGAGGAGGTTTACGGGGGTTTACCTTTCGATTGACGGGGTGTGCTATCCAAAAAATGAGTTTGGGAAATAGCGGACACCCTAATATACATAATAAGTAGTAGACTATATGATTATGAAGCAAATGACCTTATGACTTGTGCGTCAAATAGATTATTTTGTATCTCTTATTTAAGTGGGTAAGTATACTTGTATGCTAATTGCTTCCATTATTATGACTTAATGCATTACATAAATTTTATAGAACACTAGCTGACCCAGCAAACTTCGTTCCACCAAAAATTTGTTAATATAATGAAAACAATAATTCTGAGCCTGGCATATGAGGCTTGATGTACATAATTCGGTCAATTACAATTATTAATTTAAAAATTCTATTAAATACAATGGAAATAACTGAAGTATAACAATGTCGATGCGTTTCAATCAAACCGCAGTGATTAACGTGTCGCTCAACCCGCTTTTTCACTGAAGTGCTTTATGTTAGACAATATTTTTTCGATCTATTCTCGGCCGGGTACACGTACAAAGCGGGATGTTTACCGACACGTGCGCACGCCACATACATTTGACCATGTGCCACAACATCCAGCAATTGTCCTTGCGACTTATTTATTCATTACAAATCCAGTTGACGGCAAAACAATTTATAAATTAAAATTGGAACTAAAGACTAAGCACCACTAAAAACAGTAATCTGATGATTGGTGTGGCAGGTGTGTAATACCTACATGGTGGTAGCCAACACAAGTGGTTGTTGTTCATTCAAAACCTTCAATGTTAAATATGATGGAGTGAAAGCTATGCAGCCTAACTGCAAGTGTTATCACGAAAAAACACCTTTGACTTATTTGTTCTCATAGCGAAAGCGAGACGAACAGGAAACTGAATACGATTAAATACGAATGCAAATCGCTCGGAACAAGCGGAATTTTAGCGTCAAAATCGTCACTTGATTGGCAAATTCCGAGAGATAGTTTGTGGCTTCGTTTTTATCAATCAAAGAGTCGATAGATTCTTACGAATGTAACTCTTCGGTGATTCGATCGACACCCTTGTTGTTCGCAACCGAAATCGCTCGTGCACTCAGCAAATTTCAACATAATTCTAGATATTCGATAAAACATTCGTGTGCTTACCAAAAATTCCGTGGAAATTCAATCAGGCCGTTAAATAAGTCGACTGGAATCTTTCCCATCGCCAACAATTGCTTGGAGAACTATGCAGCGGACTGCACGTTTTATAATGCAAATCGCATAGATATTCGTTTTCAATTGTAATATCTTCTTTAGGTAAATCTTTCAATGTGCGATTCAGGGCTTCCAATGCGCATATCTGAGCCACTGTGCATCGTCCTAGGTGGTCATGTTACATTGCTGCAATGCTTTCGACATCGCAGACTTCTTTGAAATGTTGCATGGTAAGTACTTTATCTGCTCGTATGGTTATATCAATGGTTTGACTACCTTCTAATAACGTAGTCTCAATTCCCTAAGAAGCGAGTACCAAAGCAATCTCAGATCTCGTACGAATCCTAGCCAAAATCAGTGAAAAAAGCAATGCCTTTTTTATAATCTCACTGGACGCATCAAGGAAGAAAATGTCTCCATTTCCGTTATAGAGTGCTTGCATCAATTCGACTAAAATCCGTTTCACACTCCAATTCCAAGTTTCCTGAAAATATCCGAAATATTTCTCCATAGTGTCCTCAATTGTGCCAATACAAATCCATCAAACCCAATATCGTAAAAATCGAACGATCCGTTCTCGAGTTATCCTCTCCTACTTACCTAATCGCTCGTGCTGTATTAAAAACATTTGAAGGGTAGTCATAACCCCTTTTGTGCGCGCGAAATATAAAACAAAGCCTGTTGAGAATTTTTTGATTTTTCTTTTTTCCTAAACCTTCTTGTAGTAATTTTAAACGAACCCGAGGAAGAGTATCCAATTTGGTCCAATCGTTTTCAAGCTTTAAGCATCCGTACCAACCACGATCCATTTTTGTAATAGATTAATTAATAATTGTATTGAATTTGTGTTTAAAGAAGGTAGGTACTAGGTATGAAGTTCTCATAGAAATGGAATTTTTAATAGCTCCGGTGTGTTCCTGTCGAACTGCACGTATTCAGCGATAATAAATATAAATCGCATTTAAATAAAGAAATTCATTCACCCACTGATTAGACAAGTCTTTAAATGAACGATTAATACTGTACATACATACATATGTACATTTATTTGCTTATGTGATACGACAGTTCGAGCAAAACAAGAAAATGTTTAAACACATCACATATTCATTAGTAATAAGATTTATTTTTTAAAGCTTATTTTTATCATTCTCATGCTATACCAATACCAGAATTCAAAGAAAGATGTTAAAGTAGAGATTTAAATAAAAAACTTTTTATTCCTATCCTATTACACAATCTTTTGTAATTGGAATTTCTATATTAAAGGTCGCAAGTTAAAACAGAAATTGTGTTAAGCTTGTAGGTACAAAATATAGATTTTCCACTACGAATATTGACTTTGCAAGCACGTATCTACACTATGTGTGTAGGTAGATAATTAAATTATGTATTATCTATTATTATTATCCAGATAAGCAGGGTACAAAGTTCAATTTATCTGTTCGTTTTTTGTTGTACCGTTATTTGTATGAGTTTTGTATAATCTTTGCAAGAAATTAAGTGCCTTCCAGGTTCCAGCCAATTATGTACGTGAAGTAGAAGATTCCTCGATAGGTCGGAAAAAAGGTTGACTGCTACCGCTACGAGAACTAAGTACCTTGGTAGGTTTGTAAAGGGTTCTCAGCGGGGATTTTTCAACTTTAAATTGCGATTATCGAAATACTAGCGGGTTGAGGTAAGCAGGAGGGGTATCATTCAAAGCGCAGGATTAGCGGAATTCTTAGTCGCCGTGAGTCACTGGTTGGGAGAGCAATATTTGAAGTGCGGTGAATCATTGGTACGTGCGCTTCGCGCTTTTTGTGCTCATTTTAATATTCGACGACTAAGTAATGGGCCGAGCACGCATTTTATCTGGTCGTGGGTACAAAGATTCAGGCAAGAAGGCACAATGGTCAATAGACCTATTCCTGGACCATCAACGTCAGCAAAAACGCCAGAAAATGTCTCTCAAGTTCTAAATGCAATTATCTGAAATCCACGTAAATCGATAAAGAAGATCGTGGCCTTCACAGGAATAAAAAATCAACAGTGCATGTTAATTTGAAAAAGAAATTAAAGCTCCACCCATACAAAATGCAAATTGTTCAGTATCTCAACGAAAGTGACTATCATTTGAGAGAATCCTTCTCAAGAGCAGTGCTGGAACGTTTTTGGACAGCACTTACGCTTGGAAACATTTTATTCAGTGACAAGCACATTGCCATATTGATGGATATAGTCCAGTCCAGTGCAATTATAATCTGACCCAGCAGTTTTTTTTTTAATCGATAAAGAGTTGATCGAATATGATATTGATCAACTCTTGGTCGTAGAAAGTTTTTCAAATTTTTGACTGAAAATGACCTAAATTTAGAAAAATTCTAAATTGTGTTTTTTTTGTTGGCCTGTCACTTTTTAAATATTATCAATAACGAAAAAAATTTTAACACATAAAATTTTATTCTACGCATTTTATGTTTTACAAGTTTTCCTGTAGGACTAATATGAACCGAGATATTTAGTAAAAAGTAAAATCCAAGATGGCGCCAAAACGGTAACTGTTACGAATGCGCAAACTGTGATTTATCATATTCGATCAACTCTCTATCAAATAAAAAAAAAAATTGGGGGTGGTACAAACTGCTGGGTCCCCCATATAAAATTTTATAATTGCACTGGACTAATATGTTAACAAACAAAATATGCGATGCTGGAGCCCCAGCATAACCCTAGAGAACGCCATCAAAAACGTTTACGTTTACGCACTCTAGCAACTGCACGAGTGCGAAAGAAGATTTGCCCCATAATATCGTTTACTCTCTCAATTACAGGCGGAGTTCTATCACTTACTGGCAGCGTCGAATTAACAGCAAACTGTGCTGCGAGCAAATTGGCTTTATCTTGCGAGCTGACAGCAGGTGTGTCGTTGAAGACGAGCGTTGGAACCGCAGACGAAGAAGTGTTTCGAATGTTTTTTGCAAATGACCAAAAATTTTTACTACTATTGGGACATTGTAATATTTTTTGCCTTAATTTTTGGTCATGCAAAAATTTGGTTCTTCTAATATGACCGTTACAGGTCTTTCTGGCTTGTTGAAACTTTTTCCGGTTTTCCTCAGTAGGGTTGGCTTTGTAACTACGGAAACTTACTTCTCTAACCCTAATAACCTCTTTACAGTTTGAATCAAACCACGAATTTTCTTTGGGTTTGAAAGATTTAACCCTATTCGGGATAAAATTTCTCATTCCACAAAGAATTAAATTTGTGATCATATCTGCACTGGCATCTACGTCACTATCGAGGAAGCGTAGTGACCAGTTAAAGTTCCTGAAGAAAGCATTGAGACCGTCCCAGTTGGCTTTCTCGTACTGCCAAACGGTTCTCTTGGGAGTTTTTTCTTTAACTGAGTTTTGGTGGCACGAGAAATTCGCAGATATGACACAATGGTCTGATGTGCCTAGAGGCGATAATACACTAATAGTGTATTTATCAGGGTCAGAGGTAAGGAACAAGTCCAGAGTGTTGGCGGATTGACCTGGAACGTCAGGGATTCGAGTTGGCTCGTCAACAATTCTCATGTTTGGGCAGGTGCTCCAATAACTCACCTGAGTCTATTGGATAGAATTCAAAGAAGAGCTATGAAAATGATAGGTGATAGAAATATAACGGAAGCATTTGCACCTCTCGAACACCGACGCAATGTTTTATGTCTTTCGTTATTTTACCGTTATTTTCATAACCAGTGCTCTAGCGAAATAGCCAGTTGCATTCCTCCCCTAAAACAATTCAACCGTAATACTCGTATTTCTAGGAATGCACATCAGTTTACCCTTGAGCCCAACTTCGGACGTACTGTTAAGTATAGAGATTCTTTCTTTAGTCGCACTACAAGAATGTGGAATGCTTTACCCGGCACTATTTTTCCCTGCCATTTTGATATTCAAAGGTTCAAAACCAATGTGCACCGGCATCTCCTCTTAAATCCTTTCCTATTTTCCTAACGCTCGCACTGTGTTTAAACATTTTTAAGGGTAGTAAGAACCCCTTAAGTGCGCGCTTAATTAAAAAAAAAAAAAAAAAAAATTGTTTGAAAACGACAAGTTAAAAAACGGCAAATAAGGGTCCGACTACAAGAGTGCATTGAAAAAAACGGCCATCATTTGGATGATATCGTTTTTTTTAAATAAAATCCGCATTTTTACTCTGCATTTAATTGAAATAAAAATAAATAAAAACGATGTAGTTTTTTTTATATTGAATTTTTAAAGTTGAAAATATTCCACTGGACACCCTTTATATAAATATGAAGAGAATACAAAATTAAGTGTTGAAATTTTTAGTATCTCTTAAAAATACAACAATTTAGGTATTAATTGTTTGAATGAACAACAATCACTTGAGTTCGCCACCACTTTTGTTTTTAGGCTGCAATTATGTATGCATATGTACATAGCTGCTTCACGGCTGTCACATCGTGAAAATAATTTCCGATATTGCATGGTTTCTTATTTATCCAATCCCATATAGCGAGCTTCCTCATTCACTTCAGAAATCAATGCTGCCAACAGTTTTCATTATGTTAAACGTCAAATGATGACTTTTAAATTTTGTTTGCGAACTGTGATTGTTTTGTTGTTAAAAATAAAATGTCGAATATGGAGTATCATTTATCATTTATTATTTTTTTTTTTTTGTTTTTAATGGCTTTGGTAAACTTTCCTATACATTTAAAATAATCTATATAGGTACGATTCGACATTCATGTTCTTTATTCTTATCAAATGGTATTGGGAAGTTCAGATAAATGATACTGATGGTCGAGAGCAAGCGAATGCAAAATTTTGTTTCCTCAGTATTTTGACAATGAGACTGAGACCTTTGAGGTCCTGAACTTCTTTACAAATCGACCGTGTATTTAACGCGGAAGGGCTTAAAATTTGAAAATTGATTGGCATTTGTTTGGAAATACATAATGTACATATATGTATGTAGGTATTTAATTATTTAATTGATTGGCATTTGTTTGGAAATACATAATGTACATATATGTATGTAGGTATTTAATTATTTTTTTTTAAGTTTCGCGTATAATAAATAATTTAAAGGTGACGGCTACATGAACTTTGGCCCCAATGAAAAATGGCCCAAAACAAAAAATGAAGAATTGCCCCAAAATTCATATGAAAAGCAACACCAATACACAAATTACAAACGCACACAAATTGTTTTGCGTCGGTTTGGGAGAGCCTTAAAAGTACTTTGCCTGTACTTGATCCACCAAATTTAATTTTGTTCATTTTAAATTAAAACAAAAAAAAATTTCCTTTAAATTTCATTTCAATTTTATTTTGTTTGCTATTTTTTTTTTGTTTATTTTCAATTTTTTTTTAACAAATTACAAAAAATGTAATACAAAAAATAGGTTTAATTTTAAATTCAACAAATGCGACCAATCACTCGCCGCCTTCCTACTCATTTATCTTTAGTATAGCCATCGGACGACCATTGTAGAAAAAAATACATTTTCGCGAAGATAATTCATAAGCAGGGTCTCACTGTGCTCATCTTTTTGCTAAAAATGGCTTACAGCTTCAAAGCAGGCTCATGTTTCTGACAACCAGTCAACAAATGTCCAAAGCGCAGGTTGCCGCACACTTCATTTCAATTTTCTTGAATCCATGGGACTCGATAACAAAATAACAGTTCATCACAATCATCCCATTTCGCCGACATCATCGATTGCAAAATCCGTTGAAAAGTCATCCTCAAAGAAGTCAATTTTCACTCGTTTAGCTTTTGGTTGTTCACAGTCTTTGTCATCTTTTTCGTTTTTGCTTCCCTCACTTTCACTGTCCGAAAAGACTGCATCAACAGTAACGTACATGAAAGCCGGTTTAAGTTCTGCCAACCAGGGATGCAGAAATATATGCTCAGCACGTAATCTTTCGTCGGGGATACGTCGTAACAAGTTCCTCAATAGCCAACGCACTGGTTTACTGAGCGCCGTTGGTATCTGCACCTGGCAGTGACGGATAATTGTAATAAGATTGCAGCCTCCCTTTTCGTAGAATGGATACTGGCCGACGAGCATTGTGTACAGAATGACTCCCAAGGACCACATATCAGCAGGCTTGCCAGCATAGGTAGAATTCGGACACAAAAGCTCAGGAGCCGTATACAATGGACATCCAATTTTGTCATAAAGTGTATCATCGTCAGGATCATCGAGGATCATTGAACCCTCCAAAGATTCATATTGAATTTTCGTTCTGAAAAAAAAAATAAAAAAATGACGTTAAGAAAATATACAATACGTTATTAATAAAAAACATACAATAGAGTTATAATGATACGTAAAACAGTCAAAAAAGATTTAGATCTATCAAATTAGGAAGTGTTAAGTGGCAACCTACATTATGTGTGTACCTATTTCGTTTTCGGTTGGATTTTTAAATGGTTCCATTTTAATTGAATATGAAAAATTTCTTCCAGAAAATTCACTATAACTTTTCGTTATAGGAATGGAAAAGTTGCAAAAACCAACAAAAAACGATATAAATTTGTCATAAGTTAAACGATCGTTTCTACGGAAATTAATATGACCTGCAGTACGACATGTGTCAAACGTTAAAAGTTTCACTAAACAATTCTCATAATAATTTTTATCTTGTTCAATTTTCAATAGACATTCGTAAGTGATTCTCGCGTCGCGAGTGATTCTTCCGACGCGTTGGTCTTTGAAAACGAAACAAATGCAATCATTTGTTTAGTTAAATATCAGTTTGTTGATATTTCACATTCAAATATGTACATAAGTAGGTATGTACCTACCTATACATAAGAACGGAACGTAAATTATATTTCATAGTCAAACAAAAAATTTGGCATTGAATTCTGAGAGAATGTGCCATTGACATCATAAGTGTAGCAACAAATAAATATAACAAAACAAAAACCTGCATATACTTTTAAATCGAACAAAGCAAAATATATGTAGGTATAGATACATAACTACATTGTCAAATAAGCTCAAATACTTAAACAAAAAATCACATTTATTTCATACCCAAGGTAGGTAAGGTAGATGCCCCTTTTAAAGATTCAGACTCACTTTAAAAAAAATCTCGATTGGGCTGGGTCGATGGTCGCAATATTGCGCCACTAAATTAAAAGTTTAAATATAGATTCCGAATCTCTCATGT
The DNA here is from genome assembly GCA_949320155.1 of Melangyna quadrimaculata. Lineage (NCBI taxonomy): Eukaryota > Metazoa > Arthropoda > Insecta > Diptera > Syrphidae > Melangyna > Melangyna quadrimaculata. The sequence continues at coordinate 6,016,962 of OX439483.1, forward strand.
GTACCTATGTATTTTCAGAGAAATATGCAACTAGGCATCTGTGAAGTCAAAAACGTCAAAATGATGTCACATCTTAAATATATCACGTCTTGTTAATTAAATTATTGCACTGAATAGTTTGATTGTTCTCTTCTCTGGTGGGTTCATTTTGTTAAGATTTCTTTACGCTTTTTACATCCATATTTGACAAAAGCTGTCACTTTACGTGCCCATTTAAGGTTAAAATCGATTTAACCTCCTGTCTTAATGGTATGAAATAGCTAGGTAGGTAGGTATACAGTCCCAATGTTTTGAAATATGTAGGTATAATTTCAACTATTAAGATAATTGAGCAACAACAATCACTCGTTGAACAAATTTATTGCTGAACTCTGTGACTCTCTGACAACATAAAACTTAATAGAGAACTGGGCTGCGGCGGCAGTGGTGGTGACGATATGATATGATGACAGTGATGGCGTCAATTATAATCGATTCACCCAATGAATAACTACATTGAATAGACGATGTCATCATTTGAAAGACACGTTGTTACAAAAAAACGCCGAAAGACACAAGGTATGACACTGTATACAAAATGACGTAGTTAAAGTATACCACTAGTGTATTTGCCTATGTATTTCTTCACCTCTTCTTCACCTCTCTAACATTGACCCATATTTTATTAAAAGAAAAACGAAATAAAAATTGAACTTAACAACAAAAAAAGTGTGATCATTACTCAAGATCAAGAGGCAAAAATGGAAATGAAAACAGAACGAGAAGATAAACAACCGCAAAAAGAGGGCAACAAAAATTGCAGCGATGCATGGTGAACAAAAGCTATAACAAGAGGTTGAATATTATTTATTGCTGTAGTTGTGTATATCTGATTTCAATTATTATTATTCACACACACATCTCCCCCTAAAACTGTGGAAACATGCCTTCACTTTGCACAATATCCCGCATAGATTACTCCATCCACCACGAATCACGAATGATCGAAATCAATATGATCCACACAGCTTCCGAAAAGATAATCCATCAATATGTATCTTCTCTCCTTTGACTCTTCTTCCTTCGCCCGACCGTCTGTGTTTTCTGTAATGCCACCTTCTCTCATCAACAAATTTACACGCTATCAGTTATTTTATTTGTTCTCTGTCATTCGCTGTTTAAAAAAAAATGTGGCAACCTCGAACTGACCCTGATATACACCTAAATGTGGGTAAAGAAAAATTGCGAAAACACAACCTCGAGTATCTCGCACACACTTAAAGCAATGAAAATACGAAAACGATCACTCAGCACCAGCACAGCACTGCGGCATTTAATGTACAGTTGTGCTAGAAACATTGTTGTGCAAACCTGCAATATTGGTTGCGATAGCTTGTGCTGTCCCAGTGAAAACGAAAGAGACAGACAGATATGTGTGAATTCGCCGATATAAACGAGTATTTGTGAGAAATATAAGAGCACATTGGCGTGCGTTTGTGAATTTAACTTTAATAAAAATAAGGGGCAACTGAGTATATTGTATTTAAATTAATTTTGTTCATTATTTTAGGTATACATATGTATGTATGTATATTTAAGATTTTTATAGATCACAGTCATGGCCAACATTAATATTTTATATGTAAATAATAAATTCCTCCTTGTAGCTGTTAGGTACTAGCTTAATTATAGAGTAGACGCAAAGAGCTGTGATTAAACATAAACAAAAGAGATGAAGTAAATACAAAATATAATAACAAATCGATGTAGGTACATATTTTGATTTATAATCATACGTCTATTCGGATATTTTTAGGAACCAACATGAAATAAGCCAAACCACCTTCGTGGATATTTCCAAAGGCGTTGATCGGTATTTTAAATGTTGCAAAGAAAAAATTTTTAATTTTCGACTTTAGAGAGACGTTTTTAGAAGGTGAAATATATGAGTGTGTGATGTGCTATTGCATGAGCTAAATTGAAGAAAATGTCATCTAAACAAGTGGTTTATTTTAATAACAACATTAACAGCTTGGATATCATGCAATTTTCAAAATAGGGTCATGATTTAGTGGTTTAAATTTGTATGTTTTGGCAATGAAATTATTTGCATATCTTTATATTTATAGGTTAGGTATGGAAACAGAATCGATAATGTACAAGGTACACAAGTATCAAACAAATCATAAATAAGGGTGAGTGAAATTGGAACTTGTGGCTCCTTAGCCAAAATAAAACTGTAATTTATTTATTCAGCGCATTCCTTTTTTAATCAAAATTTTGTCTACTATTTCAAGAACTCCCAAAGTCTCGATTAATTTTTTGAGATAGAAATCCAAAGTTCCTGCTCTTTATTTTGATCATCAAGATATGAAGACAAAATAAAGATTTTGAAGTGTAAACGGATAAAAAAGGATCATTTTCATAAGTTTCATACTTTTTTGCATTTCTCAGAATACACAAATCTCCTTTATATAAGAAACTGGATGATTTTCTCATATTTTTCTAGTTTTTAAATTCACAAACAAAAAATCATTTTTCTTTTATCTTTCAACTAAACAATGAGAAATATCTACGCTGTATGTTAATAGGTACACACTATACACGTACCTCTACCAACATCCACAAAGCCTCTTTTCAATATGTTTCTTTTGCGTACCTTTCTTCTTTTACATTCTTGTGCAAACCACACAAATATCAAATGGGAAAGTTTTTTTGAATATGGAATAATCTAAGCAAAACAAAAGCAAGAAAAGAAATAATAAGATAGGGGAATGTCTAAATTCACACACAATAGTTAAACATTTTTGTAACATAATTTGCATATCAAGGGGTTGTTGGTTGGTTGGTGAAATGAATCTAAATTTGTTGCGTATTCCTTTAAAAAAAATACTTAGATTCTGTCACACGATTTTATAAAATGTATGAATTTGAATCTTTTAGAATGGTTTTTTTTTTTTATTTAACAAAAAAAAAACCATACAAATTGCTAACAAGGCACCCACTACTTATCCACCTACGGCACTGTACTCTGCAGATTACACACCGCTTTGCGTGATCAGTCAGTTACATTGCACAAGAACAGCATATTGCAATGGCAATGACAGCTGCAAAGTTGCGCACCGACAACAAAACAGAAAACAACAACAAAAAAAAACGTAAGAAACAGGGAGAAAAAATAGGAACAAGACAACAACAAAAAGAGAATTAAAAATAAGAATTCTTGTTGCAATGAAGCAATTGGACGTATTTACTAAATGGGCATGATATTGCACCACACCACCACAGCAACGGCTACGACAGCACCAGCACCACATGCTGCTGCAGTCCCAGCGCTTAAGTATGTGTACCCATGTTTGTTGCCCAATTCCTTGAATTTTTCAAGTTACATGTTGCAATTTTTTTTGGTGATAGTTTATTGCAAAATCCGATCTTTTGAGTTTTGACAGATTAACTTAATCAGAATGACTTTTGAAAGGTGCAATCAATTTTCGTTTGGAGAATGAGAACAATATTTATTATAATAAACCTACCTCTCTGCGTCGATGAAATAAAACCGCTTCAGCTTTAAATCTCTTAAAATAATCCCATTGCGGTGACACACCTGTACAGTCTGACATATTTGATGGAATAACGATCGAGCTTCATTTTCTCCAAGTCTGCGCTTATTCCGAATATACGTGTGCAAATCCTCGTAAACTTCAGCGCATTGGGGGACGATTGCGTAGGTGCGATTTCTTGACATCGGTATGACATCGCGTACCGATCGAACTAGCTGGTGTTCGTAAATATCACTTTGGCAGTTGTCCTGTTTTAGCTTAAAGTAGGCCATTTGAACTTTGTGCAGGGGTTCGTTGATAATTTTGCAGAGGTATTGTTCTTCCGAATAAATATCCACACATTTTAGATTTGAGCTTGACAGATCCACAAAGTGTTTGTAACTAGATTTAGAATCGGTGGGTACAGGTGTTCTTTCCGTTGACAGGAGATAGCGATCCTTGAGGAGGTTCAAACTTCCGGGCTCAGAGCGAATATGCAAGGAGCGAATATCACAGCCACCAGGCGAGTAGAGTTTTTTACGGGTCAAAGCGTCCAGAATAAACTTTTTTGGGGTGGAAAGGTTGTTCTGTCCAGCAGAAGCGTTAATAGAAACAGGGTTAGCATTTTGTGATACTTGAGAAGTCGAGGTACTGGGATCAGGAATGACTGTAATGCATTTGTTACTATCAGGTGCGGAGTCGGTGGTATATCCATTTGAGGTGGGTGTTGCAGTTGTTGTATCCATTTTTGTTTACTTAATTTAAAAAAATAACTTATCTCAAAAAAAAATATTTTTTTTTCTTAATTGCACAGCACTTTTTTCAGTTAAACGAATTTCTTTTTTCTGTTCACATTCACCTTTAAAAATAAATTTATAATTTCATATTTTCTTTCATGTGGGACGCGTTTCTTGAGAGGATAAACTTTGTTCGAATTCAAAACGAAAGAGAATAACGATATAATGTAATTTTTAAAATAAATTAAAAACGAAAACTTAAATATGTACTAACATTAAACAAAATAATAATGGAAGCAACATTTATCACAGAACAGACACGTCCACGTTGTTTGCTTCGACGTATTCAACTGATATTCGTTGCGAATGAAATTTGAAATTTCAACTTTATCCGCTGCTTCAGTGGCTCTTTTGGCGTTGTATTTTTCTGTATTTTATTTTCAAATTGAAACGATGACGATGCTATGACGATGATGCGGGTAAAATATAAAAAGAAAGAGATAGTTATACTTTGTTAAAAAAAAAAACAAAACCCGATCAGTTTTGTGGCAACATTTAAATTTTTAGCAACAATTTATATTGCTTGGCTTTAGTGAGCAACATTTTTAATTTGTGTATTGTTGGATATACATAAGTATACCTACATATCCAACAATAAAAAGAGCGAAGCACATGCATCAAAAATATTGAATTTTTTAATAAGGTAGATAAGTCAAAGGTTTGTTAGAAAGAGAATAATAATAATATAATAATAATATGAATGTGTGACGTGTGGTGGAAACTTGATATCACATTTTAGAATTGTTTACTTTAGAAAACTGCTGTTCTCATTATTTGATGACTTTGTTTATTATGACAGGATATTTTGTTTGACATAAATTGCGAAGGTTCTTTGTTTTGCTCTTCAGATAATAGATACCTATGGCGTGCAATCCATTGCACGTAGACGCTTATATTAACATGCTGGAATTTTTCATATGGTTATTCTAGCTTTGGAATTTCACAATTTCATGCAACAAAAAGACTTCTACTAAACGTTTGAAATAAATTATTCAAGTTTGCCGAATATAAACGTATGACTTCTTTCGCAAACAATTATACTATTAGCACCCTAAACAAGAGAGAAAATTCTATATATTGTTTATTATGGCTTTGGTTACTAAGAAACTTTAATTTAGGACACACACGGACACGACACTTTGTGGAAAACGTTTCACAATTGAACTTTATGTGACATGAAGGAATAGTCAAGGTTAAATTAAACATTTCAATAAAATGAAAAGATAACAAAGTCATTTAAAAACCTAGTTTTTGGAAAGACTTACACAATATAAAAAGAATTACATTTTGTAATATTCTTAAGATTTCAAAACTGTGCTCGTCGCATTTGCAAGTAGTTAAAGGGAGCTGGCAAAATTATATTGGTCTGTTAATCAAAACAAGATGGATTAAATACTATCATTGAGAAATGTATATATTTCAGCATCATTGACTTCAAAAAATAGTAAGTCCTCTTTAAGACAGGGAAACTAGTTTCTGGAGATTTGTTTTGACGTTTTCCTTTAATTGCCTTAAGAGATTTTAGTTTTTTCCGTAAAGTCTATTGGTTGAGCACATATTACGGTAGGGTGATAAGATAAGCAATGCAATCAAAATCTCTTCAAATCGTTCACTGGGGAGATTTTTATCCTCCCCTAACTTCTTACCTACAAAATCCCAGTGGCAGGCAACTCAGTTTCCTTGTGTTTACCTCAAAGTTAACACAAAAGCATCACAGAACAAAGAGTAAAGGGTACATTTGATTTTCCAATTGTTATTAAATTAGTCATTTTTTCGATACAGCGATAATTTATGCCCAGTTGTAAAAAAAATATGTTCCAAGGACTGATTTTGTTGAGAACTTTACAATCAAAATGAATTCGGCCATAATTCCACCTCTTCATCCTGTGCCTATGAACAAAACAAACTTGTTGACGCTCTTTCTGGTATTGCGGGTTCTCATGGAGTTGTGTGTGACTGAACTTGTAATCCGACTTGAAAAATCTTTGGTTGTGAAATTAATGTTATCAAATTTCGCAATGAAATTCAACACAATTGATTATAATCTTAGTACCTTCTGTCTCTTTAAGCTCTATATAGCTACAAAAGGTAGTAACGTTGTAATAGAGTGCAATTATGTGCATGCTAACCATTTAGAAAAAGTTTAAACACCCTAATATTATTATTATTATTAAGCTAATTTTAATTTTAGTTTACTATTTTTTTCTTATTATTTTAACACTTTCTAACCGATTTGGTGCTTAACCTATTTGGATAAATAAAATATAATAAATACAAATATAATATATTTTTAATAAAATACAGCCAAATGCAGGAAACACAATATGTTTGACATTTGTGAATGCCAAAGTGTCATATTAAACAAGTACGATACAAAAAGATAAATTAAGTATTCGAAAACCTTAGCTTGATAAATGTTATAGGTATGCTTATTAGCCCGATTGTACATATAGAAATAAAAACTATATTTTCCTCAAACGAATGCATCATTTTTTTTTGTTTTTATGTTGCACTTTAAGATCATTTATGATCTTTTTAAATAATTTAAATGTGCTCATTCATAATCCTACAATCCGAATTTTTTCTCATTACATCTGCCAAATGAAATGTTCTCTTTCTTTCTCTGTTTCATCTGAAAAAAAAAGTTACAACAAAACAGGACAGGTAGCTATAGTGTGTGTAGTGCAATGCACAACTAACACACCCAACACCTATACCTACCTACCATTTTTCAGAAAAATGTGCATCTTGAATCGAGTTTGCATTGCGCAGCGCAGATGGCACGAAAGGTGAAATTAATGCGGTAGCAGGTAGCGACAACGATTAATGTTGCTAGCCCGATATTGATTCATGATGGTGGATATTGATTCCCAAAAAAAGAAATAAAACTCTGTTTCGGTTAAAAAGGATGTGTTGCGCATTTCACTAAGCTTGCTTATGTCCTATATTATTATCTCTAAGCTAGGTAGGTTAGGTATACCTTATTCGGCTTGGATTCTGGAATTTTTCGAATTTTCGATCAAGCCAAACTATATTCTACCCAAGCTATGCCAAGTGGAGGTGTCGTCAGTTACAACCACCACAATTTGAATTAAAATTTCTCTTTTTTAAAGAACAAAGGGTCTGTCTGCAGAGTGATATAGTCAAGTTATGTTCATTATTATCAGAACAATGACGAAGCATTCTAAATATTGATAAAACGCTGTGATCGCATATTTTGTGAATGACTAGGTAGAACTGGCAGCATTTATTGCTTTTGATCAACCCCCAGAATCGACTGCGCGATAATGTTGGGATTGTGTTGCGATTGCGATACGAATACGTTGCCATGGAATGTGGAATTTTTAATTTAATGCACTCACTTTGGTTCGTTCCGTGTGTGCACTTTATTTGTGACAAGTGGAAATAACCATTTTCGGAGCGGAACTCTATTTTTAAATTTAATTTAAAAATTTGGCGTGTGCATTGTGAAGCATTTGCATAAGGAGTACCTACTTACTTCATAAATGGATTGGGTAATTTTGTTTGGTTTTATTAATTCTGGGTTGGGCACAGGAAAATATCTACATTTTTATGGGACAGGTTTGCTGGTGCGTTCTTATGGGTGTATGATCTTTATGAATATTAAATGATTATGTTCGTTGGACCATGAAATTTTCTTTGTTCATTGAGTTAATTATGGAGGCAATTATTTTAAAAATCATTTCATGGCATATAGGCCTCACAGGATGTGTATAGTACGTATGTTATTTTATATTGAAACATTGGGCAATGACCGCCAAGAAAATTGAATTTCAGATATGTGTCCATTAATTGCAATAGGTATAGAAAGAAGAGGAGCAACATTTGGTTAGGCCACGATTCAAGGGGTCAATTGTCCCTTTTGCTTCTCTAAGCTCTGCTAAGCCAAATTCTGGCACTACACCCTTTTTACAGGATCAAACTCATGCGATTTTCGACCCCCTCTAACTTCAGTACCAATAAAGTCAGAAACTTCACTGCAGTATTTGCTAAGCTCACCAGTTTTAGGCAACTCACCAAATTTTAATTCTTAAGCATCAGTGGTTCCCGAGATATAACACTGCAAAAATTGCAAAAACTGTAACTGACTGACTCACTGACTCACTCACTCACTCAATGACAGTTGACAGATCATCAAAATTACGGAGCTTTTCCCGTCATCGTAGAATTTTCTAATTTCGCACAGCGGTAGAACTTGTCGTATACAAAGGAAAGAGGGCGTGGCATCCGCCCATTTTCGCGGAATTGATATGAATTATAAGGAGCACTTCGGTTGTCGTAGAATGATGAAATTTGGTGGAGCGGTAGGACTTGAACTGCAAACAAAAGCTACATTTTAAAATTTGATATTTAACATTCAGGGGGCGTTGGACCTTTCTCAGAATTGTTATTAATGGATCACTTCGGATTGTTGCAGAATAATACCTAAAATTAAGTAGACTGGTAGATCATGTGGTCAATACAAAGGAGATATTAGAACATTTTAAACTATCCATTCAGGAGCGTGGCATCTGTCCATATTCTCAGAATTGATATCAACTATGTAGAGAACTTCTGATTGTCGTAGAATGATTTCTGAGCTGATTTCTTATGTCGTTTTTCATTGGTGGGTCCAGAGCACTTCAGGTTTTCAGGATTCTTAAATGAAACCTAGGAGCATTTCCTCTCTTCATACGAAGAACCTTCGTTTTGTGGGGTTGAGAAGGCTTATGGTGTCTAGATAACCAATGGAAAAGCCATAAGTGCCAAGAGGAAAACTAGGTTTGTTCGAAGTTAGCACTGGGGTGATGCACTTTGTTACCGTGAGCTTACTCTATGGTGCTGCATGTAGCATGTGGTAATTTTTGTCACTTTATCATTTACACTATACATTATGTTCATTGTTTGTTAGGGGCGCGCACAAAGAGAACTCTCAACCACCCAGTTTTTTATTACGGAGAAAAAAATTCTTTTTGTAGTTATGCAGTTGCAAAATGTCAAATCAGCAGTTAAGTATAATAGGAAAAGGAGATCTCAGAGGCCTCAGCAATCTTAGTTGCCTGAACAGGATTCCTTAGCAACAAATCTCAGTTTGATTGTTTAAATACTGAGGAAAAAAATTTTCGCTTGCTCGGCTTTTGATGGAGCAAAATTTCCGATATCTCGTCTTCCTTCTGTTTTATTTTTAAGTTATTTTGCATTAAATTTTTTTCGTTTTATACCTAGCTGTTAAATGTTAAAACTCAAGTCAGAACTAGGAAGTAATGTTAAGTAAACTTCAAAATAAGGGACGTGTACAAATATCGTCAAAGAATACAAGAGTTATCCTTTTGTTTATCCACTCTTAATGTAATAGGTACAAAATGATAATCTTCCCTATCCCCATTCATTCAAGCGATATTAATGCAACTTTAATTAAGACCTCTTTAATCGACCTTGTAATAAAACAAATTGAATGTCAAAAATCGAACTGTCATTTCGCAATTGTGACATTGTGCTGTTGCCCTCACTAAACCTTCTCAAAACAAAACTTCTGTTTCATTGTGTCAAGAAAAAAAAAAAACTTTTAATTATATTTCTCAAAACTTGAATTAAATCCAATCGTGTGTCCAAAACTTAATCTCAAGCTCAAACTATACTCGAACAATAGAGGGCAAACAGTCAGACTGAAAAAGTATAAACCTATACCAAAACCTATGACCAGAGGGAGAGGAAATCAAAATTTAAGTGTTTTTCATTGAATAAGGCGCCACGTTGCTTCAGCGTCGTCAGTCGTCGAAGTTGACTGCGATCAACCCAAAACCAACTTAACCTCGTCTCACGGTCAGTCAAGTCAGTCATTTACTAAGGCTTGCGAAATACATAATAAGTATAAAAATGTATTAATCAAAAATCCAATACTTACTCACTCAAATATTTACATACAAATATAAATGATATTTTTTTTTCGCAAAGCTGTTTTGAATTCAAGTAGCGTTTAAAACGTCATCAGAGAGTAGGTGGGCGTGCAGTAAGTCGTGAAAAGGTTTGTCAACGCTGCGCTGCTGACTGCTAAGGCGAAGGTTTTCACCAAGGTCGATGATCTATTACAACAGAGACACACTAAACGACTGAGCAAGCAAAATGAACAATTTCCCCACTGAACGACATTAATGTAGGTATACCGTGGTGGGTTGATTAAGTGACTTTCATCACTTTGTACCAGCGAGCTTTGTATAAAATTGAAATTTCACTGTATGTTGAAATTTTGAATGAATTAATGCTTGTATCGAAGAAAGTTTATGCCTCACTTTCTGATCTCATGCAATATAATCAACACACTCAAAGTGTTGCTGAACCCGGTAATAGTTTGTAGCGGTAAAGATGCACTTCTTCTATGATGACACATACTAATTTTATTATTGTAGCCAGCTCACTCACCAGACTAGATAGTACCTATAAGAGCCCTCGGCCGCCACTGCGGCCCAGCCAAGTTATCTAACACAATAGCGGTGACTTAGTAAACAGAAATTCGTTCCTCTTGCCTCTTGGTGAATGAATGAGTTTCGACTTCGAGACGATCGAGTGGAATTTCTAATTATTTCATGGCTCTTTTACGGCTTACGAGGTCAGTGTACCTCTGTGCGGTTTGTATGAAAGTTTAAGTTGCATACTATGATTGTTCCGCATTTAGATTGCTGCGCATGAGCAATTTCTCGAAGAAGAAAGTTGAACGATGTAAATGTGATTTTAAATGGCTGATGGTGAATAAATTGTACTCTAGCGCAACTTTCCAAATTATCATCATCCAACGATTTAAGTAAGTTCGTCGGCCTGTGGTAGACTGGTTGCTGTCGTTGTTGTTGCCGTTTGTGTTTGTGCTTCTTTTGCTTTTTGCGTCGTATTGCCTGCGATTGCGACTTGTGAATTGTGATCGAGCGATGAAGAAGTAGCTATTGTATTTTATTTTGATGAAAGTTGCAGAAAGGTAAACGAACCGCACTATGACGGTGAAGTGGTGGTGGGAGCGAGTTACTATAGTGAAGGTTTATTTTTGTGATATAATCTTTTGGAAGAAATTATTTTGTAAGAGGCTACCGAACTGAACTGTTAATGTAATTGCGGATTCATTTTACAGCTTTCACCGATTGAATTGGGAAATTATATATTTTTTTAAATAATGTTATAGTTTTGTATAGGCTATAGCGTAATTTTTAATCTATTAACTTATCCCTTAGATATAAAAGTTGTTATGTATGTACATAGATATAGTTCAAAGCTCTCATCAGGCTTGTTTCAGAAATATCTTTGAATGGAACAAGGGAGAAAAGCCTAGGTAGATACATACTACGTTGGCTACATAATGTATGCAGGTATAGTCAGTGGGAAATATAATGATATGAACAATTTATGTTTAAGCATTGTATATGAAAACTATAGTAATATCATGAGAAGCGCCGACTACTGAGTCACGTAGTGTCGAAATCCACCAACTTCTCTCAACACTTTTTGTTGAGGAAACAAATTTGAAAGTCGAGATCTAACTCTCTCACTCCCTTACAATATAACAAGACTTACTCTTTCTAAAAATTAATGTCTACGCTGTCAAAATCATAGAACATGTTGCAAACACATGCGCCACCAGCCGTACAAATCCAGCGAAAATAAAAACGACTCCATGAGAATACTATAGTTTTCATATACAATGGTTTAAGTATATATTTCGAAAAGAGTCATGACTCAAAAGTCATTGGGGCGTATTCATAGTCATTTTAGACCTGGGTCTAAGTTAAACATGGCTTTGGTTGAATTTTCGGACGTTGATTCTATTTTTTTAAGTTTATCATTTCAAAATATTTGAAGCTATTTGTGTTGTATACAAAGTTAATTATCTTATAAAAATATAAAACCAACAATTTGTAATTAAAATCGGTCTGTATTCATTGAGCTAAAATTGTCTTAAACTGTAGTTTAGTTAAACTTGGGTCTATCTGCGACCCTTTGTGTAATTCCGAGCCTATAAGGCTACACGAAATTTGGCCCAATGAAATATGGCCCCAAACATAAAATTAAAAATGGCTCCAAAAATGTATATGGGAAACAACAAAAATAAAAAAAAAAAAGTTTAAAATTTGTAAATTGGGGTCATTTTTCATTGTTTTGGGGCCTTTTTTCATTTTTAGTTTTGTGGTAAAATTTCATTAGAAAAATGGCCCCAAGCTTTTATTCCAAAACCAAAAAACTTTTACAACAAACATTTTGATAGCAGACCGACTGATAACATAGGCGCCTGCCAGGCGACTGAGCATACCCTAAGTAGAGCGACGGAGTCGCGTGAGCGGGACAGAGGACCCAAAAAGGGAGTTAAAATGCTTGAACCCGCGAAGCGGGCCAGGCAATGTAATTTTTAGGGTCTCGCAAACCGACGCAAAACATTTTTTGTACGATTGTAATTTTTCTCTTGTTGTTGCTTCTTATATTAATTTTGGGGCAATTTTTCATTTTGTGTTTGGGGCCATTTTTCATAAGTTTGTTGCCGTTTTCAATTTTGAAAATGGGGCCATCATAAAAAAGGCCCAAATTTGGGGACGTGTTTCATTTTTCGATTGGGGGCATTTTTCATTGGGGCCAAATTGTATGTAGCCGCCTATTATAGTGCTTAATATTTACAACTGAGAAGTGTTCACAATTTCATCTCTGCATGTATTTTGTTAAACTGCGTCGATTAATGGTTTAAAATCGACCAGTATTTCTTGTCATTAGAAATTGACAACTGTAATATTGACAGTCAGTGTTGCCGTTTTGACCTGTTCGACAAGATTTCATCACTGTATTTATAATTATAATTATAATTATGTAAAATGTATTTATGTTATCATTAATATTTGGTATTTTCATATTCGACTTTTTTTGACTAGAAACAAAATTTTCAAATAATTGACTTTATTTTTTGACTTGATTTGGAAGAGGCAAATAAAGTCAACAAGTCAGATTTAACTTTATTTGGAATTTCGACTTGGCAACACTGTTGACAGTTAATCCCAATATTAAAATCTGACACATAGAGCCTGATTATACGGTTCGTTTTCTCGTTCGTTTCGTCTTTCGTGTTTTTGACAGGCAAGAACGTTCATGATTACATGGTTCGCGAAAATACGTACGTACTTCCATTCGTTATTTTGACGTTCATGGAATTGGGGGATGTTTTGTAAGAAAATAATTAGTAGTAATAAATAAAAATATTTTTTAATCACTTATTTCGCAAATACAACGCATATTAGGTGTATCCAATTAGGAAAAACTATTTTTCAATTCAATAATTTTTGTTCAAATCGTTTTTTGCTAACATCGGGGAGAATTGTGGTTGCCAAATCAGAAACGTCAAAGTTCAACCAGAAAAAGTCTTGAAATTTTCATTCCTGCTTTCGTTACTTCCTTCTCTCTACATTTCTACTCCCCTCACCCAAGCTGTCAAAAAGACGAAAGACGAAACAACCGAAAAAACGAATAGTGTAATCGGGCACATAGTCTATTAGCTTTGTTTTCCAATTTTCGCAAATTAGGCTTTTTTATATGAGTTTTGATAGCAAATTTTTGCGACGTCGTCGCGTAGTACAATTTCGCACAAAGTTCCGACTTACCAAACAGGCATACTGACAGAACATCAAAGACACAATAATTGTTTGGGTTCGTGTAAATAGGTACAAATGTCACCATGTTTTACAAACTAGGTATTTTCCTATGGAGTTTGACAGCAAATTTGTAATAAATTTGACGTCGCCAAACTCACTAATGTCATAGACGTTGTTCCCATTCGACTGACTCCTTATAAAAGAAAACATCAAAAAGTTTAAATTTTTTAAAAATTTGTGGATTTAGTTTGACCTTTTCTTTTGTAAAACCAAATAAACTGCGTCGATTAATGGTTTAAAATCGACCAGTATTTCTTGTCATTAGAAATTGACAACTGTAATATTGACAGTCAGTGTTGCCGTTTTGACCTGTTCGACAAGATTTCATCACTGTTGACATGGAATGAAATACAAACCTTGTCAAAAGTGTTTTGACTTGTTTTTTTGACTTTATTAAATAATTCAATATGCAACTTAACTTTTTGTTAAAATATTTTAAAATACATTTCAACTTCAGTGTAGGCCGAGTGTAATGTGTTATACTATGTAAGGAAATACATTACGCTTATATATGTTTTTTTAAACCTATATTACAAGATCTTCAAAGAGTAAACAAAATATTTGAAAGTCTGAAAATTGATTTTGTAAAAGTGTTGGGGGATTTGGAGTTTCTTATATTAATTTTTATAAAAAAAAAACTTGTAAGACCTGAATCAGATAAACATTTTGATGCTGACTCGAATCTTGAAGACTAAGATTTACAAACTAGTCCTTATCTGGGAGTAGAGTGCGAGGAAAAACTTAACGAATTGAAAATCAAATCGGAAGTGAGCAACGAAGAAATTTATATTTTTAGAATAAAACTGCAAAAGTTTTATTATTAAACTAATAAAAGAATTAGAGCAGAGAGTGCCAAAAAATCGACACATGCCTTGCCCAAAACAAAAGCTTATTGCTTCCAGTTCTGGAAGAGATGAAGGTTGAACCTGATTCAAAAGAAAAGATTTTAAGACAGTGGAGCAATCTTTGTTTCATAAAATGGAAAAACATAAAAGAGACAGTGCCTTTCTGGTGCGAAGTTTATTCGAATAAGGGTGCCAGTGGAGAAAATCCACGAAGTTTTCTATGTCAATATTGGTTTTGCCAATTTCCTATGCAGAAGTAGAAAGAATTTTTAGTCATTTAAATTTAATCAAAACGAAACAAAGAAACAGAATGCAGCTGTTGTTAGCTTATTCTCTTTTGACGATAAAAAATCTGTTGCAATAACACTGGAATTCCTGCAGAAGTAAAAAAAAAGTTGGAACATATGCTATATACCAAAATATAGTTGTGTATAACCAATGAAATTGAATGTGATAGCTCAGATTTTGAAGATCTTTAACTTTATGTACCTTAACTTAAGTTCCTATGTACCGATTTTTATATAATAATAATTTATGAAATATTATTTATTTTAATTAACTCGTTGAATTGAAGTTGAAATACTTTATGTTTTGTTTGTAATAAAATATATTTATAATTATAATGTATTTATAATTATAATTATAATTATGTAAAATGTATTTATGTTATCATTAATATTTGGTATTTTCATATTCGACTTTTTTTGACTAGAAACAAAATTTTCAAATAATTGACTTTATTTTTTGACTTGATTTGGAAGAGGCAAATAAAGTCAACAAGTCAGATTTAACTTTATTTGGAATTTCGACTTGGCAACACTGTTGACAGTTAATCCCAATATTAAAATCTGACACATAGAGCCTGATTATACGGTTCGTTTTCTCGTTCGTTTCGTCTTTCGTGTTTTTGACAGGCAAGAACGTTCATGATTACATGGTTCGCGAAAATACGTACGTACTTCCATTCGTTATTTTGACGTTCATGGAATTGGGGGATGTTTTGTAAGAAAATAATTAGTAGTAATAAATAAAAATATTTTTTAATCACTTATTTCGCAAATACAACGCATATTAGGTGTATCCAATTAGGAAAAACTATTTTTCAATTCAATAATTTTTGTTCAAATCGTTTTTTGCTAACATCGGGGAGAATTGTGGTTGCCAAATCAGAAACGTCAAAGTTCAACCAGAAAAAGTCTTGAAATTTTCATTCCTGCTTTCGTTACTTCCTTCTCTCTACATTTCTACTCCCCTCACCCAAGCTGTCAAAAAGACGAAAGACGAAACAACCGAAAAAACGAATAGTGTAATCGGGCACATAGTCTATTAGCTTTGTTTTCCAATTTTCGCAAATTAGGCTTTTTTATATGAGTTTTGATAGCAAATTTTTGCGACGTCGTCGCGTAGTACAATTTCGCACAAAGTTCCGACTTACCAAACAGGCATACTGACAGAACATCAAAGACACAATAATTGTTTGGGTTCGTGTAAATAGGTACAAATGTCACCATGTTTTACAAACTAGGTATTTTCCTATGGAGTTTGACAGCAAATTTGTAATAAATTTGACGTCGCCAAACTCACTAATGTCATAGACGTTGTTCCCATTCGACTGACTCCTTATAAAAGAAAACATCAAAAAGTTTAAATTTTTTAAAAATTTGTGGATTTAGTTTGACCTTTTCTTTTGTAAAACCAAATAAATAGATGCAGAGAATAACTTCGTTTTTACTTGACGACTAGTAAAATGTCATTTCACGGTTAAAGTATGTGAGGTTATGTTCTGTTTTCTTTTAACCAAAATTTAAGAACTGTTTCCAAGTGCAACAGACGCTCTTTGTTGCTATTTATTGTTTACGTGTATTGTATCTGTATGTATTACGCTTTAATTTCATATTCAAAATTAAAATGGTTTTACCTAACCTAACAGTCAATGATATCAGCTTAATTTTATCTTTTTTTGAAGCTTAACTTATCAAATTTCTCCCAAATTTGAAAGGACTTGATTATAAACTGTCAGCATAATTTAAGGACCCCCTTTAAATGGTTGTCACGAAACCACTACAAAAAAAAAAAATATATATATAAAACATGAATTCCGCACTAAAATATGATAAGTGGTTCACACCCTTCATATTCTGACAATTCTTACAAAAAAAAGATCCTCTTCATATCCTTTTAATTGACAAACTAAAAAAAACTAAGCCGCGAAGCAAAAAAAAACTAAATCACATTTTCTTGTTAAAAATGTATGTGTACACATCTATGTATGTATGTAAGTATATCTTCTGTTTTCATACATTTTCATGATAAAGGATAATTTTTTACAGTTTTTCCATTTTTCCTGGGACTTATTTTACAAAAGAAAAGAGGATATCCTGTAATTTTTAAAGAAATACTCATTTTGATAAAAGAAAAAAGGGTACTCGAGAATTTCCTATCCCATATTGATCTTCAAGTGCCTTTGCCAAGAATTAAAAACATTTTGCTGCTTGTTGTTGTTATATGGTTGTTTTAAAAATAAAAGAACTAAGGGTGCATTCACCCTGTTAAATTATTACCTATAGGTACATTTCTTTCAAATACTTTAAAAGGGTGTTTTAATGAATGAACAAAAATATTAAACGACAAAAAAAAACTGTTCAAAGGGAGGGGCGTCAGAAGAGAATCTGATTGCTTTGTTAATGCACTTGATGATGTGAGGATCACGTGAATTCTTTCTATTGCGTCGTGTAGTTGCAGTATATTCGTTCTTGTGCTATAAGCATATTATCTAAATAATAGTAAAGATAAGTCTCAAATTAAAATTAATCTTCGCAGTCTGCTCTAAAAATACAAATGATAATAAAGTAGATAAAATTAAAACCCTTCTGAGACGGTTGCAAAATTAAATTTAACTTAAAGATAACTTTAAGATCCCGGGATTACTTAAAGTATACAATGGCTATTAATACCCACCCACTCGGTAAATATGAGTTTAAAATTGCGAGACTGAAAATATCAAACAGCGATATATGGGTCGTCTCTTTCGCATCATTAAGTGCGAGTGAAATGTGGATACTGAGATGTCAAAAAAAGTCGGAGGAGTCAGTCCAATGTGAACACCGTCCAAAATAAGGGCAATTTATAGACGTCAATTTTTTAAACCTAATATGAGATAGGCACACTCAGCAATATGCATATAAAATATTTTGTTCGTCTTTTTCTATGAAATAAATTGTACTTATCTCTTCATATTATGTTTTTCAAATGTCTGTAATGCATGTAATGATTGATGCATACCCAATTGACTTCTGGTATCAGTATGATGAGTTATTCCGCTTAACAACTTAAGCAAACACAATAAGTACATACCTACCTACGTTATAACTCAAATGAGAAAATAACTGCCAAAATAAGCAAACACGTAAAAAGAATAATTTACGCAGAAAAAAGCTTACATTTTTAACCGTCAGTCTAGGTATTACGCATTCAAAAATAAAATAAAAAATAATTTTATAAAATGGGTATTTCTTTCCTCATTCATGATTACAATATGGTGATCTACCTACATACATACAAACATTCATACTTTGCTAGAGGTGATGATGATGATTTCATACGATCATGATAATTGATAAAGCTCTTTATACCTAGACAAAGTTTCGATCTGGAAACCTCAAGAAACTACCACCACGCATTATATCAGCTTAAATTTACATTTAATTTGTATGAAACAAATACAAATATTCCATACATACCTTCAACTTGATCAACAACTTAAAAAGTAAACAAAATTCCAATGAAATGGAAATATTTGGAACTATAACTGCCGAATGAAACCAAAGACGCAGACGCTGCGCGCCGGCAACGACAGACAAAAAACAAAACGTAAACCAAAATAACAATAATACGCAGTGCGTATACCAACATATATGTATGTGCTTAGGTATTCCACTCAAGATAATAAAAGTGAAAGTATTTCCAGATTGTGTTACGATTACGAGCATTGGAGTCTACAAAATTCGATCTACCTAGACGAAGATCGTAAACTTGTAGCCATTTTCACATTTTGACTTACAAACAATAATGATAAAGGACCTTACTTATGCCTGATGTCAAAGTTCGGTTTTATTTTGCCATTTTCAACCCACTGTTTGTCAAATCCAGTATTACTCTACCTTTATTCGCTTATTATACCTAGTTCCTATCAGTTTTAATTTAAAGTGTCAAAGTACATATAAAAAACTTTCAGTTTTGAACTATGCAGTACGCGAACAGACCTTTTTTTGTTTTCTAGAATTTTGTCCCACTTAATTTCTTCGAAGTGCATTTTTTTACTTTTATTTAAAAACATATAAACGTATACATATATCATTCATACATACATACATACATATATGTACATACATAAACAAATAAATATACATTTATCAAAAGTTGCCGCATAAGGGCTAGTCCCCAGAGTTATGTCCATAAAATTTAAAATCAATTAGTTCATCAAACAAAAAACAAATAGGTACCTCTGCTCTAATTCTACTCTATCGAGTAAATTGAGACTGACTTTAATTTGAAACCCCCGCCTCCAACCAAAAAAAGTGCAACAGGCAAAATTCCTAGAATTCAAGTCTTTATACTATAATGAAGCACTGACAGCTCGCAGTCAAATAAACTACACAAAATAAATTCCAGATCAAATATTGAAATATACATAAAAGACCCCCTCACTCCCCAGCGTGTCAATCATTAACTATTCACCCGCATGGGCAATAATGTAAGCTCCAAAATTTATTTCGTTACAGTTATTTTTTTATTTATTGTCACCATCAGACATAGACTGAAATCCGTCGCAATCGTAAACAAAAAAATGCTTCCCCAATTGTCAGTTAAATTCAAACCGAACGATTTGAATTCTACGCGAAATAACGATCATTTTACACAAAGAATTGGCGATAAAGTAAAATAACCCGCGCGATCTTGTTGCTAAGTCGATGTGGCTCTGTGTTTCATGAAGCTTAGTCACCAACTGGAATCGGCAACAAGTTGACGGTTGAAGATTTAAATTTAGCTTTCAAAAGTAGTTACATTTTTAAATGCTGCGCATCATTATGGTGAGAACTGTGGGAAAATGGTGGAGATTAGGTTCGGTATGGTGAAGATGAGTCAGATAGTGGGGAATGTAGTAATATGAATATAATGATCGGTAGATATGGCATGCCGGATTTTAAAGGTTCTTCTACGTCTACGTGAAAGCCTGCGATTCCCATATAAGAACATTCCCTTTATGTGAGGAATCACACTGACCGATGTATGAGTCATATTTGTGTATACACATAGCACACTTCAGGAACTGAAAACAAAAACTGGAAATTCCCAGGAAATGATGATGAGTCTGAAAGGCAAATAAAAAGAAACAAATAGATCGGGATAAGAAAGAAAACCGATCATATCATTTTTTTGGTGAAGTGATAATAAATTAGTTAATCTTTCCATGAGTCTTTTTAATTTTTGTTGTAATGAGGATTTAATGATAACAGTTTGTAAAAATCTTTAACCCATCAAATAAAATACCCGAGAAGATCATAAATGTTTTGATTTCTTTGTCAGTCGTTTTTAAAATGTGAACGTTAAGATTTGAATTTGAAGTTGCAAAATAAACAAAAAACTACCTGTCTGCGTCTGTTTGGACAAAATGAAATGGCAATGAGGTGATAAATTTCCGGTATCGTGATTTTGTTTTGTGGGTGGGTAGACAAAAGTATATGTACGTATGTATGTACTTGTACAAGGTTGTTTTGAAGACAATGTGTGATTAATGTACATAAAAACATATGTACATATGTATGTACATACATACATACATACATATGTACATAACGAGAATATCAATAAGATAGCTTAAAAGGAAATGACAATAATATTTTGTGTCGCCGGGTTTTGTTTGGATTTACTGATAAAAATGATTTAAAGTTTTGATGGATTATTTAAGTTTAACGTTTATAGTACCTACCTATATGTATAACAGTACCTACTAGTTGATTATTTATTTTTATTTTTCCCAAGTTCATTGGATATGAAGATCATTAAGATAACTTATATTTTTTGTGGTGGTAGCTACAAATATACATAAATATATCTTAAATATTCAAGTTTGGCTTTTTACTGTTATTCATTTTACATTCACACAGTACAACACGGATAGAAGACATTTTGAAAGTCTATGAAATGTAGGTATTTCTTATTTTCGATAACAAAAGATTTGTACATTATGTAGGTATAAGAACAAATAAAAAGAACAAAATATAGGTACAGAGAAAGCATTGGTAATTAATCCAACTCCACACATCATCTCATTTACTAATATTCACATTTTGCCAACAATTAAAGACTGTAATAGCATAATGTGCAGCTGAAGAAATTTACACAAACCTTCTCTTTAGTTTTAAAAGAAAAAGTCTGAACTTTTGAATCCTAATGACTGTTTTCCTTCTTATTTCATCTCTTAGGTACTCTTCGGTGTCAGGAACTTTTGCGCATGGCATAGCACATCAGTGTTATTAAATCCTAACCAACGTGCATCAACAAAAATTGAAAAAAAAAATCGTTCAAAATTCAATAAAATAATATCAAAAGTACGTATACGCACCCATTGTTTAAAACAAACAGATGATTTTAAATAACGCAATTTTTTTTTTGTTTATACTGCATTTTGATAAAATGTCACTAGGCAAAGGATGATTTTTACTGGTAGAAATTTCCTGATGAACTGCACAAATAAAAATTTAGGGCAGTTGTAGGTCCCTCGTAAGTGCGTTCATAATGTAGGTTTTTATATACAGGGTGTCCAGTAAATAATGGATAACCTTGAAATTCCTAATAGTAGACTTTATGACCGTTCTGAAAACTAATAAAAACAAAATCTATCCCAACCACAAGCAAAGATATGTGCATTTTTTTGTTCAGTGCATTATTTTCTACGTTACTTTACGTTTTTGAATACCACGTCTACAAGTGAATGAATTCCATCGTTTTTTTTCGTAGCAATATTTAACATTGTTTGTGCCAAAACATCAAATGACAAAAATTATAACAACTGTTGGAATTCTTAGAGAAAAAAATTATTGAACTTTGATTTTCGATGCAAAATGTGAAAGAAACTAATTTTCGAAAAAGTTAAATCATCTCTGGTATGAAAAAATGCATGAATGCCTAAGTGGCCAACTATTTTAAGAATATGCGCGTTAAATGCGGATTCCAAAATGGTGTTATTTATTATTGAATCTTGAACCAATAGGAAGTTATTGGTTAAAATAAGCAACACGAGACACGAGAGTCAATTTAGCAAAAACAAATGTTTCAAAAATTAGCAAATTAAACGTGAAAATAATATCATGCGTTCAACATGGTAGATTTTTGATTGATTGCCTGTTTTTATGATATTATCCTTGTGATAAATCCAAGCTTTTAACTTCTAGGGCCGATTGCAACATTACCAAAAAAGGCAACAAAGTGCAAGAAGCGGCTAAATTTTCAAGCTTGTTTTAAAGTAAACCTGGTCTATTGGGCCCTACAAAAACCATATTTCGCAGTTGCTTTTAGTTTATTTGTTATTTTCTTTAAACAAATAGGGGCGTATTCATAGTCATTTTATACCTGGATCTAAGTTAAACATAGATTTAGTTGAATTTTCGGACGTTGATTCTATTTTTCTAAGTTTGTCATTTTAAAATATTTGAAGCTTTATGTGTAGTATACCAAGTTAATTATCTTATAAAAATATAAAACCAACAATTTGTAATTAAAATCGGTCTGTATTCATTGAGCCAAAATTGTCTTAAACTGTAGTTTAATTAAACCTGGGTCTATCTGCGACTAGAATATGCCCCATAGTCTTTTGAATTTTGAACTAACTTTCAATCACTTAGTTAGAAAACAAAAACAAAATTAGATATTTTTTTTTTAATTAAAAGCAAATGATCAAACTGTTTTCCACCCATTCTAATACAGGTTCTGCACCTTCGAATAAATGAAAATCTTATAATAATCTTGTTAAGTTTTGCTCAGAATCTTGTAATGCAGCTGTCTCCACAAGATTTCTTAGCTCCTCTAAGAACCTGATGGGCCTGCTGTACACGATTTTTCTTAATGCAGCCCCAATAAAACAATCAAGTTGATTTAGGTCCGGTGAACGGGGTGGCCATAAAATTGGTCCCAGACCTCATATCCATCTGCCTGTATATCTGTCCTATTTGTAATGCAGCGGCTTGCACAAGATTCCATACCTGCTCTGAGAAGCTGATCGGCTTGCTTTATTCGATTTATGTAATACAGTTCTTATAAGAAAATTAATTTGGTAATAACCACTACCAAAATATTTGATGGTTTTTTAAAAGGCCAATGTAAGAGGTATAATTCAAAACAAGCTCGAAAATGTATCCGTTTTGTTGCACTTTGTTAACATTTTTGGTAATTTTGCATTCGGCCCTAGACGTTAAAAGCTTGGATTTATTATAAGGACAACATTATAAAGACAGGCAATCAATCAAAAATCTACCATGTTCAACGCATGGTATTATTTTCTACGTTTACTGTGCTAATTTTGAAAACTTTTGTTTTTGCTAAATTGGCTCTAATATAGCAGATTTTTACAAATAACTTGCTATTGGTTCTAGATACAATAATAAATTATACCATTTTGAAATCCGCATTCAACACGCATATTTTAAAAATAGTTGACCACTTAGGTATTCATGCATTTTTTCATACCAGAGATGATTTAACTTTTTCAAAAATTAGTTTTTTCACATTTTGCAGCAAAAATCAAAGTTTAATAATTGTTTTCTCTAAGAATTCCAACAGTTATTACTATTTTTGTTTTCTTATGTTATGGCACAAACAATGTTAAATATTGCTACGAAAAAAAATCGGTGAAATTCATTCACTTGTAGTCGTGGTATTCAAAAGAGTAAAGTAACGCAGAAAATAATGCACTGAACAAAAAAATGCATGTATCTTTTCTTGTGGTTGGGATAGATTTTGTTTTTATTAGTTCTCAGGACGGTTATAAAGTCTACTATGAGGCATTCCAAGGTTATCCATTATTTACTGGACACCCTGTATATGTATATATTGTGAAGGGGTTTGACTTATTTTTTTATAAATATTCACAGAAATTAAAAGTTTTGGGGAACTTTTCTGCTACAGACTTACACTTTTACGGACCTATAAATTCTACTGATGTTAATTTAAGTTTTTAATTTTCTTGAAATTCACAATTTTACATTCAACACCATCTTTTTTTGACTGAGCTTTGTCCAATAGGCAGATTTTTAAGAAATACATAAAAGAGTATCAACTTTTTGTCATCATATTGGCTGATTTTCTTACACAAGACCTAAATATTTTAGGTAAGCATAAGCACAGTTTACGCTGAGGAAGAAGAGTAAAACATAAGATTTAAATTTGATTTCTTATATTGACAACAGCAAATGTGGTAGTACAAATACAAAGTTAAGAAGTACGTATACGCCCTAGTGTACCATTATATAAACAGTTTCACAAGCAAAAACTGATGAGGTTTTATATAAGAAATTTTATAGAATACACGGTGTTGACGGGAAATTTATGTTTTTTCTTAATTGATCACATACTTTATATTTCTGGGCACATATCTAACCAGGTCAATACACGTTCACATCAGTAACAGTAGGTAATACAGGCATGAATCTGGTATTTTTTTAAATGTAAGCCTTTAGTTTTGTTTTTAAGCGAACAAATATGATTTAAATTTTTATTCTGATGAGTATTTCGATTAATATAACGTCTGAGATTATGATTTGATGGAATTTACAATATAAAATTAACTTAAAATCGAGATCTAGTCATTGACAACACAAATTATTAGTATGTGAATCCATATATGTAGTGCGTATGTATGCCACATTCTACACCAATAAACCTATGTGCTACCTTGAATATTATTTCGATAAAAATAATCCAACAAAAAAAGAAATATTAACACACTAACGAATTCCATTTGAAAATGTATGCCGATCGACCTTGAAAATTGTACACATGTTCGAATTATCAATAAGGTAATTCCCATGTGTATATATACATACATTCCTACCTTTATTTGCTTACAAACTTTGAACTTTAAACAAATGGTAATAAATAAAATAAAAAACAAAAAACAAAAAACAATAAGAATTTGAAGATTTGATTTTTATTGAAGTATACTGAAAATAAAATAAAGATAAAGTACCTATACCTAGTGTATACAAAAATTAGAGATATCTAACTGCGTATAAAATGCCTTTCATATTCTTTCGCAAACTTTTGGGAACGTTCTTATTATCTAAAGAGAACGATTTAACGTTATAAATATAGGTACTTACAATTTAATTTCGTTCAATGAATGTTCCAGACGTGCTGTAATAGAATATAGAATACATAAAATAAGCTTGTAGTTTAGGCGGTTCAGTTGAAAATGAAAAAAAAAAAATATTTTACACCACAGCGTACAAATGATGAAAAATGCTTTTGATTAAAAAGACGCAATAAAGATAAAGCAGCAATTTTTGATCTAAGATCACGCATTTAACCCGGAAAGCGAACTTGTACACGTGCCACCACATATCATTAGTTTTTGACAAATTAAATCGCATCTGCATATCTATTTAAGTGACTGATGTAGCTCAAGTGTTACGCAGAGATTTTTTAATAGAACAATTTGCCTATTCGACGATTATTTCGTGTTTCGTAAGAAAACTTTTAATAGGTACATTATGTATCACCGACAGATCAAACTGACCAAATATGATGAAATACGATGAAATAAATAATAATAATTAGTCATTTCGGTTGTTCAGGAAACTTTGATCTCAGAGGTCTTACTATCAAAATTCATGATTCAACAAAAAATTGGGTATTATTGCTCACGTATTTTGACAGCGAGACTCAGCGAAATCTTATACCTCAATTGAAGATGGCAACTTCCATTTTCAACAATTCACCGATTGACCCTTAAAATTTTGTCAGTGTATTATATTTTACAATTTTCTTGTATCGATCGGGATATAATGGATACAGCCCAGTCGCTATCTACAAAAAATGTTCTGAAAGTGAAAAAATAGTAATGCACACTTTTCTTTCAGAACTCGTTAGAGGTCGGGTCCTTAGGCATCTTTTTGTAGTTTCTCGGGAAAATTGACCTCGTGGCAAAGCCGGCTCTTGGATTTACTCACACTAGTTTCTAGTATTAGCAAAAAAGCTTTGAATACGAAAAATGTATTGAAAAACAATGGCAAAACTTGCAATCTCATTCTACCTATACCTTTTTTTAAAGCCAGATGTCTATGCTTTTATTTGGTGTTTAAAAAATTTTGTTTTTAGTTTTTGAAAAATAAATTTCAAAACTCAAAATTAAAAAAAAAAAATAATATTTATTTTAGGCACGAGTACGATTACTTAGGCGCCAATAATTGATAACGGTTTTGTATAGAACAGTTCAATACAAGCATTTTTTAATACGGGAGGGGGGTCTAACTCCCACCGTTTGGGTGGGAGGGGCAATTTTATAAAAATGTACTAAAACTGAAAAAAAATATTAAAAAATAACGGTAATACTTAAAATTAATTATTATACCTTGTTTTGAAGCCAACACTTTGTACTATTAGCTAGTTTTTAAATCAATTGACATCTATGCATAGTTTCGAAAAAACGGGTTTTGAACTTAAAATTTGGAAAAAAAAGATAAAGAAACAGTTTTAAGTGTTGTTTTTCAAAACAGTAGAATTATATGCTACTTCTTTTTCTGAAATTCGTTGCTCTAATTAATTCTTCATTAAAAATTGAATAATATAGATGATTTGTTATTTTCTATTTTTTTGAGAAAATTGGAAATGACCAAACCTATTATTTTTGATTGCTTTTGGTTTTGTATGGAAAATGTTTAATTCATAAGAAACTGTGCATATGCCCAAACTTGCACCCACCCAAATCCTATACTGGGCCAAGCAGGGGGTTGCATACTATTTATGTACTACTGCAATCAAAATACAAAAAAACTGGAAAAATAAATACAGCGCTATCTAACAAAGTAAGACCAAGTAAAATATACTCAAACTAAAAACAATATAAAAAAGTAGGTTTGGTAATTTTTATAATAATTCAAATAATATTCACTAAAACAACATTTTTGAAAACCCAAATAAAAGCATAGATATCTGGCTTTAAAAAAAAGTTATAGAATGATATTGTTAGTGTTGCCATTGTTTTCAATAATTTTTTTTATATTCATTTTTTGTTTACTAATAATAAAAAGTAGTACTTTAGAAAATCCAAAATGGCGGCTTTGGCAGGAGGTCAATTTTCCCGAGAATCTAAACAAAGATGCCTAATGGCCCCCTCTATTTGACCCACCCAAGGCGGTCAAAATTCCACAAAAAAATTGGGTCAATATTCCCTAATTTTAGAAAGAAAATGGGTCATAAGTCCACAATAATTTCATATTAAAATATTGAAAAATGCAGAACAATTAAGAATTATTTATTTATTTTGTTAAGAATTATTTTGTATAATCTTTACTACACAAAAACTTAAAGCACACCAACTGACAACATAGGCGCCTGTCTGGCGACTGAGCATACCCTAAGCGGAGCGACGGGGTTGCGTGACCGGGACAGAGGACCCGAAAAGGGAGTTAAAATCCTTAAGCCCGCGAAGCGGCCAGCCTATTATGGACTTTTGACCTGTGGTATTTTGACCCTGCGCCCACGTTATCACGTACGTCTATATTTGTATAGAACCAGTTATGTGGGTGGAATTTAGAATTACCCAATATATACTTAATTAATAAAATTATCTTCTTAGGTGGTGGATAATAAGGCTGAAGACACTGTCCATATTTAAGTTATATATGGTAAATTATTATATATGGTAAATGATTAAAATCGTTTTGCTGGTAGAACATTGGACTTTATACCAGATTAGGTAGGTAGGTAGGTAGAAATGGCGGCCAAGGGCAGTCTAGCCCATAGCCCAATTAGCGCCAAAGTTTGCCGTTTTGATACCATAACTCGTTTGAACCTGTAGATGAAATTGAAGAGAAAGAATATGGGCATATCCCCAGGATATCGTACCTTTTTATTTGAGTTTAGAATAGGATTTTGTTGTAGCTTTTAGCACAATCATCAGAAAGTGGGTCACTCACTCATCCAGATCAGCACCCGCACCATCCACAGTTAGCCCACTAGGCAGTTCGTTGGCTGGCACTGGAGCGTCCATTGATCTGATTGGATGATCATCCGGCCGCTGTGCACCACAAACCCCCACCAGAACCCTAGTCCACTATCTAGTGTTCATAGGGAATCGACGGAAGGTAAAATGCAGAAGTAGCCGAAATTTGTCCTAGAGCCATTTCGTCGCGTTGAGAAAAGAAATCAAGTCTTTGATCTTCATTTCAGAAAGTTCGTTAATGTCGTCAAAGAATGCTCTTCCGAGTGACTGTTTTCTAGCTTTGGCCAGAGCAGGGCATTTGCAGAGGAAATAAACTACTGTTTCCTTTTCCTGCTGGTCCTCACAGCTCCGACATTGAGTATTGTGAGGTATGCCCAGCTTCGCTGCATGCTCTCCTATTGGCCAGTGTCCGCTACAGGTTGCAACTACCCTGGCTATGTCTTGCCTGGGTTGGCGTATTAGATTAGTTATTCGGTTCTTGTCATAGATCGGCCAAATCTTCATAGATATAATACAGTTTGATAAACTGCTCCACCTACGGTTTGCTTAAGAAAGATAAATGGAGAGAATGTTGCCCCTCATAACTCCAAGCGGAATTGACTCTTTCCGCAAGTGAGCCATGAAGGGCTGAACCTTGCCTGGCCAGCTCGTCAGCCCGTTCATTGCCCTCAATGCCACTGTGACCCGGGACCCAGATAAGAGTGACATTGAGGTCAGTGTTCAGACCCGCAAGCTCATCCCGGCATTGCTGGATCAGTATGGAGGATGGTGTAGCTGAATTAATGGCTTTAACAACCGCTTGACTGTCTGTAATAATAGCTGCACTACGCTTCTAGTTTGGATCTGCTTTTAGTAACTTGCAAGCTTCCCTGATTGCCAGCAATTCAGCTTGAAAGATGCTAGCAAGGTCAGGTAGCCGAAAGGACCTAGATACATTTAGAGACTCAGAGAAGATTCCTGCACCAACGCCACACTCCATCTTTGAGCCATCAGTAAAGATAGTTGTGTCGAAATCTTTCGTCGCGACGTTATCATTCCAATCCTTCCTGGATGGAAATTTAACGTTGAAATCCTTACTGATACTCATTGTAGGGGTGCAGTAGTCAGTGGGAGTCGAAAACATTTCCATTGGAATCAAGTCTGTGATATTGCTGTGACCATAGGACTTAGCAAACCAAGAGTTTGATTCAGTGGTGGATCCAGGGGGGTGGCTATAGGGGCTAAAGCCCCCCCCCACAACGGATTCCTAAAATTAATTGAAATATATAAAGCCATATATTACAACGTGTAGGGTTTTATATTCGTCTCAATATTGTTAAACTGTTAAATTTGATGGGAATCGGACTAAATAACGAGATTAGTGCTAAACAATTTACATGTTATGTAAGTGCTGTTCTAAGCCCCACAAAAATTTGGTTGGGGCTAAAACCTTAAGAGAATTATAGAAAAAACAAGTTCGGGGCTACGAATAATGGACATGTTAATGCAAGGACAATTATTCCCTTAAAACAAAGCCCAGAAAATTGGGACGAAAAAAGGCCTGATAAGAATTGGACAAAAACGTGGTCGGGGTTAAGCAATCAATTCCCTTAACACTTAACTTATTCCAGAGAGTGTTTGGGGCTTAACAATTATTCAGACTATCAGTGTCCGAAGTTGGGGGGAGATAATTAAAAAAACGATGTCGGGGCTGAACAATTAACATGCCAAGTGCAACATAAATTTTCCCTAGAACTTAGCGGTTTCAACAAAAAAAATGCAGTTGGGACTAAAACCTGATTAGAATTTGATAAATCAAAACCAGGTGTCAATTTAAGTGTAATTGTTCAATACAACAAGAATTGTTTCTTACGGCCCAGTCAGGGTCTAGAGAATCTTGGGGCTTATATTTCGAAGGTCGAAGTCAAAGAAAACATTTTGGGACTAAGCAATTACATCGAAGATCTCTAGTCAAAGAGGCAAGTTCTACAAGCGTGATTTTTCATTCTGCACTCAGACGAAAATCATGCAGAAGCAAATGAATATTTGTAATTCCTCTAGACTCTATAGTGACGTGCAAATTTATCAACATATTTTAGCAGGAATATAAAGTGTATGTAGCGTTTATACGAAAATTCATTCACTTTTGCAGAATTAGGCCAAATGCTATATTTTATAGAGCAGCTCTGTCTTATGTGATCCGACTTAATGTCTTGAAGTCTTATTATATTTTTTTTTTTCAATTGGCAAAATATTTTTTACTGTGCTTTCTAAAGTAATACTTCGATAAAAACAGATACCAACTCTACAGTTGATTTGACCACTTCACGAAAATGAGATCTCCGGAGGGCTTGTAATGTCAAAACACATAAATGAGCTTTTGCTAGTGAGAGCTCCTAGATATCATTTTCATTTTTGTTTCAAACTTGATCTCCAAGCCCCCCCCCCCACAGCCAAATCCTAGATCCGCTACTGGTTTGATTCTTTAAGTCTTAAAGCGCTGCAAGATACTAGATATTTAATATGTAAATCAAGTGGTAGAAGGTGCAGAAAAATACTTAAGGCATCAATCGAGCAGGATTTTATAGCCCCTGTCGTGCCAATGCTAGCAGTTCTTTGAACCTTCTATCGTCTATCGATGTTATATTTTTTGTTAAGTGCAGGCCACAATACAATCGAACCGTATGTGAGGATCGGTCGTACCACGGCTGTGTACGTCCACAGGATCATCTTCGACCGATCATCTTTTACCAAAAGTTTTACTGCAGGCATAGAATGCTATGCAGGCCTTCTTGACCCTTTCTTCAATATTCAACTTCCAATTTAATTTGGGGTCGAGAATAACACCTAAATATTTAGCTTTAGAGGAGAGTGAGAGTGTTTGGCCTTGAGTCGGGGTAGAGTGAAGGGGTGTATCTTAGTCTTGGAAGTAAATAGCATCAGTTCAGTTTTGCTTTGGTTAACTCCTAGGTCACAGCTCGTGGCCCAGTTGCTGACCTTCCTTAAAGCCATTTCCGTGATCTCACTTAACACAGGAGTAAACTTCCCTGACACTAATATCACCAAATCATCAGCATATGCTACCGCCTTTACTCCACATCTTTCCAACTTAACAAGAATTTTATTCATGACTAAAAGCCATAGAAGAGGGGACAGAACCCCACCCTGGGGTGTACCTCTACTTACATGTTTGGTCGAGTTTGTATTACCTAACGTAGCTTGAATCCGTCTGTCTCTGAGCATGGATATTATCCATTCCCTTATGTAGTCTTCTACACCAAAATCAACTAAAGACTCTAGAATGGATTCAGTAAGCACGTTGTTGAAAGCCCCTTCAACATCTAAGAAAGTGGCAAGAGTGTATTCTTTATAGTTTATAGTTTTCTCAATAGTGCGCACTACCTCATGCAGGGCCGTTTCAGTGGATTTGCCTTTAAGGTATGCGTGTTGAGAGTTTTCAAGTGGACATCTATCCAGGATGTCTCTAATAGGTAGATAGATTGATTTTATTTTCACTACAAATATTTAACAATTATATATATGTATAATACAACCAATAAAGCATGGCTATGCCGTCTGCCTGATTGACAATCATTTTAACATACTGTTTTTGTTTAATTAAATAAGTTACAGTTACCGACTAGAAGTTTTCGTTTATTATTTGGTTTCGATAGATTAGTGCTATTTTGCAAAATTTGAATAATTTTTGTACATCCATTTCATTAAGGATCTCTATAATTTCGTTGTCATTAAGATTGTCCCTACCCAAAATGTACCTTCTGGTTTTCTTTAGTACCGGACACCTTCCTACAAAGTGAAAAATATCTTCACGCTCTTCTATATTGCACATACTGTATATTACTGGTAGATCTTCGCGATGTGGTATATAATTTAAATTCATAAGTTCACCTCTTAGCCGAAACATGCTTGATTTTTGGTCAATGGTATAATGATCCCGTAAATAGTTTCTTTGGTAGAGGTTATGGTTCAGTTTACTGTAGATGATGCGGTGTAATGAACTTGATGCCTCTTCCATGTACCTCTGTCTAAAATTTTCATCTAGATGAGTAATTACCATATACAATGTAGGCTTCCATTGGATCCGTTCGCTGACATCTAACTCCACACCTGCCTGTTCTGCTAGTTCTATCCAATTTTTGTACCATCCTGACCTACTTTGTATAGCTTGAATAGCTGCTTTCTTTGGAAGACGATCGTTAGGAATACAAAGAACTTTTGCTATGTAGTCGACTTGTAACCGGATAGTTTTGATGAACAGAGGGGATTTACCCGTTTCGAGCATTATCATGTAATTCAGTGTGCTGGGAGGAAGGCGAAAAATTCGTTTTATATAATACCTGAGAAGCTTTTCCATTGTTTCGTATTTTTTTCCACCCCACACTTTTGGGCTGCATAAAAAAGGATCGATTGTGCTACTACTTCAAAAACCTTAAATTTGCTGCGATGGGCAATATCTTTGTTGTTAAAGCATTCTCTCCATGCTGCATTGATAGCAGTTTTTGCTTTTTGAAGTTTTTCGGTCAGATGCCTCTTCATGTTTAGGTTCTTGGTGAAGTAGACTCCTAAGTACTTGTACTCTTTAACCACTTCTATCCTTTCATTGTTATATCGCCATTGCACGTTCGTACTGTGTCTGCCACCCCCTTTCTTAAATATCATCACTTTTGACTTATTTAGGTTTAAAACTAAATTCCATCGCGCGCAATATTCGGACAGTAAATTGTAATGATTCTGGAGTATAAGAAAACAGCATAATGTCGTCTGCAAAAAGCAGCGCTTTAATGGAAACTCCCGCGTACTCTATGCCACCTGGTAATGCTTCGATTATATCTTCTATAAATAGTGCAATCAAACTTGGACTGAGAGCACAGCCCTGTCTTACACCTGACCTGGTGGAACCAGTCAGATACATGCGAGCCATTCCAAACTGCTGCTCTGGTGTCGATGTATAAATTCTGCAGTACTTGTCCGAACTTCTGCGACATTCCCACTCTAAATAACTTAAACATCAATGCATTTCTGTCCACTGTGTCGAAGGCTGCTTTTAGATCCACAAAAAAGGTATACAATTTTGTATTCCTTGATAGAAAAGAGTCCGCGATACTACGGAGCAAAAATATGTGGTCTATGGTGGAGTAACCTGATCTAAACCCAGCTTGATACTCGCTCAGTAATTTATTTGCGTCTATCCACGCGTTTAACCTCTTGAGTAATATTGAAGTAAAAATTTTATAGGATGAGTTTAAGAAGGAAATTCCTCTATAGTTGGCTGGATCATCTATGCTACCTTTTTTGTGAATTGCAAAGATAAGGGCATCTTTAAACTGTTGGGGAATGACTCCATGTTCTAATATGTCATTGAATAATCTTACTAAATTTTTGATCAGTTCCTCTGTTCCATATCTAAAGAATTCAGCTGGTATTCTATCTGCGCCTGCAACCTTTCCATCAGATAGTTCATTAACCGATGCAAGAACCTCTTCTTTGGATATTCCTGTGTAAGATGGTGACATGGAACCTAGGTTGTGCGTAATGAATCATGCTGGTGGTTGTAATCATTGGGTTCAGTAATGAATTGAAGTGATTTTGTAAATTCTTGGCATCTAATTTGGGACTGATGACGTATTTTGAGCCATTTAATTTCCGGGACAGATTTCAGAAATCAGATGGATTGTTACACTGAGCTAGTTTTCGCACTTCTTCTGCGAAATACCCTTTTTTCTTTTCCTTGCACAGCCTTTTATATGTTTGATTATACCCAATGTACAAGTTTTTAGCGTAGGACTCATTAAACTTTCTATACTCATTAAGCCAAGCATATGATAGATTTCTGGCTTGCCAACACTCTTTATCAAACCATTGTTCCATTGTTTTATCTGCCTGTTCGTGTTACTCGAAACCTGGTATGCTTCTTTTATGCACATTTCAATTCTGCGTAGACTGCCATCAATTTCATCGGCTAAAAGAAGTGTATCCAATCGCGTTCTATAGTTGGAAGCTGCTGCATTTCTCCAGAGCAGTTTCGGCAGAAGTTCAAAATTTGAATTTTCATAATTCTCTTCTCTGCCACAGAGACAATAATCAGCATATGATCAGAATAATATTTTTTCGATACTTCAAAATCAGTTACAAACAAGCTCCAATCACCACCTATAAGACTGTAATCGATGACAGAACTTCCTTGTTTTCCCACAAATGTGTATTCGCCCCGTTTGTCTCCTTCATAGTTCTAGCACCCTCACACCTCTTCCATTTTTAGTCGCATCCTTTTTCTGTCTTATACGTCCAACTCGCTCGTTTTCAGCTCCTCCTTCTGTACCTATCCTTGCATTTAGATCGCCGATAAGCATTACACTTCCGCTATCATAACATGTTAAGAATTCATTTATTTTTTAAAATCTGAATCCCAGTGGTTACAATTGATGTAAGTTGGTAATATTCGTAGCTTCTTTCCATAAATTTTTAAGTTCAAACACGTTATACCTCCATAAATTTGAAATTCGCAGTTATTGCTATCCTTTTTTTATGTCCAAAAATACACCCCCCACTCGCTCTTCCTTTCGCATTTGTTCTTATTGCTGGTATTATTCTAAGTTCATAGTTATTGAATTTGTTCGCGTACTTTTCAAGGACACTATCTAATAAGTTTCATACAAAAAGCTTATATCAAATTCATTTACAAAACTGTCTCTATATGGATGTCGAGGATGCGCTCTAAGTTTTTAAGCACAAAAGAGGTTAGACTAATTGGACGGAAATCCTTCGCAAATTCATGCCCCCGCCTACCGACTTTCGAGATAAAAACCACTCTTTCATGTCTCCAGGACTCTGAAACATAGTTAAGCGATAAACATCCTTTAAAAATTGTCTCCAGCCAGGGAACTGCTATCTCTTGCAGTTTCTGGAGCATAATTGGCAGTATGCCGTCCAGGCCTGGAGACTTATACGGTGAGAATGTATTAATTGCCCAGGCAATTTTTTCTTTTGTTATAACGGAATTGATATGCTCTACTCGAGCTGGAGACATGTGCCAAGGTTCCAGCGTCGCTAACCTACTGTTCTCGCAGCCCGGGAAGTGCGTCGTCATTATTAGCTCCAAAGACTCAGCTGGAGAGACTGTCCAGGAACCATCAGGCTTTTTCAAGAATGATGGATAACAATGTTCTTTAGATAGAATTTTACCGAGCCTTGCGGAATCTTTTATATTTTCAATTGACTCACAGAATTCTATCCAGCCTTTTTGCTTGGCTGATGAAGGAGAGCTCGCTTGTTACGTTATTTACGATCGTAACATCCAGTACGTCCTCCCAGCCTTCATGATTATCCGAGCTCGGAAATACAAAAGTGGGAGTGCTACCTCTGTTGCAGACCATCAGGATATTTTCAATAATAAAATCAAAAAGAGATTCACCTCGTTCATTGATCTCTGAACTACCCCATAGGGTATGTCGTGCATTAGCATCATTACCAATCACAAGGTTAGTCCCTTTGGCTTTAGCTTCATTTGTAAGGTTTCGCAACTCTTCTGGCGGTGACTGCCTGCCATGGGCCGAGTACGCCGAGGCCAACAATATGCCGTCTGCATTTTCATCCTCCAACCTTACTGTTAGATCAGGAGTGCTAAGATTTGGACACAAAAAGCTTTTAAGTGTTTTTTAGCTAAAATACAAGTTCTAGGCTTACATTGGTCTGGGCTTACGATTTTATAAAACAGGTCGTATTGGTGATCTTGGAGGCCTCACACTTAATTACCCTATATCCCCTGAGCACCTCACTAGAGTCGGAACCAGGATAGGGACCCTCACTTGCCGATAAAGTGTATAAAAACAACATCTCTGAGAGCTTGGCCTCGATGAGGTTCCACACAGCCAACAGACCTTTGCATGCGGTTGCGCTGCTCTGAGAGGTGGCATTTGTTCACTCCTACTAGGGTTGTCTAGCCCACTCTTCTTCTGCGGTTGTGTGGTCTCTTCTTGAGACCTATTCCGCTTGAGGGCGTTTTCTTGTATAGCCAGAAGACCGTTGTAATCTTCAACGATCTTCTGGTACATTATTTTGTCAGCGGCGTCCCTCATGGACCGTTACAGCTTCCTCATTCTTGGCTATCTTGTCAAGAAAGTAGGTAGCTCTCTTGAACTGGGGCTTGAGAAGGGCGCTCGCTGATTGTCTTTTGGTTTTGCGGGATTTTTTGGTGGGTTTGGAAGGTACAGGGGTACTATGTCTAGTACTGCCTGTGCTTCCTGAAGGCCCAGGTGGCCCATGAGTACCGAGACTTCCGGTGCTCACTGAGCTACCCTTAAGAGTTTCTTGGCTAGAGGCCAAGAGTTCATCCTCTGTGTCGGCGGATGGTTCTACGTCTGTATTGTCAGTATCGTCCATAGTGTAAACCAAAAAGATTTGATTCCCACGAGAAGGTCGGAAAGGAAAGGTCAGCCCCGGCAGAGCCGATATACCGGGGTAAGACGAAGAATATGACGGACCCTGCCAAGGCGTCCGAAAGAGCTTGTTAGAGACTGGTTTACCCCCCAGCCTTCCATTTATTCGGCACGGATTATGAAAACGCTCACACCACCCCTGAAATATAGGGACCCCGTATCTATGGTCAAATCGCATTGTTGAGTGTTGAACTTTTGAGAAGTAAAGGAACACGACAACAATTCGACCTGACCTTAGCTGATCCCCATCTTGACATCGCACAAGATTAGCTGTGGTGAACGTTACCGCCCGGCACCCGCTATGAGGGTTTGATACGAGGATTTTTGCCGAGCTAATTATACCAGATTATTATGAATTGCAATTATTAAGGTAGATATATAAAAAATGAACATAGCTTAATCGAAACCTTAAAATAATATTTTTAGTCTTGAAGTGTTAACTAGTACCACCATATTTTAGAATTGGTGGAGCTATAAACGCAGTAGTTTTAGTATGAAAGTATGATACTACCTTATATATTTCTACTTAAATACTTTGTAACTACTATCTATACTACTTTGTAATTTTATCGATTTCCTTTCATAGACTTCAGCCGAACACGCCCAAAAAAGTGAGAGTTCGTGCAAAAAATTCACAAACATACGTACCTTATTTTGACATTTATAAACATCAAAGTGTCATATGGATAAGTACCTACTACGCCAAAAAAGATAAAACAGATATTTTGTTATTTAACTTTAGTATAAAATGTTATGAAATAGTGATAAATCCATTTAAAATTAACAAAATACAATTTTTAACCGTACTAAATCGCCTAAAATCTGGCGCCAACGCAAGCTTGAATGACATTTTGTAGGTTTGTTTATTAGTTTCTTAAAACGGTCCCGTTTTATACATAATTTCGTCTATATCTAATATATCTATATCTAATAATAATCAACACATCTGCACTACGACGCCCTAGTAACACAAGAACGTAACTAAATTTTGTTTACGATTTTGGACTGGGTATGCCACCTTTCTTAAAATATAGCATTCTAAAACTGTGTCTCTGAGTGAAGTAGCTTTGAAGTTAGCACTTGCCGTATCAACATTTTTTTCAAAATACATCGAATCAAACAAACGTATGCGGCGTTACGTTTCTATGACCCAAACTCTAGAAATTTGAATCAAAATACGTTTCCTATGGAAATAAGAAATAAGCTTTTACCGTTTGACCTGCACATGAAATTCAATTATGTTTTTTTGTCAACAACTAATTTTCATGTCATAGCCCGATCATTTTAGACAAAATTTCACTATATGTCAAAGTTAAACGAAGTTAAAAATTTTTGTATGCAATTAGGTTGAAATAATGGAGTAGACCATACAGTTTTAGATTTATTTTATGGTGTGTGCCCGGAATTTTGGATTTTGTGTTTTGTCGATTTAAAGGCGTATTTTTCATTTCTCGCATTTTGGTTATAACCAAATGTATAGATCATTAAATGTTCTACCTTTTTTATCTTGACAATTTTTCTGTAAAGTAATTATTTATTGCTAATAATAAGCAAAAAGTGATAAAAACTAGGAGATTTCCCCTGTTTTTTTGAACTGGTGGACCATTTTTATTAAAAATAAGTAACAAGTTTAAATTGCAAAGTTGTAGAAGACTTAATTTGCTACAACTTTTGTACGTATGACGAATAGATCACGGTCGGGAACTCGCTCAACACATAGACATGGCAGAAACGACTCAACACATTTCCACACAACCGTTAAGTATAGGTCTCGTACTTTTCTGCCCGAACGTCTTTTACAATAATGGCAGCAGCCTCGCGTAAGACTATTAATCTTTCTTCTTTCGGATCAGATTCATACTATGCTTTATCAACTTCATAAGAAAATGGTCGTCCTTTTCCACTTTCTTAAAAATCTTTGATTAAAAATCGTAAGGTAAGGAGGGAATAATGTTAATTGGCTAAAATAATCTTGGCAGCAGCATAGAAAAACTGATACAAATAACATATTTTTAAAGTATGACTAGGATCTGGGAGAGTTCAAAGCTGTACAAATAATTCGGCGGCAATCAAGGAACCAAAATTAACTCAATGTATACATATAGTGTTATGTTGGATATTTGTATAAAGGGTATAATATACTCTTGGTGGAAATTTATTTAGTCAACATATTGTCTAATTTAAATTAATAAAATATATATTAAAAGAGTTGTTTTTTACCACAAATTTAATTTTATTTATTAAGTACTGCGATAGGCCCAACGCGTTTCGTCTTCATGAGGACATCATCATCACGAGTGCCCTAATGGTGTCCTCATGAAGACGAAATGCGTTGGCCTATCGCAAAACTAAATAAATAAAATAGTATTTGTGGAAAAAGCAAGTGTTTTCTTTAAATATATGTTTTATTAATTTTAATTAGACAATATGTTGACTCAAAGGTATAATAATAATACCATCGCACTACCACGATTTCTACAAATCGTTAAAAACTTCTGATTTGGATGACAAAAATGATAACTTGATTTAAATGCCTTATGTACTAATAATACAGGACAAAAATTAATAAAACTAAATAAATGAGAAAGTTATTTTTGAAAATTATTATCACTATGCTGCAGCATTATAACAAAAGTACCTGATAATCTGTGATAACCTTTATGTCATTTCTCGATTAATTGAATAGTTTTTTCTGTTTATTTGGTACCTATATTTGTTAATTTATTTTCAATTTTTGTGTCAGTACCGTCGGGTTGATGCAATTATGGGAATTATTTAAGATATATAGTAAGATTTAATACAAAAGTAAAACAAATGTTTAAGTTAAATTTTTGAAAAAATGTTTTTATCATTATAAATTTAACAGCTGGAATAAATAAAATAAACCCCTGAAGAAGTAAGGAATACTTACGAAACGTTGGGTATAAGAATGGAATAAGTGTTTTTATTCGCATTTTAAAATCAAAAAGACCAAAAGAGCCTAATAAAACACAATCAGAAAATTATTATCTTATTCAAAAACGTAACAAAACAAAAAAGGTAAAAGTAATAATTATCGTTTGAGGCACATAAACGTAACAGTATACCTTTTCACTTTATTGAATAAAATATCTCTTAAACCACGAACAAAATGAAGAATATTTTATGTATTCTATAGCTAGCATGTTAATCTTGAAGTTTTTAAAAGTTAACCTTATAAAAGTATTCATGAAACTTATAAAAATAAAAAATGGTAAAAAAAATCACAAAATCGTCTCTCCTGAAAATTAGCAAATATTGACATACGTTTTTGTGTCACTAGGGCGACGTCTATACGTCGCAAAAACCTTCCGAATTAATATTTCATATTAAAAAAAAACAAAAACAATTTTTCTATTGTTATTGTTTATCTTCTTCTTATCAAAATGGCAGACCACGGGCAATTACACCAACTATCTAGGTACATTTTGTTGGGTTTTCGTCTCCAAGTTGTGTTATAATTATTATATTTTATTTATACTTAAATTAAAAATTGAAAATCAAGAAATGGCAGATTAAAAAACATTACTTTAGTTTTTTCACTCAGAACAAGTTTGTGTGTCGCAAACCAATGTCTTAACAATTCCAAATCATGATTAATATCTGAAACCAGGTCTAATAAGGAAGCACTAGAATATACGCAAGCTATATCGTCAGCAAAACCCGTTTTAGTGCCTTTAAGATTTAAACTGAAAATAGAATTTATATAAATTAGAAATAAAATCGGGCCAAGAACTGATCCCTGAGGAACTCCTATATCAATATTGTGACTTTCACTAAAATGTTTACCTATTCTTACCTTCTGTTTTCTATTTTTAAGAAAAGAAGACAACCAATCAAGAATAAAACCCCTTAAACCAGCTTTATTTAGTTTACTTAGCTAAATTTCTTGGTCGACTGTATCGAAAGCCTTAGTAATATCAATGAAAAGAGCAGCAGTGTATTTTTTTTTGTCCATACTTTCATAGACATTAGGACAAAAATTTAGCAGTGCATCCTCAGTTGAATTTTCGGTTCTAAAACCATATTGATTGGAACTAAAAAATGAAAGATTATCAAGATAGGTGAGGATTTTAGTTTTTATAACTTTCTGGAAAATTTTTGAGAAAACCGATAGGAGAGAGATAGGCCTATAATTATTGATGCACTTTTTGTCACCTTTTTTAAAAATCGGAATAACCTCAGCTATTTTCAAAGACTCTGGAAATTTACCATGAAAAACACTTTTGTTGTATAAATGAGTTAGTATATCAACAATATTAAAGCCAACATTTTTAATAAAGTTATTCGAAAAACCATTAAATGTAAAGGAATCTGAGTTGTCAAGTGCATTAATGACTTTAAAAACTTCAAAAGACGATATAGGTTCAAAATAAAACTATTGCATTGGAAAAAATCATTGAAACAATTAGCCTTACATTTATAAGAAGAATGAGTAAATCCCGCATCACTAAGCGTTCTTAACGGTATATCTGTAAAGTAATCATTAAACACCTTTGACATTTCAGAGTGAGTGGCTATATTCAAATTTCCGCATGTTAAACTAAGAGGAACATCAAAAGTTGATTTTCTATTAAACAACTCGTTAACTAGTCCCCATTCTTTTCTGGAATTGCCCTGGGCTTTATGAAACTTATTCATATAGAAGTTTTCTTTACATATAGGAACTTCCAAATTTATCTCTTTACATAAAAGATCATAATTATTGCGGAGGAGAGTGTTATTAGGGTGCTTCTTACACTTAATTCTTAAATTATTCTTCTTATCAATTTTTTAAGTAAGAAACTGGACATCCATGGTTTTAGTTTTTAAGCTTACCTTTTCGATTCTGTAACACTTCTGAGCTTTGACTAACATAGCCATGCAAAAAATTAATAAAAAGTTCAAAGGCAACAGAAGGATCAGACAGACTCAAAACAGATTACATTCCAGTATTCAAAAACCAAACAAGAATTAAGGCGTTCAAAATTAATTTTTAACGATTGATAAACAGAACCTTGATTGATGATGTTAAATTGTAAGTTGTCTTTAAAATTAAAAAAGAGACAGGTCATGAAATGATCTGTAATCTTCAAATCAGATAAAGTGCTTACGAGAATGAAATTTGCTTTGAGATCAAGTCTAGCAAAAATGTGATTAATGCAAGTTTTTGATGTGGGAGTTATTCGAGTTGGTTCATTGACGCAAGACTCTAGACCATTTGATGCCATCAACGACATGTAGTTATCAACAGACAAAGATTCACTTAAAATATCGATATTGATATCACCCACAATAAATAAATTTTTAGCGTTATTAGCGTTTAACAGAGAGGAGAGCTCAGTAATAAAAACATCTTCACTTACATGATGAAATCTATAAAAACACAAAAATACTAGTTTAACAGAGTTAATAGGCAAAGAAATCTTAATCATATCAGCACTTAATAGATCTGTATTCAAATACTCACAGTTTAAATCTTCTTTAAAAAAGACAGCAGTACATCCAGACGCATAAGTATTATTACACTTGGCAATCAACACATAACCAGGAATATTAAAGAATTATTTTTCATGCTCATAAATCCAAATTTCAGTAAGGTAGATAATGTCAGGCTTATTAACAAATGATTCAAAGTGAGCCAAAAATAAATCAAAATTTTTTCGCAAACTTCTTATATTCTGGTGGACAATAAAAAAACTATTTCTATACAAATTTGAATGAAATACACTTGTAAAAATTTCTCTATTAAAATAACAAAAAGGAGTAACTAATGAAATATCATTTAAATTTGATGGGAGACTTTTAACCATAATTAAATAATTTTATCAAGATCTTCAAACGAAGATATACGCAAAGTCGTTTCTCCTTCTTTTTCTTTCATTAATATTACTCCATTTCTTATCCAAAGATATAAATATTTCCTTTCTAATTTAATTTCTCTAGCTTTATTAAACAATAATCTATTGAAGTTAGTTAAGCTTTCATTAATAAAAATTGGTTTGTTTCCAAATTCATTGCCAAATATACAAGAGGTTAATTGCTTCTATCGTTGTATAGAGAATAAATTTTGTTTACATTCTAAAGACTTAAATTTCACACATACTATGTGTCGATCGGTTTATTAGCTGAGGTTGTAGAGGCAATATTGTTTCTTTTTATTGATTCTACGTAACAATGTTTAATGTCATTTGCAGTGATGTTCGCACCTAAACCTTCCGCAAGCATTTTAACTGTCGAGGTTAATGCATTTTCGTTCCGTATATTCGGTAAACCAACAATGTCAACAAACTTATTCAGATTTTTTTGTTGTAAGAAGTTAACTCTGTTGGAAAGATCATTGACTTTGGTCATCAAGCTGCACTTTTCCTCTTGAAGCTTACTTATCAAAGATAATGCATTGCTGTTCATCTCCTTCAGAGAAATTATTTCTTTATTCAGAGACAAAATTTCTCTGTAGACCACTTCTTTGTAGACCACTTTTTTAAGAAATACAAAATAAAATTTGTTCTTTTTTTTAATAATTTTTAATTTAAGTATAAATAAAATATAATAACTATCTAGGTGCAAGAATTTAACCAAATTCCCCTGGAAATTATATAATTTGCAGCACATCAGTGCAGCTTATTTTATAAATACGTCGGTAGCCATTGACTAAAAACATGTGTCTAAGAAAGGCAACAACAGTTCTTACTGAAGAGCTCAATTGTTGTTGTCAGAGCGAAACACATCTGCACTATAGGTCGCAAAAAACAAAAACAATTTTTCTATTGTTATTGTTAATCTTCTTCTTTTAATAATAATCATAGTTTAAACTGAAAGAATTCTAAGATGTATCGTTGCATTCCAAAATTATATCGTATTTACTTTATGTTATTTATTTAATTTTGAGTGTAGGTACAAACTTTCTTACACAACATCAAGAACGAGTACATGCGATTCGGTCGTGCACTTTACGTTTTTGCTTTTAGCACATGTAGCCAATTATTCAATTTTAGTTTGATACGCAATTGATGCCAGATCATAAGTTCAATGGAACCTTAAAAACACATTTTCAGAAATGAGATGTTTCCACAATGTTTTTCATTTCAGTGAATATATATTTTTAACGGAATTTTATATGATAAAAATTAAAAATATTCTTTTCAAAAGAAGTCGTTTAGAAATGATATGAAATAATTTATAAAGAAAATAATAATCATTTTTCTTGTTTTTTTTCACATATAAAATTTAAATGTTGATGACTAGTTATTATTATGAAATAATTTGTTTTGTATCAATCAATTATTTCTACATATCTACCGACATATATTTTAAAATATTATCTTAAATCGAGTTAGGTTTTCCAACGAAAAGCATGAGAAGACTCTTTTTTGTATTAGGTAGGTATGTACATACATAATTTGATAAGTCTTTCAATAAAGGATTCAGCATTAACATTGATAACACACACAATGGAGGTTCATGTTCAATTATGGCGCAGTAGAAACAAATTTTTTTTTTTTAGTTCTACGGAAAAAAGTTTTTTTTTATTATTATTACTGAGAGAAATTTGGAAAAACATAAAATTCCCTATAGGTAGGTTAGGTATAGGTAGGTACGTGTTAAAACTTTCAAATTTAATATTTAAAAGTAGCGAACCGATGTTGTAGTCGAAATTTACAAAATTATTAAAAAGATCAATTTCCTTTATTGACTACAAAAATTAAAAATTTTACAATAAAAACACGAAATTTAA
This sequence comes from Melangyna quadrimaculata, assembly GCA_949320155.1. Taxonomy (NCBI): domain Eukaryota; kingdom Metazoa; phylum Arthropoda; class Insecta; order Diptera; family Syrphidae; genus Melangyna; species Melangyna quadrimaculata. Next base: position 6,061,182 of record OX439483.1, read on the forward strand.
TTTTTCAAAGCGTTACGTATTTTTTTCAATAAACTTTGACCGATTTCTCTATAACCTTTTAAAAATATAACAAATCTAATTATAGAATTTATTAAGTGTAATACGGGGAATAAGATCCAGGAAGACTTTTGAATCCTTCTAAAAAATTGTTAGTCTTATGGCTCTTTGAACAACTTTAGTCAAAAAATCGACCTTATTTTTTGTGTCATTCGTTCCTTGAAAAACAAACTACTAGCTCATAAAATCGTTAACATTGGTATGCACAAAATCAAATAATAAACATTTAAAGACATTTTGCCATGAATTTAACAATTTTGCCAAAAGGAAGTGTTCTAACCGAAGAAAAAAATGCTCAAATTCTAGACTATCAGGACGATGGTCATAGCAGTCGCTGTGAAGGTCACAACATTGGACTAAGTATGCAGCTACCTTCGGTATAGGGAAACCATTGAAAAAACAACAAACCGGTAGCGAACATGGCTACAATACCTCAAGAAAAACAACGCATACCCCGGAATGCCTCAAATTCAACATTACCAGTCAGCAAAATCAATGGTAAAACCGTAGTTAAAGCCACCAAAAATGCTTTTTATCAGATTATTCGGGAAGCCACACATTTTAGTCATCTGAAAACTTAAAAAGTTCCACAGAAATTAGGCTGGTACAGATCTGATTCGTCAGCTTTTAAAGTTGAGTTATTTTATGAGCTACTAGGTTGTTTTTCAATGTGTATTTAAACGAATGACATACAAAATAAGGTCGATTTTTTGACTAAAGTTGTTCAAAGAGCCATAAGACTAACAATTTTTTAGAAGGATTCAACATTCTTCCTGGATTATAATCCCCATATTACACTTAATAAATTCTATAACTAGATTTGTCATAATTAAAATAGGTTATAGAGAAATCGGTTAAAGTTCATTGGAAAAAAATCTGTATTTAAACGAATGAATTGGAGTGTATGTCACGGCACTTTAGTTAGAAGGAATAGAAGGAAAGGAAAGATTTTTGTTGGCACAGTGTGTTGAAAATTAGATGTTAATTATCTCATAAAATTCCACGGGTGACATCCAGTTGAAACTGGGAAATATAGAAAAGAATATGCTACCTAGACTGGGGCTCGAACCCACTCGACCAGGTTAGCAGTCAAAGACTATATCTACTGTGCCATCCCCACCCGAAATTTAGGATTTGGTTTTCTTATCCTGCTTGAAATCTCGAAAATTACGATCTAGTTGTGTGTGCTAATGTATGAGTAGAACAACTTATACAAACTTCGGTATAAACGCCGCCGGCCGTTCATAAAAATATTCAGTAATTATACAAATTGAATGAACAGATCATTGAGCATTTTTCGTGGTATATGTCTGTAGCTTCGTAAGTTTTGATTTTCCTGAGGACTATATTCTTCCTTCGTCCTGAAGCAAGATCTTTCTCCATTGGAAGGCTTGTCGAAACCGAAGTTTGGTGTCTTACTATATTCCATTTTATTATTTTTTCCATTATTTCAATTTAGAAGAATCTATTTAAGTATTATTATTTGGCTCCGCGAAATTAGGCCGCAGGAAATAAGGCCACAAAAAAATGAAATAAGGCCCAAAAAAAAAACACAAAATAACAACAACGAAATTTCTCAAATTTTGGGATGTTATTTAATTTTTTTGGCCCTTATTTAATTTTTTTTTGGGCATAATTTCACTATGAATTTCATTATGAAATAAGGTCCAAATGAAATAAGACCCAAACACTAATTTTGGGGCTTAAATTAATTTTATTTTAAAAACAATTTGGGGCCTTACCTATTTCATTATTCATAATTTACTGATGGTTTGCAGAATGAACAGAGCAGTAAAGGAATAGCTGGAAAAATCGTTTGATACAATTCAAGTATTTGTTTAACAGTTTGGGGTGTTATTTCATTTTCAAAAATAAAGTTCAATATGAAAAGGAAAAATTGGGGTTTTATTTAATTTTTCCAAAAAAAAAAGTCAAAACAAAGTTGGGGCCTTACTTCATTTGGTTTTGGGCCATTTTCTTTTCATTTCAGTGGGGCCTTATTTCATTGGGGCATAATTTCATTATGAAAAAATGGGCGTTAATAAAGCCAGGCCAGGCAAGGTACTTTTTATGGTCTCCCAAGCCGACGCAAAACATTTTTTTTGCGATTGTAATTTTTCTCTTGTTGTTGCTTCTTATATTAATTTTGGGGCAATTTTTCATTTTGTGATTGGGGCCATTTTTCATAAGTTTGGGGCCATTTTTCGTTTTCGAAAATGGGGACATTTTTCATTATGAAAAAAAGCCCCAAATTTGGGGCAATTTTTCATTTTTCGTTTGGGGCCAAGTTTCATGTAGCCCTTCAAACCTACCTATAGGCAGAAATATTATGCAAATTTCTATCCAATTTTTAACAAAAGTTCCTCATTTTCCAACATAATTGAAATCCTCCTTCTGATACTCTCTAGTCATCCCTGAAAAATCATCGTGTGAAAATTTCCTCTTTCCACCTTTTACAAATTTTAATATGTATGTATAGGTACGTCGTGCACCGTACCTAACTAAGGTACCTATATTTAATTTATTCTCATATTCCTTCAATTCACCTTAGATTTTACCATCTGTTTAAATAAACATCCACCAACCACCATTAACCCACAAAAATTGGAACACCATCAGTATCGAAAGATCAGTGATCGCCTGGGTTTGATATTGTACCTACATCATCGGTTTTCTCATTTTTTGTTTCTAATATGCTAGGCACCTAGTTTTGTTTTGTGTAAAAATGAGTCTTCCCTGAATGCATACAGAAGGAGGATTATTTAAATTGAATCTCACTAGCAGGAGCAACAAAAAAGCAGCAAATAATATCTATACTCTTTCAAATAACAACTGTCATTTTGAAATACAACCCATACCTACCTAGGTAGGTATAATAATTAACCATAGAAAATAATGCGGGAGATTGTGTTGTCCTGAAATCCCACATTCCTATGCCTTGGGTATTTCTTATGGCTTCGCGTAATTCGGATACAGAACACAGAATAATGATTTCTATTGCTAATGCTATGCGTCCCTGCGACGCCGGCATGCATGACAATCGAAATCATCAATCATAGAGAGTGCAGGAATTATAAAACTACCACCAACAACAACGCACTGTTAGCTAGGTATGTAATCCAATGACCTTAGCAACAATCCACATCCGATTCCATAGGCCACGCTTAATTTTAAAAATAAAAATACGTACAAAAACCTCGCTACATTGCTGTTGACGACTTTGTAGATAAAGGAATTTCATCCCTTCCCTTTAAATTTTCAAGGATGCCACAAACATTAAAGAGTAAAGAGTGCGTGCCTCTATTCTTCATCTTCTGATATCACATCCAGTTCCAGATTCAAAAAAAAGCCACCACGATGGCTTTACTTTTTACCATGATCGCGATCGAGACGACCGACCGACAGACAGAAAAATAAGAACAAATAACTACTCATGCGACCGCAACTGTACTTTTTTTTGCAAAACTTCTCTCAAAACTCGAACACCAGCACCAGCAGAATGGATCTCGCTCTGTTGCTGTTTCACAGTGGTTGTTTTTGTTAACGTTGATGGTGGGATCAGTCGGGATGTTTAGAAACATTATTTTGATTCCAATTCTATCAATGGCTTGTTAATTTTGTATGTTGTCTCTCTTACTCATTGTTTACAAATACATGTTGACTGTGGGTACAGTCGCGCATGTTTAAATGCCAATGCAATGAGCTGTTTGTTTTGCTTGGAAATGTTGATAACAAAGGATGAATTGACTTTTGAGAGATAGGTACCCTGTACGAAATAAAATGTGAATAGGAAATTGATTTTTCGTCGATGAAAAAATGCCAAGCTTTAAACGTTCGTTCCCATGATCAACTCCGAAAAATAAATCATAGATAATAAGGATTCGAAACATACAATTTAAAAATTTAACTGAAAATAATATCATAAATTAAAAAAAAAAAAACAACCGTCATTGTCCCAAAACCAAAAAAAAAAATGGTTTGATAGTCTGCGGGTCAAAGATAACTTAAGTCATCTCATAATAAGCATAACTACTTCTTAAGCGTGTATTTCATTTTCCACGAACCTAAACTATACCTAGTGCTAGAAGGTACCTATGTATATGTACCTAGTTATTGGACGCGGGTGACATTCCGGTTAATTTTTTGAATAATTGTTTTCAGAATATTCAAAAAGACGCGACAGCTCTTAATTGGATGTAGATAACCTTTAGCCCCAAAACTGTAGATATAGGAATTTTTATTTATAAGCACTTTTTTAAGACCGAAAATAAAAAAAAACCATCCCTCTCTCGAGGTCGGGGGTAATGTCTTCGTCGATATCGAGATCGACTTGGCATATCTTTGACTCGATCTTGTTAAATGCGATTCACTGCAGCTATATCACTTCTTAATGCCAAGCCCCATATAGGTACTGTACTGTGAATTTCTTGTAAAATTAAAAAAAAAAAAAATTGTGATGACTGATGGTAATTTGGGTCAATTGCATTCAGAAGAATATGAGTGTCAACATGATCAATCAAATAATTTATCAGGGTTAAGTGTAACACATTGAAATTTCACCCCGAAACACAATACGTATGTAGGTACTATAAAGTTATATTTTTTTTCTTTTTCGAAAAATTCATGTTGATTTACCTACCTATTTGACGAAAAAATATGGAAGACACGATGAGTGATTCCAGGTGATTTGTTATTTAAATAAAAGGGTTCGCATTTTTCAGCTGCATTAAATATGTATAGAGGGGTTTTGAGGGTAATTATGGAATGTAGAAACGTACACAGTACAATATGCATTATGACATCAATAATATGGATGCAGATGCTAAGTACCTTAGACCTTACCTATCATGTACCTAACTAATTCTGTTCAGTGTAGGTTTCGTTTAGGTTTGTTGTTCAACGCTGGACATTTGTATGAAAAAAGATCGGTTACACTGTTGAAAACTTGAATAGTCAAAGAATTGAGCTTTTGAGGTTTTGAATGTTTTTATACTTCCATAGCTTGATAGGACCAACAATTATTAAAAAATAACGGTAACAATAACAATACCATGTTATAGGCCAGAAATCCCTTCTTTTATTTTAAAATAAAGTTGTTTCAGTGAATATATTTTGAAAAATTAATTTTCAAACTCAAAGTTTTGAAAACAAAATTAAAAAAAAAAGTTCAAACTAATTTTTTTTTTTCAAATTGTTAATTTTATTTAACAGTTTTTGAAAAATTCAAAAATGTTGATATAAAACAAATTAATACAATTATGAATTGGGATCGAAATTATGTATTTAAAAATTCAGTTTTTTAAATTCTGGTTATACAAAATTCTGTATGAAGAAAATTCAGTATTGTCAAAATTCTCTTTTCAAAATTCTGTATTTAAAAATTCAGTTTTTCAAAATTCTGTTTTTTCAAAATTCTGTTTACACAAAATTATATAGGTATGAAGAAAATTCTGTGTTTTAAAATTCGGTATGACCAAAATTATTTTTGTTCAAAATTCTGTATTTAAAAGTAAAAAAGAAAGTTTTTGTTTTTTTTTTTTAGGGAGAGAACATAATATGTAGGTATCAACACCGCAAAATTCTTACGAACAAAAATAGTTATAGCGAGTTTTTTTTTTTTTTTTTAACATGCCGCGCACTAAAGGGGTTCTTACTACCCTTAATTATGACTAGCACAGTGCGAGCCTTAGGAAAATAAGGAAGGATTTAAAAGGATATACCGAGTTTGTTATTCTAAGCATTGTTTTTTAATATTTTTGTTTCGGCTGTAAGTCAATTTGTAAACAAATTCTAAACCCTATACCTAAACGGGGGATTATACCACTCTCGCATACGATTTTTTTATTTTCTCGACCCAACCTAGACAAGCCAAAAAAAAAAGATAATTTTAAATGTAAAATCTTACATTAACACTTGAAAGAAATTGACTTTTCTATGTTTATCAGGTTTATTTCTTCGCTTTCTGCACCAATTTCGTGAGATAATTTCATCGGACCTGCAGAATATTTTGTCCATGTACAAATTTTAACGGTTTATTTCTGCAGAGATAAAATTCTTTGGTTACTCAGGTTTATGCTGGTTTACCCGAAAAACAAGTCAACTGTAACCATAATAAAATTGTACCTATTGGTGTTAGGGCTAGTTTGTTCACAGCTGATTATCTTTAATCCATGATTAGTGGAGCTGGCAAATCCTCAAATGCTTTTGTTGATCAAATTTTGTTTAAAAAATTCAAAGTATGAGTTGCTTATCATGGATTTCACTAATCAGCCAATTTTGGTTGATTAGCGTTAGTTAATTAAAGCCTATGAAAGTCACATACTAAATTTAACCCACTGTGAACAAACTGGCCCTTAGTGTAGGAAATTTGCAAATTTGATTTTAAATCAAAAAATAAATCAATTTATTTGCACAAGGAATGCAAAATCTGCGTTTTGACAGATCAGAATCAAAAACTAATTGATTTGTTTCATCAATGGAAAACACCAAAATTAAATTCAAATAACTGTCAAAAATGACAGCACTGTTTCAATATCATATGCAGGTCGCTATAAAATATATATACCTACATATAGGTAATGTACCTAGGAATAATCCAAAAAATAGGTTTTCCTTTTCTATTAAGTTACCTTTAAAATTCCAACATCGACCTAAACTGGTAATCTACTTTATGTCTACATAAAACATTTACCAATTTTAGGCATATACCTACAGAGGTATAGTAAAATTATTCTGCAAACATAAACGACATTGCCGAAATGCCATCCCATTGCATTTGTTGTATTTCAAAATAGGTAAATTGTTCTTATATCTGATATTTATACCTTTAAATTGATATTTAAATCAACACCAACTTAAAATGAAACCAACATCATACCTACAAAATAACAACAACAACAAAAAAAACTAAATAAACAAATATTGGGTGCGCAATGCACGCCTGACGCGCACGTTTGATCTTCGCAAAAGTCACGCGTCTAAGCCCAACTATAGTGAATAGGTATGACATACCTAGGTGTATGTTCCTACCCTACCTTACCTTAGCCAAATGTTAAAGTTGAGTCAATTTCAACCTACGAAATAGCGATACGATTAAGCTACTTTGCAAAGTGCAATCCTAGGTACCTCTACCTACCTATCTGCCTGGAATCATTTAGTTTTTAATTCAGGTGCGCTTGCATTTCCGTCACATTATCACGAAGTTCCTATCCTTTAAGTGATAGGTAAAACGTGCATTTTCGGGTTTCCCGTCTTAATTGAATCAAATTCGAATTAGTACAGGCAACGGGGAGTCAAATAAGGGCAATCTGAAAAAATCTTTGACGTCTGAAAAGTTTGAATGCAGTTTTGAAGAGGGGTTTCTTCTTAGCATAAATCTACATTTGCGGGATTTTTAGTGTTGTGGGGCGTCCGCAATTTTGAAAAGAAAACAAAAATTAAGTTTTTTAACTTCCCATTGGAAGTTATTGTAATTGGTGCGATTTGTCGAATTGAAAGTTTTGACATATCTTCACGTTTTGAGGTCTCTAGAATCAGAATTCGTCGTTTTTAGCAAGATGTCTGTATGTGTGTATGTAGTACGTACGTTCGGGGTACTTTTTTCGTCCACCACATCTCGAGAATAAATAAAGATATCGACCTCGGATAAATTTTATTTTACAGATAATATTGTCATAACGTGCTGAAAAGGTTTTCTAACAAATTCAGTAAACCGTTTTTTTACTACAGCAATTTAAAAAGGAGCTGTAAAATGTCATTTATCTGGAATATCTCGAGAACGGAATGAGATATAATAACTTCAGACTAATTTTAATGTACACATAATTACACAATACCAAATTAATAAATATTAAAAAAAAAATCAACAGACACTTTTTTTTTAAGCTAAGAAAAACAGTTGAAAAATAATTTTCGGCTCAAATATTTCAAGAACAAAAAATGATTCCGAACCCAGTCTATTTTTTTTACATATAATGACGTAGTCAACAACTGATAATTTGTTTTAAAAAATTCAATAAACAGTTTTTTTAGAGCAGAAAAACTGGAACAAAAACTATTAAAAATTCTTAACAAATTAATAACAAAATATATACCTATACCACCCAAATGTTGTGTAATTATGAGATTTTTAAAACCACCCTTAAAAAATCTAAAAATCAAAATGTTGCAAGAAACAACTTTTCAAAAATGATTTAATTCGAAAAATTCTTACACTCAAAATTGCTACAAAATTGAAATTTTGCATATGACACTCAATATGCCTTTTTATATTCTTTAAAACCATGTTTTGTTTTTTTTTTTAAGTACACTCCCCCGATTTTTGGTATTTTTTGTTTTTAACCAATAGTCTGTTTTGAAATAATTGGCTTAAATAATTAATACCTCCATACCGAGTAGAGTTAGGAAAAAAAGTATAAAATAAAGGTAATGTCACATTTTGCTCTGAATCTATATATCTATACCTACCTATATACTAATTATCCAAAAACCCAAAGTTATTACACTATACTCGTATAATATATAATTATGTAATATATACTCTACCACCCACCACTAAGGTAAATATGTATATGGTCTTCAACCCAGCGGGAAAAATTCAAAAAATGAGGAAAAATCAGCTTTTTCCTTGAGGAATGGCAGCTGCACCGTCCTCTTTTCAGCTCATTCCTTTGATGAAATTAACATGGGCATGTCCTAGGCGGGAAGCACATGCTGAAAATCCGATGCAAATTCTCCAACGAAATCACTATTTCGTTGGAAGTTGTTTATTCACCGACCCAAATGATGAAAAACATGGTGGTTGCATAATCTATGAATTCACTGCAATATTTTCGATGAAAATGGTAATGAAAATTCAATTATCAAATCACAAGATATAGAAGTAGGTAGTTGTTTATTCAGCAATTAGTTAATTCAATATGAAAAATGTGAAGAAAATTAAATAAATAGTAAATTCATTAACTCTGTTGTGTTGTTAATTATTTGTGATTGGTTAATTAAAATATAGAATTAAAACTTTAAATTAAAGTTAAATCACTAGGTCAGTGGTTGTTGGTTAATCACCACTTCAAAGTGGGTTCAAATCTATGAACTGAGGAAAACTCGCATGACTCTTCACTCACTAAATCATTGCATGCCGTTTCCTTTTATTATTTGGCTAGTGAATTGATTGAAGAATTCAGCTATAAAATTCATTGGGGACGATATTTCCTGGGAAGTGCACCAATGGGAAGTTACAAGTGTGGGTCGACCACAGACTCATTTTTTTTTTAATTTTGAGTTTGAAAATTATTTTCTCAAAAGCTGTTTGCTCAAACAACTTGATTTAGAAAGTTAATTTAGGAATAGGTCTTTGGCTATAGCATGATATTTTGAGTGTGGCCGTTGATTTTTAATAATTTTTTTATATTTTAAGTCATTTTTTAGAAAATTGCCCCTTCTGCCTAAACGGGGGGAAACAGACCCCCCTCCCATACGATTTTTTTCTTATCTTAACTCAACCTAAACGCCCTCGCCTTTTGTTACACCTTATGCAAATCACACTGTATTTCTTTAAGGGCCGTAAGGCCTAATTATGTACTCGTTTTTCATTAATAACTTTTGAATTATCTACACCAGAAAAATAACTTATATACCGATTTGTAGGAAATTTAAATATAAACAAAAAAGTATAAAATATTTTTTTTCATAAGAAAACACAGGAAGTGAGAAAAACTCAAATTATCAAAAGAAGTCGTTTTTCCAAGATGGCGGACGCCCCACAAGACCCAAAATCCTGCAAATCGAGATTTATGCTAAAAAGCAACCCCTCTTCAAAACTGCATTCAAACTTTTCAGACGTCAAAACTTTGTTCAGATTTTTTCCCATTGCATGTACTAAATCTGTAAGGTAATATCAAACTTACATCCCAACAACACAAGGAAACCTGAACAGGTGCAACTTAAAACTTAGGCGTGTTTAATATGTTGGCTTTTTTAAATTTGAATTTGGAGTTCTTTTTCGCAAGCCTTCGGTACACCTTAACGCATTTATTTTCGGTTATTATTCTTCTTCTTATATTATAATTTATAACTAAAAACAAAAATAGCAAGTTACGAGTGAAATGAAGAACGACGCAGAAGTCAAGAACGAAGAGCAGATGTTCCTGAGGTTCCAAACATAAATATCCAAACAACCCACCACAATGCCATTCGATGTGGATACGTGGAGTTTTTTCTCTAACCTTCTTTATGTCAATACAAAACGAAAAGTATCTACGGTGCGGGAGGACGACTGGATTGTAAGCTGATCCTGCTACGGCTACCATCAACCACCACCGAGCCTTGGTATTCATCCGATGGAATCCTTTGTCCTTCCGTTTCGATTCGAATCAAGTAGAATAAAATAGTTGAGTGGTGGCATGCATCGATTGAATGGTGTATAGCTAGTGTGTGTAGTGCGTTGCACAGGAATGAGAGTTTGGTTTATAGAATGTTAATTGTGTGTTTGTGTGTGAGTGGATATCCTGCGCGACAGATGTACGCCTAGCAAATGTTTCCTGTTTCATCAGCAGCCTGCCTGTTGTGCGTGGTTTGGTTTTTGTTTTGTCAGTTTTGTTGTGGATTCTTTTGTGTGTAGGGTAGTTCAAACAATGTTGCATAAGGTTTAACACAGAGAAATAAATTCTCTGTTTTTTTGAATGCATTTGGAAAGTTTTTCATATATGTATAGATAGGTACTACCTATTTAACTACCTTTGGTCAAATAACTGTAAATAAATCAATTTAAACATTTAAAGTTGCTTTAAAAACTACATGTTCTTACCCATTTACTGGTTTTTATTTAGGCAGAGCTCAAACTTGACAGACTTGACTATTTGGAAGAGTTGGGGGAATTGATCACAATTTAAAAATAAATTTTCTTGTGAGTATTACCTGCCTCCCATTATTTTGAAATTATTTGTATACAAATTAAATTTGTATTTAAATATTGAAAAATCTTTTTCAAAAATAAATCATTTACTTTTAATTCAATACATATTTATACCAAATTTGAAGCAAATCGGTCATCTCCTTTAGGCTCCAGTATAGACTTATCATGTTATATAATATATATTTATAAAACACCGCAGATTATGTAGCCTTATTTTTCTAGCCTAAATAATGGTGGTAGCCTACTCAAGAAGTTGTTGTTTCGAAATAAATTGACTCTTCCCTGTCGCTAAAATATTTTGCGTTTAATTTTATCATGATGTACAAGTACATAGCTTAGGCATACCTAACAGGCTTTAACATGATCGTATAGTTTATTTTACCAAATTTTTGCCAATACCTAACCAAAGTGTTTTTTTTTTTTGTTTTTTTTGAGAAGGTAGTGCTCTTGCTCGCGTGATAACTACGAATGAGTTTCCCTATATGTTTTTTTTGTATAATTATAAAGGTTAGGTTTTTTAGGTAGTCAAGGTACACACCATCAGGATTGTGTTGGAGTCCCTCTCGTCATTGTATAACGATTTGAAGCAATGATTTTTTTTTTGAAAGACTATAGGTATGAAGAAGCAGCATGCAGCTCGAAGAGATACTTCTTAAATTCGATGATATAAAAACAAGGCCGTAACCACACAAATATTTTGGGATTATGTAATAGGTATGCTTTTGAAAAATAATTTTTCACTATAAATATACATACCTGTTTTTACGAAACTTGAGTGACCATGTGGCACAAATGTACCTTGGAAAAAATTATAGGAAACAGTCAAAAAGATACTAGTACCTATACTATATAAATTCTTGGCCATTTTTAAAAATAAAATTTTATAAGCTAATTTTTAGTATGTAATAAAATACAATTTATCAAAATTAAAAGAAAAATTTACAATTTTCAAAAGATTGAATTTTCAAAGATAAAAATAGGTAGGTATAATAAAAAACAAAAATTTAATTTTAATATCCAAAATTGCTCCTACGATATTTTTGAGAAATTTAAAATTTAAAAAAGGTTCTATGACACCGTTAATAACCGTTATTCGTAATTTCGTTCAAAACAAAATATTGACCATGTCTTGGACTGTGATCTGTGATTTTGATATCAAAATTATTTGAGTGGTTTTTAAGATAATCGTTCTATGACAGGTATATACTGTTATAGTAGGTATATATGTTGTTTGAAGCTAAGAAATCACCTAAAACCTTAAGTCCAAAGTTTGAAGAAAATTGCTTCAGTGGTTTAGGTCGCGGTACAAACTGACAGACAGACAGCATTGCGAGACCCAATTTTTGTTATAAAACCTCTTTGATTCCCTCTCTTCCTGGATACGGCCTTGTATTAAAGAAAGCATCAGGCATTTATTTCTCAGAAGTTTGATTATATTACTGCTGTGATTGGTATAGATTAATAGAAGAATCAAAAAAGATTACGTTTACTTCTAAATTTTACATTGTTAATAAAGAGTACTTATATCCTTTACCGACATACATATGTACATAGACATACATACATTGTCAAAAAATAGGTACTAGGTTAGGTATACAAAATATAACTGAACTCTTGTAAGCCATTTTCAGAAAAATAAACTTTTTCGTGGCAACCGTTAAAACAGCTCAAAGGATTTTGATAAAATTTTGTATAAAATATCTTTAAAAGATACCTACTTTTAAAATAGTTCACTTACTGAACTATAAAACCTGTTATAGGTATATACATTGAATAGTCCGCTATTTGGGCAGTTGTCACTTTTGAAGCTATCATCTTTTGACATTTTTTGACAATTAAAATTTACGCCATTACTAAAAACGGAACGACAACAACGCATTGACAATTTTAAAATTCACCACAAAAATGGTGAACATTTTGCAGCCACAGTTCGCAAAACTAGAGCACTTTTGGGTCCTCGTGAAGCACCGAGAAGGTGCAAAAGTGAAACTGGCTGGCAATAGTGAAACTGATGGAAATAATTATGTATCTAAATAACTCTACTCGATAAATAACTTTAACTCTACCTGCACATTATTGTCTCCCTCTATAGGTATTTAAAGGTTCTGAAAAAGAGCACATTGTATGAAAGTGCATTAAAGTTAAAGTTGAACTATTACTTACGAATTCAATCATCTTCATCTAGGTATACAACAACACAAAAAACACCTTAAAATCCACCGAACATTTGAAAATGATCAAATCTACTCCTCCCTCTAGTGATGATCATAATGATGCTACCATTAAAAAAAATACATTTCTCTGAAGGTGCTGCTGCTATTTCTTTGCCTTTGACTCTGACTGATGCTGCATCCAAGCAATACTGACGTAGTGGTTACAGAGCCACAGGCTGTTTTCGATCTATTTTTTTGTTCTTCTTTTCAACCGAACAGCAGATGTATCCATACAGAACAAAACACACAGGACTCCTCGTCTTCTAGTGAGGATGATGACGATGATGATGATAAACACCACCCGGCAAACATGGAGAGATATCGTGATTCGCTGTCGTCCATTGAAATAATTTTGAGTTTCTTACCAAGTAGTGTGCTGATGCAAGCAACACTCAGCCCAGAGTATATGATTCTTCTCTGCTTTATTACAAAATGTTTAGTGATGAATTTGAAACATTGACAGGAACAAGCGAAGATGAAGGAGGAGGAGAGCTGTAAATATACATAAGACCCAAACAAAAAACAAGTCACAAAACCAGAGCAGATGCAATCATTATTTTTTGTTGTTGGTCCAAGTGGATTGCACCTTGATTCGAATTTTTGTTTTTCGCCTCCACATTTGCCGTTTAATGTAATAATTTTTTATTTGAAATGATTTTTTTTTTTGTTGAGGAAAAAATGTCCAGGTGAAAATTTGATTTAAAAAAGGAGGGACATTTTCATCTTTTAGGTTTTTATTGGAGAACTTTAGTGATAGTTATAGAAAATGCATTTTGGATAGGTATAAGTACAAAGATACCTAGATAGATACCATAGTATACCTACCTAGATGGCGGAAAAAAAGGACACACTCTGGCATGTGGCACGCTTAACCAGAAAAAAGGATGATTTAAATCCAGGAGAAGAACAAAATAACTAAGAAAATGATTTTTGGTGTTGTAGGTATGTATAGTGTGTCAACATCTGCTGCTGGTGGGACTTGAGTGGGTCAAGTACGAGTATGTATAGTGAAAGTGTTTCCTTTTTCGGTGTCGCTTAGCTGTTTTATGTTTATGTTACCACCTGCCGGAGATATCCTAAATATATTTCAAATGAAGGCACGCTGCTAAATATATTAGATTTGGTTTCTTATAATGTAGGTACAAATGTTAAAAGTTTCTTAGAAGAAAAAAGGTAGGTACATATAGCACATAGGCACCTTAATAATTTGTGGGTGGACATGAAGTAGTTTTCGACATGGCACTAGAGAGTTTTAAATACCTAGATTCTGGCAAGGCCTTAGCATGGCTGAGTAATGGCCAAAACTAAGGCCTTGTCGATTATGAACCCTTTTGCCTCGTCGGAAAAACCACTCTGACTCTAGGCCCCGGACCAGCAAAAACTAGATTTGTTTATATTTTTGCTAGAAACAATAAAAAAGGGTATTTTAGTATCGGTTGTGATCCAATAGTAAATTAACTCAGATCAAAATTAAAAACCTGAATAATAAAAATAATAGCGCAAATTTTTATGAATTTAATTCGATATAAAGCAAATTTAGTATGATACTGTGCATTTTTGTAAAATACTCTTCTTATCATATTATTTGCGATTTAGTATCGTGTACAAAAATGCGCTTAACCTAAACTATATCCCACCACAAAAACAACCGGATATGAACCACTTGAGATGAACCATATGGTAAGTAAATATAGTTTAAGACAGTAAATTATAATTTTTGATTAATTTTAATGAAAAGTTCAAAAAGCCTCTGGCAGGGATGGGTGGTTGAAAATAGAGATTTTCGAAATTAAATACCTATATGATTATCTCGGTAAGATTTGAGCGTGAAATTTTTAACTTTTTTTTTTTAAACGAAAACTGATCAATTATAATAAAAGTTAAAATTTGTATTTTTCGATTCATCGATTCAATTTGTTAAGCTAAAATTTTGCATATGTATCAATAACGATAGTGCTTATGCTTATAGTCTGATAGGATGCCTAAAACGTCCAACAAGTTCTTACTAGCGAGAACCTCACGAGAGTATGAAACATTTTCCTCGTCTAAATTTTACTTACTGAAAACTTGCAAGGGCTTGACGTGTATTTGACAAGTTTTCCTCGTCTAGATTTTCCATAAAGAAAACTGACTAGCGCCATGTCAAAACTAGACAGAAACTGGGCATTTTTCCAGCCTGGTAGGTATGGTGTATATGTTTAAAACGGACTTTTCTATAAAATTAGAAGTTTAATAGTCTTATAGGTTTTTTTCAGCATTTGCAATTTTTAAATAGCAATACCTATCTTGTTAGGTATCTAGCTAGGTATGTTTGTTTTTCGAATATGGACAAAAAGTGTTAAAAATACATTTTTGTTTGAAAACTGAGCATAGGTACATTATTTTTTAAAAGCTTTGCCATTCAAGAGTAAAAAGTGAAAACCCAGTATTTTTGACTTCTGACCAAGTTCTTAAAATAATAATAACTTCTGGCTCTAATAAAAAAAAAAAATATATAGGTATTCTAATCGAGGGACAAACAATCTCTGTATATAAAAATGAGTATCTACGTTTCGATTAAAAGTGCCGTTTAAGAATAATTTGACATTTTATTTTTTCTGAAATCGAAATCTTAACACTTACACTTAGCCAAATAAAAATACCAATTTTTTTGGAGAATCTTATGATCAATAAATTTTATTTAAACAATTTTCCAATAGTACCTATTTGCTGTTTGAAAGTTATAAGCTACAGAAACAGTATTTTCGACACTGGATCTTAGAATAATTGCTATGGTCATGTTGATGTGTGTCCAATTTCCATGCATATGTGACTTTTCATGAAGTTGAATGTGTTGTTTTACTGGCACTGAACTCTTTCTATATAGGAAATAAAAACGATAATAAAACAATTTATTTCGAATCGATCAAAATGCAAGACTAGAAATTGCTTAATTATTATTACAAAATGATAAACCGCTACCAAGATTACGCGAGATGAAACCTTAACCCATTTAGTAGCTGTTTTGTAGTTGTAGCCATAGTTCATATTATATCACGAGCGTTAAGAATCTGTTTTTGGTTATATATGTACATAGGTAGGTGTGTTAAGCAAATATTTGTTCAAGATCCATAAAGGAATGCTCTAAAATGAACTCCAGACAATTCTGACATCAAAGCCACGATTTATTCTTTTAACCTGCGATTTAGGTAATATATGGTGTTTTCGATTGGTAAAATAAATCAATTTATTTTGGATTTAAATCTGTCAAAACGCAGATTTTACATTCCAATGGGCAAATAAATTGATTTATTTTTTGATTCAAAATCAAATTTGCAGATCTAGATTTTTCGGGAGATTTACCGCTCCTACACTAATACCAATACAATTTTAAGTTATCACTTTACAAAATGTTTTGTATTGTTTGAATTTATTTCGGTTAATTCTGTTCTAAATAAAAAGGGAAGCGTTTCTGATATAAAATGGAAGCTGTTAAAAATTAATTAGTAAATTCATGAAGCTCATTGTTTTCTTCTGGAAGTGCATCAAGTGATGACGAGTATAGTGGTGTTATGAAACATACATAAAATTACACGAATACAATGACAAAGATAAATCAATTTGAATTGGCGTTCGATTCACCACGAAATAAATCAATTTTTAGATTGAAATCTGAATTTACCAATCGAAAACACCAATAGAATAAGTGGATCTCGCAATAAATGGATCTGGAAATTCTGTCCGTGTTCGTCTATCTATCTGTTTTTACCTCGACCTGCAGCCTTAACTACCGGAGCGATTTTCTTCAATTTTTTGACTTATGATTTTGAGGAGATTCGTTGGAGTGGAAATTTATTTGTTTTAGCTTCAAAACTAACGGTAACTGCCGTTATTCAAAAATCATTTATTTAAAAAACTACTATAACAATTTGAAGTCAAAATTCTTTTTTCAAAATTCTGCTTTTGAAATTCTGCTTTCAAAATTCTAACTAATTTTTTTTTTTAATTCTGATTAATTTTAAATTCTGCAGAATTTTGTAAAACAGCATTTCAGAGAAGTGTATGTACCTTGCTCCCGATAAAATTAGTTATGAGAATTGAGAATAACCACTAGAGTTTTGGGCTGTTTATGACAGTTCAAAAGCAACTTAAGAGACATTTTAAAGAATGCAGAACAATGTTGAAGCATGGCATCGTCGACTTAAAGGTGATGTTAGTCGGTAGGAGTCATACAAGCCTGTACAAAACCATAAATGATCTCAGACCGGAATAACTTATCACTGCCAAAGCTGAAACCAAACGGGTTAAAAATTCAGAAAGAATAAAAAAAGAAAAAAACGGTAATTATCTCTGACTTTCCCTGACCAATTTAAAATTTTTCCCTAATCAAATTACAAATTTGTTTTACATTTTTGATCGAATTTGAAATAACCTCGCTTGTTTTGATTATCCATTTACCTGGAAAGGATTTTTTAATCCTACATATACTACTACTTATCAGAATTTTGAATAGCAGAATTTCAAAACCAGAATTTCGACCAACAAATGATCAATTACCAATAGAAGTATCATTCATATTTTTATGAAAAAAAATTACCAATAACGGTTATTACTAACTGTATCTGGTCATAGAACCGATTGTTTTGATTTTAAAATTTCTCTATAACAACTTCGCCATTTCGACCAAATTTTGTATACAGGTCCTTTTTAATCTTAAGTTTTAATATACAGATTTTCAAAAAATTATTTCTGGATTTTTGAAAATATGTAGGTATATATATTTTTTTTTTGAAAATTCAATATTTCGAAAAGAATTCTTTTAAGTTTTGAATAAAATTGTATTCTTGTAAATATTAAAAATTTGGAATACCAAATTTTATAAATTTTATTTTAGTAACCTATTTAAATAACAAATTTATTCTAATTTATATTCAAACTTTTTCTGATGCCTTATTTTTTTACGATATCATAATACATAATATTATTGAACCAATATCATACAGCTCTGAGAGCAGGTTCTTGCGAAATAATTGCAGCAGTATTAAAAAAGCTTTTTTATCATAAAATCCTTTTTGTTTTTGTGCTCGGGTATACAGGTAAGTATATTTTTACAATCTAAGTAGTGGCCTTTAAACATGGCCAATCTGTAGTCTTGAGTGCCCACTTATACATCTGATAAACAGTTATCGTAGATAAATAAACAATACACAAGTGATGTGCATTGTGAAACTGAGCCTAAGTATTCGCAATAATCATGACTATGGCAATTTTCTAATTGCATTTCATAAAATGAAAATTTGTTTTCAAGTTTTTGTATTATTGCACATTACAAAGTAATAGATATTAAAAAACATTGACGTATAGTTACCATGTTATTTCAATTAGCCCTTCTTCTTCCTTAAAACTTTTTTTAAAATTTAAAGAGCTGTTTTATTAAAGTTAAGATATGTACCTATACATAGACTATCGTTTCCTGAAAATTGCTAATTATTTAAACATTATATCCATATACTTATTAGTTACCTAGTTGTATAACCATAAAAATAAGTTTTTATATAAAAAATATTCTCTCCCAGGCAATTTATTTAGCATTTAATAAGCAATGCTAAAATATCCCACACACCATATACCCATCAACACTAGATTTCCAAGTCAAAATGTCCAAAGCCATTTTCGGAAATCCGAACATTATAAAGTGTAAAGATCAGAAGTGGCGCAACTTAAGTCAATTCACTTGTGACTTGGTGTAAAACTTGTAAACTTGTAATCGATTGGGTCAGATTTAAAATGATTGCAAATTCTGTCAGTATATGGTTCGGCGCGTCGAATAGATGGTTAATTTTTTTTTATTTTGAAAATATTCAACACCAGTTCGCCTTGATGGAATGGAATAAATGTTGCTGAGCAAGTCACTGAACAAATGTTGTTGCAGTACCTTTATCGTTTTTTTTTTTTTTGTTTGTTTGTGAGATGATGTTTTGCAACCGGCCAGATGCATAATATCACCTTACAGATGGTCAACACGGATTGATCAGGTCAAGCAGAGAGGCACTATAATAAATCAAATTAATCGATTATCCTTGGATGACGTTTGCAATTTTGTTTACTTACTTTCTTTGACCATCAGTTGTGCGTTGCGTGCTTGTGCCATATCCTGCTGACAGTACCTATCTATAATTCAAGGTGAAATCTTTGGAAGAGTGGTCCATGGTAAATTACAAGAAAATATACATACATACCTAGGTGTGTGTACTTTTTGTTGAAAGGCTCAAACTGGACAGTGACACTGACCAGCCAGTTCACTTGTACATAAATGCATGCAGGGTAGTATGGTTGGTTCAATTGCTTGATGCTGATGGGTAACAATGGTTTCAGTATAAAAAAAGGAAGAATTTGATTTATTGGCTTTTGAAATAAAACAAACAAAATCTGAAAAAAAGCATTATGGATAATGCACCTTAAAGAACTACTGTTTTTGTTATGGACATTTGTAGTCAAAGTCATTCTTCACGTAAAATATCACAACGGGAAATTTTACAAACATGGTGGGCGATCTACCATCGTAGTCTATAATGCCATTGGGTTTTAAGAATTTTTTTCCGTTAAAAAAAAAAAAACAAAGTTACGCAAACAAATTATTTGTCTACCTTTTCTTATTATAACATAGCTTCTATATTTATTGTTCGACTTAAACAAATTTATGCTTAAAAGTTTTTCCAAGGAATTATCTTTCACGTAAAAACTATATATTTTATATAATTTTTTTGTATCCACACGGAGCAATTTAAAACAACATAATGTTTATTCCAAAAATCTAGAAAAGAAAAACCAAAGATAAACTAAAATGAAAATTGTAAATGCAGGATTTAAAATTAATAATAATGCAACTTTTAAAAGCTATTACATTTGAAAATTCCACAGTTGAGCACTTTGACACAGCCTAATGTATAAGTTAATCGGTCGCTAGCTTTCTGAATAGACCCAAGGGCTACCAGTGTATTTACGTACTAGGTAAAACTCATTGAACTTTGGGTACAGAGATATTTATGGTCTCCAAATAAAAAATTAGCAGTCTGTCACTCCGGATCGGTCCATTAGGTCCTTATTTTTAATGTTTTAAAAATATAAGGCCTAGGTCTGGGCCTCTGCGGATCGCAATGTAAGGAGCGTGTTTCTGTATTTGAAGGCCCCCAATCTTTCGTAAACCAAAATTCACCCATGTACCGATGAGCTCGAAAAAACCGTTGCCAGCGACAGTGGAAAATTTGTATCTTTGAAACTTGGACTTATCGGGAAGATTAATTTGTAGATATAAATTAAATTAATTTGGAGAATGTCTCCTAATCACACACAAAAGGCCCTCAAAACAAGATGACGTCAATAGACCCACAAAATACCAATGTCATTTTAATAATTATTTGACCATGAACCCATGACAGGGTTACCTATATAACATCTTCGTATAGTAGGTGTAGGTACATACATTACATTGTATACACATATGTATATTCATATATACATACATTTATATATTCACATGTTATGTACAACCTTAAAGTTTATGTTGTGAAAACCGCCCTTATGTATTGTTTTTTCTTCTTATCAAAATTATATGCGAAGTCATAAATCACTAATTATATCATGATTACAAATTTTAACTTTACTCAACCAATGATTTATTGTTTATTTATAAGATAATACTCACATATACATTATATACATATATATAGTGGATATGAATATTATGTATTAGTTAAATTTATACAACTATAGGTACTTGTGGTAAGGGTTTATTTTTTAATTTTATTTTTGTATAATTTGTTTATTTTTATTATATATATATATGTATGTACATACATTTATATTTTATAATACATATGTATTAATTTAATAGACATTTTCATTGTTACACTCGTTTAGATTTATTCTATCTATTTTAGTATAGTTTTTTTTAAGTTACACTTTAATATTGATGGTAAGTACAATTACAAATACATATATGTTTTTTTTTAAATACTAAAGTTTATTTTTTTTGTTTTCAAAAAAATGTATAATGTATATACACCTACCAAGTGTATTTTTGTATTATTCATATAAAGTACATACATATATGTAGGCATGTATACCTAACATTAAATTAAACTAAAAATATTTTTATAACTAATTTGTGTGTTTTGTTTAACATGTGCTTAGAGATAGAGAAAAAGCTACACAATTTCTATAATACTTTTTTGAAATTATTGAGCTTGTGCTAAATTTGACCTGCTTAGTTTTATTTTAATACAGACAAAATAAATTATATTTATGAGATGGCTGGTACCTATTATTTAAACTTTGATTAAAAAATGAAGATAATACAAATGATGGTACTAAACAATAATAGGTAATTTAATAAAAATAAGTTTTTGTTGGCGGCATAAATGACACAGATTATTTACATTCATCTTGTTAAATTATCAAAGCCTTTTAACAACGATTCAATTCTAGTCGTAATTAGTTTAAATTATTTTAGCTACTGTAGTTAAGGTTATAAGCTCGAGATAGAGCTACCTACATAGTTAGATAAAAAGCTTAAAGTGTGATTTAAAAAAAAGGTCAGAAAAGGCCAGAACTTTATTTTGAAAACACAAAGAATAGAACTGAATAATAGAATCAGCATTGAAATTTACATAGGAATCTATTTTAGTGGTGCATATGCCTCTTATTAAAAAAGGAATACCTACCTACTTAAATATAAAAAACACGTTTTCTACAGAGCAACATTTTTATGGAAAGTTCTGGCTACGTTAGTACTTCAAGTTTGTTCATAAACCATTAAACTGTACATACAAGATCATTAACCGATCGATTGTCAAGTTAAAAAGCTTGACCTTTTATTCCATTCCATTAGGTATCTTAATTTTAAAGAATATGCACAAATGTCTCTTTTAAGCAATAATAATAATAATAATTTTTTAATCAACACATTTTAAGCTTAATCATTTTAACACCTCCTTCAACTTCAGAAAGCTCATCATCTGTAATTTCCTTCATACAGTGCTTGAATCCACTTCATATAAAGTGCTAAGTATTATACATAAAAAAGTATTTAATGTCAAAGAAAACCTTGTCACTGAAATGTGTACACAGGGGTATCCCCGTTTTACTAGAAACCACTTCCAGTTAAAGTCATTACTCTTCCCAGAACTTGTTGTGAGTATTGACTCTATACACTTTACCAACTGCTTCAATGATCTAATGACTAAACCACATTCAAGCCTAAACACGTTTGGGTTTGACTTTCTTTCAAAGTTGTTGCAATTCAATAAGCTCTCGCTACTTCAAATTTGTGTGCTTTATTATAAATAGCCTCTTTCTCTTTGTTCCTCTTAACTACGAAATCCGCAAAATTACTTATTTAACTGCATGATAAAAAATTATTTTATACAATCTCAGGCAACGCAAGTCGTAACACGATCGAGCAAGCTTCAGTATACTCCTTTGTACTTTTGGATCTCGCCAACTGAACAAGCACACATAAAAGTCGCAAGCAAAATAAAACAATGAGTTGAATGGCTGACTCTATGAGACACTCCAAAAAATGAGGTAAGCAATCCAAACAAAAATATGAAAATGATAATCACCTGGGGGTCTATTAAATGCCTCAATAAAAAAAACCTAGTGTTTTGGTCAATGAATTTATAGAGCTCATAAATATAAATGTCGGAAAGTGGACAGAATAGATGATAAAAAGAATGGAAAAAATCAAATACCATACTATGAACTTAACAATCAACTTAAGACACCTCCTCGTCTTCTTCGACTATAGGTTTTTTGTCATCTACCTTTTTGGCTCCGATCAACCGATGGAATACCGATCTCTTTCCCCCACTTCCCATTCGTCCTCCAGTGGCGCCCCAGTGACCCTTTGCTGCCTCAGAAGATGTCATTAGCATGGAGTAAGTCGAACATGCCTCACCCTCCTTGCTATGATGGATTCCATATAAGAAATAAACTAGCATACCAACGGAAACCCATATAAAGAATCGAAGCCAGGTTAATGGACTTAGGTGAACCATTAGAACCACATTGCAGAAAATGCTCAGAGTAGGAACAAAAGGGACCAAGGGTACCTTAAAGTTCAAACCCCTTGTATTTTGATGATGAACCGCTATCACAGCCACACAGGCTCCGGCAAAGAAAATCATGAAACCATAGAGTATCAGAGCCCACCAAGTGCCTGAGTACAATTCTGACCATGAAACCTCTAGTTGAAGGCAAATGGCAAAGCTTAGAACTGTAAAAAGCAGAACAGAAGCAGAAACAGCTGCCCCTGGTTCAAATCGTCCAAGGAGGGGTTCTAACCAGCGGAACTGTGGCTTAAGTCGGCCAGCTAGAGCCACTTCTATGAGATCACTCGTTGGGGAAGCCGTATCGATGCTAGATTGGGAAGAATTATCTTCATCCTCATCAGGTGTATCAGGAGCGTAGACTGCACTTTCTTCTAATGGTAGGGGTCGGTACCGTAGAATAATGACACTAGCACTCACAATGGTATAAGCCAATAAAGTTCCAATAGACATGAATTCCACCAATTTTTCCAGATCGAAGAGCAGTGCCAAGATGGCACTTAGTACCCCCGATACTATCAAATTTAGTACTGGAACCTGAGTCCTGACATTGATCTTTCCGAAACATGAGAAGAGAAGTCCATCGGATGCCATGGCGTACATACATCTTGGCAGAGCAAACAATGATCCTAGCAAAGTCGTTGTCATTCCACAAATGGCTCCTATAGATATAAGATACTTGGCCCAAGGAAGATGCATTGAACCAAAAGCTTCGGGAAGTGAAGCAGCTGGATTGATATCCCTTATGGGGATCATCAGAGTCAAGGCTGCACTTACTAAAATGTACCCCACACTTACTGCACACAACGATAGAATAGTAGCGATTGGAATAGAGTATGTTGGATTCTTGGCCTCCTCACTGGATGTGGCAATACTGTCGAAACCAACAAAAGCATAGAAACAAGTGGCT
Source organism: Melangyna quadrimaculata (assembly GCA_949320155.1). Classification (NCBI taxonomy): domain Eukaryota; kingdom Metazoa; phylum Arthropoda; class Insecta; order Diptera; family Syrphidae; genus Melangyna; species Melangyna quadrimaculata. The sequence continues at coordinate 6,085,362 of OX439483.1, forward strand.
GCCCCAGCAACAACCCCACCAAATCCATATGGCAGAAATCCACCCTCAGCCTCAGACCAATTCTTGGGATTAGCATACCAAAATCCCACTGCAACTACCAACAACATTACCAAAATATTTACTATAGTAAGTACTCCATTGAAGACTGCAGTGGCCTTTACGCCCATACCCAGAGCAGCTGCATAAACCAAACAAACCGAAAACGCCATAATATCAGGATGTTTTGCAAAAAGTTGTTCGTGAAGTTCTCCGGTGACGGATATAGTGGTGTTTGCAATCCAACCGCCAAGCATTGAATCAACATAACCACTCCAAGCACGAGCAACCGACGCTGCTCCCAGCATATGTTCCAGTAAAATGTTCCATCCGATGACGAAAGCCCAGAATTCGCCGATTGAGACATAAGTGTAGACGTAGGCCGAACCGGCTTTTGGTATTCTTGTTCCGAATTCAGCATAGCAAAGGGCAGATAGCATTGATACAAAACCAGCCAAGATAAAAGACAGAATGATACCAGGACCAGCCATATCCTTGGCAACGGTGCCTGTTAAAACATAGATGCCAGCACCGACCATATGTCCGATTCCTGGAAAAGAAGTGAGAAATTGAGATCAACATAAAATGTATGCTCTTAAGAATAAATAAAGTCAAACGCTTTGCACTCGATATTCCCTCTTCAACCCAAGAACAAATTAGGGCTGTCAAGACCAAGAGCAAACAAATCTCTCGAATGGTTGATACTTTAAAAAAATAGTGCATGGCGTACGATTGTTTTTTTCACAAGTGAAATACTGATTTGCCTAAGCAATTTCGAATAGAAGACAGTAGGAATTTATTCTATTTGTATTGAACTGTCCCATAGCATGCCATACCTTAAATAAGTTATTTTTAATATTAAACAAACAATTCCAACAAAAACAAAATGGTACCTAAAATGTTTCAATTTTCAAAATCATATTCTAAGAAGAATAAATAAACAATTTAAGTGTTGTTAATATATATCGAGTCTTAACCGACATTTTATCGCTTATTTGTTTAGTTTTTTTTTTTTAATTAAAACAAACTAGGCCAAAATGTGAGCATTTAATATTACATTTCGTTTCTTATGATGAAATGATAGTTAGGTTCGACATCTAAAATAGAACTCTCTCAAATTGTTATGTTATTTTTACAATGGTGAGTTTTAGATTCTTTAGAAATTTTATAATTACTTTTAAAATTATAGCATAGTTATAATAAAAATTGTATTATTTAAATTTTGCTCGTACATAATTTTAATTTTTTGTTAGATTAATGTGGTAAGGTCAAGTAGTGGCCTTTGTAGACATTTCATAAAAAAAACTGAACAATCTGGCCCGCGCGGTTACATTGAAAAATTGTTTTAAGAAATTAAGTAGATATCTCTTTGAAAGGTACATAATTAACTAACTGAGGAGCAAAAAACTAAATGATATGGACATTGTAGCATCAAATTACAGCTATAAAGATGCCACTGTAAACTACCTACTATCGATTTGTATATCAAATTAAATCAAACTTGTCTACAGAAATGATAAATACCCTTATTTCATTTTCTTCAGATGGCAAACAACCATTTTATAAACCATACATTTAAATATATACATATACATATGTATGTACATACTTATCTACAAACATACATAAATGTAATTAAAATTTATAATATTTACCCAACAAAGTTATATCGAATGTATTTAAACATCGATTGAGTGGAGTCTCCATGACATCAGCTGGAACTGGTTTAGTCCGATTCATTTTTGAGCACAACCCGGACATGACATGTCCGAGTATAATGCGACGTGTGCCGGGCATTTGTTGATATATTTATTTCTATTGTTAAAATATTTATTTTTTTTGCTTGCTTTATTTGAGATTGTTTTTAATCTCGTTTATATTCCTGATGGTGTGTTGTGTATACCTTTTGTTCGTGTTTGATTTTTGTCCAATAGCAGAAGAAAGAAAAAAAAAACACTTCAAACGAAAAACCACTCGATGGACGTTTTGTCTCGTTGGTTTCCTTGACTTTGACTGCCTACACGTTATGCAAAGCTTTTTTCTTTCACAACATATGTTCGATTACTTTATTGATTGCATACTTTTAGAAATAAATTAATGATTTCGAGTTTATTTGTGGCTGTTTTTTAACTACCCGACTGCGTATTTGTGTATAAAGGTTAAAATTATAAAAGGATCTGAGCGAAGCCTTCATTAACTTGTTAGACGAATGAAATAAAAATACAGATCTGTGAATGTCAATTCCTGGACAAAACTAGATGACGTTACCTGACGCATGCCCATAAATAAAGTTGCTGACGACAACTTGTTGAATTGATTGATTATGAAAAAGAATGAATGAGTAAAAAACAACATCTATCTATATTATATTCGAGAGGACATTTTTGTTTTTGTAGTTTTTTTTATTTTTGTGTCAACAACAATGAGGCTAGGTTAGATAAGTTTTTTTTTCTATTTGAGTTTATTTACAACTTATCAGCGCTGTTTTCCTGTCTGGTTTTCAAAATACTCGTTATAAAGAACTCTCCAGCTTTGTATGAACTTCGAACTAGTGGCCCACTGGCTGTGTACAGAAATCCCAATTTCTGACCTCTCTCTTCCCAATGTTTGAATTTTTCTGGTGTCACGTACTCTATGACTTTTAAATGTTTCTTAGTGGGTTGCATATACTGGCCAAGGGTCACACACTCGACACCAACCTCACGAAGGTCATTGAGGGTTTGTTCGATTTGTTCGTCAGTTTCTCCCAGACCCAGCATTATCGAACTCTTTGTAACCAATTTTGGGTTAAATTGTTTGGCTTCCTTGAGGACGGCCAATGTCTGGCGGTAATCAGCACGACGATCACGTACGAAGGGTGTGAGTTTTTCGACTGTTTCAATGTTATGTGCGTACACATCGAGACCCGATTGAGCGATTATCTTTACCGAATCGAGATTGCCTCGAAAGTCGGGCACAAGACACTCTACGAAGATGTTAGGATTCCTTGATTTAATTTCCCTAACAGTTTCTGCAATGTGGGCAGCACCGCCATCGGAAAGATCTATAAAAATATTGAATTTTCATAAAAGTAACAAGTGTTTATTCAAAAACAAAATGTATAAGCTGTTTCATACGGCTTTTAAATCAAATAGCATACCATCTCTATCGACTGAAGTGAGCACAATATAGTCCAATCCCCATGAAGCAATAGCTGTAGCTGTGTTAACAGGCTCATTCGCGTCTAGCGGTGGAGGATTTCTGGCTGTTTTAACAGAACAAAAGCGACAACCGCGGGTACAAGTATCTCCCATCAACTAAAAAAAACAAACGAAAGGTTATCAATAAGTCAGCGACGACGATTTGATGACGTCCGCACACTCACCATGATAGTGGCCGTTTGGGTGCCATGTTCACCACCACCCCAGCACTCGCCTATATTAGGGCATCGAGCCTCCTCACAAACAGTGGCCAATTTAAGTTCTCTTAATTGTTCCTTGATTTTATTGAAATTTTTGCCCGTTGGAATTGTTGTCTTTAACCAAGGCGGCAATCTAAGTCGCTCGTTTTCTCCCTTTTCACGGCGTAGTTTTCCTTCATATTCATTCCATTCTTCTTTAGTAAAGTTGGAATTTTGAACGAAATCCTGAAAGTTTGGACCCTTGGCTAGCCGTTCCCGAATTTCGTCGATTTTCTCTGCACCTGTATGTTGACAGCGATAAACGAGCTGTGGAATTTCATTGATTTGATCTGATCTTATTTGTTTAAAATACATTTTTTTATTTACTTACTGATTTTACTGGAGATTTGGGAACGCACTGTCGTAACATTATTTATGGTGAAATTTAAAAATACAAATAAAACAAAGATTACTGAGGTATTGAATAATAACTACACAGCTGATGGATTAACGTTTTGAAAGTGTTCTTTCAAGGTAACGTCATTGGAAAACGTCAAAATAAAAATAGTGGGAAGTGCTAGAGATGGGTAACTGAATCTTTGACTGCTACAATATAGTGAACAGATAAATTTGTACTTTTAGGCTAGTATTCACCGATCGCTCATAAACTGCTCTTAACTTTATGAGCTTCTTAACTTGTAAATTATTTGTGCTATTCACCAACCACTCATAAGTATTTTTCCATATTCGAAAAAGAGAGCCAATGTTTGAATATGAGAGCAAATGTTCGAAAAACCAACCAAAAGTTCCCAATTGGTAACGAAAGACAGCTGGCTAGGCAGACGCCAAGATATTATCAAAAAACTAAAAACATTTTTCATTTTTGTCTGTAAATAGGTATAATCTCTGAACAAAAATAGTAGGTAGTAGTTTTTTTAAGAATTTAACATAACAATATTATGTTATTCTATTGTCATCTAAAAATAACTCTTTTGCATGCTTTAATTTTGACTTCTTTAACCAAAAAATGATAACAAAAGATGTTTGTGAGCTGTGACGTCATAGACATACCATGATGGCGAATTGGGTGTATTAAATGAGCAAACTTTTTTCTGTTTATCTTGGGCAGAAGGGAGGTTTTATTGCGAAAGTTTTCGGACAACCTTTCGAAGAGAGCGCTCGTAACTTAGGAGTGCCTGAGACCACTCATAACTTTTGCGAGCGCTCGTAAATGTCCATTAATATTGCTTGGTGAATAGGTTTATGAGGCTCTTAAGCTATGATCGCTCAGTGAATACCAGCCTTATTATTAAAAAATAGAACGATTACATGTTAAAGGCTCTCCCAAACCAATGCGAAACATTCGTTGCGGCGAAAAAACATTCGCCACTCAAAATTATTTCATGTATTTCTCCGCCGCGTTGGTGTGGGCACTCTCATATATCACCATGTAAATAAATTTTGACATGCGAATGTTTTTTCGCCGCAACGAATGTTCCGCATTGGTTTGGGAGAAGAAACATTCGCAGTTGGTGTGGGCACTCTCATTTATCATCCTGTAAATAAATTTTGAAAGGCGAATGTTTTTCCGCCGCGTTGGTGTGGGCACTCTCATTTATCAACATGTAAATTAGTTTTGACTGACGAATGTTTCTTCGCCGCACCGAATGTTTCGCATTGGTTTGGGAGAGCCTTTAACATGTATCTTCGTCTGCAAAATGCAGAAAAGTTGAGCAGAACAGATGTATACAAAAAATCCGAGCGAGTAAAAGAGAACCATCAAGAAGATGAACGTGTTCGTCTTCATTTCTGCATTATGGCACTTTCCTATAAAGGTTAGACCGCACTAGGCGGAACTGCACGGCAGCGGAACTGCGATTCAAAATAATTTGTATGAAATTGTATGAAGTTCAGTTGCCGCTTAGTGCGATATAGCTCATACAATTTCATACAAATAATGTTTTGCGGCGTCGTGAAGTGTAGTTCCGCTGCTGTTATGTGCGGTCTAACCTTAATGCAGAACCGAAGTTCTTCTGCATTTTGATCTTTTCTCTCTATCTAACAAATATACATTTTGTATTTGGCATCCCCATTTTTGTGCATAAACCAAATGCAGATACATGTAAATCCACCATTAAATTGAATGACGACAAAAATCATAGAGAAATTACCACCTCTAGGTAAGGGACTTAAGGGGTCCATGCTCTTTCACCCTATAAGCTGAATTGAGAGCATTATGCCCGTTTCGCTGAGCATGTGTACAGTTGCTGTGCATTTTAAATGAGAAAAACGAGATTTGCATGTATGCGAGTTGCCCGTTGCGCAATCGTGGTTTAAGTGCTCAATTTGGTGAATAAGTGCGCTCAAATATGCAAAAAAGGGAATCCGTTAAATTCAAAAATGGAAAAATAAAATATCTTGTCAATAAAATTAATGTTTCTAATCGTTTATGAACAACAACTTTATGTGATATAGCCTTTTATTGCTTCGGGCATATAATTAAAGTAATATTTTTGACTATTTATGTTGAAAACAAAGAATAATTAGTCAAAAAGTAGAACCAAACCCTTGAAATTTAATGCGTACCTACCTTTAACTTCCACTTCCCCCGATGCAGCTGCTGAGCAAAACTGAGAACCGAGTGGTGAATTTGTTTGACATTTGTTGTTGTTGCGATTTCTTCGACAACAAAATAATTTAATAATTTTAAGTTTCGTTTATCGTTTCGGTATTTTTAACTTTTGTTTCATAAAACTAGCGCGCAAATATTTCTTGAATGAAAATGAATCAGACCAAGGCAGTACGTGGACGTAAGAAATCTCAATATCACCTAACCGCAAATCAGCAGCATGTCTATCATATCCCAGAAAGGCCCAAATTTCATGGAACTTTATGAATGACTCTCTAAGAACTGATGTGTTCATGCGCTACCAGCCAGAGACAAAAGCCTGTGTTTGCATCAACCTGAGCGCCCGAAAACTGGGAATCACCTTGCCAGCGAATTTTCAAAATTGCCGAAGAAGACATTATCGATATAATGCTATCGAATCATGGCACTTTATAAGCGCCCAAAGGTACGCGCACTTTAATTTTATAAATTAATTTGTTCTTCATATCTTTTGTTTTTGCCTAAGCCCAATGTAGAAAAACTGGAGACTGCAGTCGAGGAACTTAAGTAGCGATACATGGAATCGCGGACTAAAAAAACATGATCAAAACACTCCACCAGCGGTGACTACGGTCGATCGCAAGGACACTTCGCACAACGCTTGCAGTTCCATCGGATGCGAAGTCGCACAGTAAGCGTTCCCGTTCTAGACCAAGAAGCCGTTCTCGCAGTCGATCAAAAAGCCATTCCAGATCAATATCACGCACACCATCTGCTGACTACAAAAGTCGGCAAAGAAGGGCCATCATAGTTCAAGAACGCCCTTGAAGAGCAACAAAAAGAAATCACGTCATTACTTCCGAACACCATACACCTCACCGCACTCAAACCGTCGCAAGAGGTAACAAAATTGGAACAAGGGTATCTATTTGAATATCTGTATTTTTAATTTCAGGAAATCATCCAGAGATCGCGAACGCTCAGATAACTATGCCTACAGAAAGGACCGTTAGAAGTACAGAGATCGTGATCGCGATCGCCGGTACAAAGACCGTTCCAAGCATCACTACAGGTATTCTGGTCGCACAGAGGTCCTAGCAGCAGAGGAAGCAGCAACAATAGACGTGACCGTTCACGTGAAAGAAAATGTTAAAAAGTTCAAAATGTTTCTATTGTATTTCTACAATAAATCAAAAATTCACTTAACGATCTGGTATTGATATACAATTTTCAGTTGCTATGAACTTTGCATATTGCATTAAGAAGGGAATATTAAACCACATTCCATTGGTGAAAGAAAGGGCAAATTCCTAAACGCAAAACTTGCACAAATTATGCTAAGCAAATAGTTCCTAAATGCAAACATTAAAATCCCTGCAAAGCAGATTGTCCCAAAACGCAGTCGACTTTCTTACTTGCGCAAATGTGGAGGCATTTGAGCAAATGTAAAAAATATCTTGCGCATTTCACTTGCATTTGAATTTGTTTGGCGATATTAGTTGTGTCTGGAATTTTGCTACACTTAATTTATTTGTATTTTGAAGAAAAGTACCTAATTTATATTTACTAAAAGACAAAAAATAACTATTTTATGACTAATTTTAATAGTATAGAAAACTGAAAACTGAAGGCTAAAAAAGCGTCTGGGGTCAAGTTCTTTAGAAAATATTAGGAAACAGTCCTCAACTCTCATTTACAAAAGAAGAAATGCTTCGTAAATGGAGCAACCTTCTTCTAACATATAAAAGAATAAAACAAAGGAATGGGGAAACTGGAGGAGGTGCAACAAGATGGGAGTACCTACTATGACTTGTTTGTTTCATGAAGTGTACATATGTGGCAAAGCAACATCAACTCAGTAAAATCTTTATTAAAATAATTTTTGTTTGGGGTCCATAATACATTCTCGCATAACAACGCAAATATCCGTTCCGAAACGTCATATACATGCTATGCAAACATGCTTTTAGCATTTCAACTTGGTTTTTACATATGCTTTGCATGTATTTTGCTTTGCAAATGTTGCGCTTAGGAATTTGGCCAAATATCTGATAAAAATCGTTCATCGATAAACAAATGACAGTTAAGCGAACACAGAAGTACTTATAAAACCAAATAAAACTTGAGAGGTTTATTTTTGAAAATTTTGATCTTATATGTACATATGTAAGAATACTTAAATTAAAAATGTTACAAAATATTTATACTACCTGTAAAGATTATTTCTTTTGTTATGTACTACTGTACATTTTTTTTTACTCAGTGATATCTTATATACATAAAGGGTGGATAACCCTGAATGCCTCATAGTTACGGCGACCATTTTTTCAAACACGAAAAAGAGGACAGACAAAATAATTTTATAAGTTATTATATTTATTTTTAAAGTTTATACTTCTTCTACTTAGTTTAAAAAAATAAATTAAAAAATAACACTACATAGCCTAGACAAATTTTACAATAAACTCGCAAAGTGCGATGTTGTTCTGCAATTTTGATTTGTTGTTGGGGCATGTTAGAGTAGTCTGTTGCTAAGTTTGCAACTTCGAAAAACCTGTGCTCGCTGCAGGAAAAATGCAACAGTAAAAAAACGCTAAAATCACCCCATTTTTTCCGACATTTTCCTTTATAACTTTGGAAATATGCAACTTACGAAATAACCATCCACTATATTCTTGTTTGATATAAAATTGTGTGAGTGGCATCCTGAACGCTTCTTAATATCAATGCAACCAGATACTTCTAAAGGTTAGACCGCACTAGGCGGAACTGCACTGCAGCGGAACTGCGATTCAAAATAATTTGTATGAAATTGTATGAAGTTCAGTTGCCGCTTAGTGCGATATGGCTCATACAATTTCATACAAATAATGTTTTGCCGCATCGTGAAGTGTAGTTCCGCTGCGGTTGTGTGCGGTCTAACCTTAAAGCTTTTCTATATTAAATAAAATTAGGAGTCATTAAGAGAAATTTTTTGACCAATTGATTCCAGTTCCGTCCTTTTTCAAAATAGACTGGCCAGTAATTTTGATCGTCTACAATCGCCGATTTGAGAGTGCTAAGTTCTAGAAGCTACACGGTGCCATCGGAAGCTTTTTAAGCTCAGTTTTGCCAATTTCAATAATATGAAATTTGACAAAGACATATGTAGTTTTTTTTGTATCGAGATTTCGTTGAAGAAAGAGCCTTGGTTCAATAGCTAGTACATACAGATGACAAAAAGCCTGAAGATGATATCTACAAAATAAAAAAAATAAAAAATGTATTATGGATACCGATTGAAGCATTGAAAATAATCAGCCCTATCACGAATTCCATCGTAATCGGAAACTTCTTACGAATCCCTAAAAAACGGACCCAAGTATCCATCGTAGTGGAAAATCCCATACAAATTGCAACTACGAACGGATTTGGTGATAGTTTTTTTTCGGGATTCGTAAAATGTTTCCGATTACGATGGAATTTGTGATAGGGCTGAATGACTCGAAAAAAAGAACATAAATCTTACCTATTGTCATTGCTGTGATTAGAAAATTTTGGAAATAATGCGCATACCAAAGCAACTACAGCTTCAGGTCTTTTCGAAAGTTTATAGCGACCAGCACCAAGAAACAAAAATCCTAATGACATATGTATTGCCATTTGAGAGCCATACGTTACTTGGGAATAAGCGCTCCCAATTCACAAATAACGAATCATTCGCATCAAATCTCCAGTTCCAGCATACACAAGCGATATAGAAACTAGAATTAGCATGAGACTACTCTCTACAGTTGCTCGTCCAGCATATGCTCCAACGTATTTTCCCAAAAAACTAAGGAATAATTTTATAGTTTTTTTTTAGAGTCCTAAAACTTCTTATTTTTGGTTCCTGCATATTTAAGACCTATGCAGTCAGCTGCTCCGGAAATAATGTTACAGTATGCTTGTCTGAAAAGGGGTTGAATTGAGTAACATTGTCAACAAAATAAGAAAAAAACTTACGTAATCGTTTCGTGATCTGTTAGAAATTTCTTTGGTATAGGTCCCCGGTTAATAGCAAATCTTAGATTAGCTGGAAACTGATTGAACAGCCATTCTGAGGTTGGTTAAACGTCCTTCCAAAGAATTAAACCTTTAGCAACTGTGCGTAGGAGAAAGTAAATCTGGACGTACAAGGTCAAGTAAATAACTTTGTATCAGGAGGATCCATCCATTGAGCGACTTCTTTGTTGTCAGTGTTGAAAAACATCAAGCCAAGAGCTAAGGTAGCCCCCAATATTAACAGTGTCACCTTCTCGCACTTGGAATGAAGGTAGTTTGTACTTTTCCTTTTGGAAGCCGAGTAACGGTCGTTTGTTACCGCCAACCATGTAATAGTGCAGTGTATCAGGTAATTGCAAGTCTCTCAGACCAGCTGTGGAGTTTCACTGTGTCCCAAAGTAACCAAACCTAAGGCCAAACTAGCAGTTAGGCATATGATTCACGTTGAACACTGTTTTCTATTTCCGGACCAGGGGGCATTGCATTGGCACTGGTATAATTTTTTTATATTTTAACAAAAGTAAATTTGTTTATATGTAAGTACCTATTTCTTGAATTAAAACCTTAGCTTTATGTCGCTTAGCAGTTCCTTGATATATGAGACTGATTCCCATCAGAGAAGCTACTTGAATATTCTGTGGAATATATAATTCTAAGGCAGTGGCTGGTAATAACACTTCAATATGGACACAAGATTTGTCGTCGTTGTATCCATTGAACCTACAAACAAAATAACTCAGTTTTAGGATTTAATATTCAAAAAGATTTTAAGTCGTTTTTACCTCTGTGTGTAGCCGAGATTCCTAATAAAAGCCCAACGCTAGTAATTTTATCACACTTCAATAAATACTCATAAATGCTGATAAACAAAAGTGTTTTTAAATGACCATTAAGACTTTAAGCCATTAAAAAGCCAGCATGCTCTGTTGTTACTTCAGTTGGCCCTTCCGGTTTGTTCTAAACAATCCACGTTGAATCAACGTCGCTTTGGAGAAATTATCAAACCGGCTGCAACTCCATTATGAAAACTTGGCCATAAGTTCATATTTGCAGGAAATTCAATTTGCTGCATCGCAAAGGTTCAATGGAGGCTGTTTACGGATGGTGTTGTTGGGGTGCTGGAAAAGATGTTGATCCACTGTTGTTGTTGCTGCTGATACGTTAAGTGGATTGGAGCTATGGTAGATAGCTAGACAGGCCAACGTTGGACAATTTCCAGCAAATAATTAAGAGTTCAATTGCTTATTACTTTATTGCAATTGTAATGGAACAAATTCTGAAAAAAATGAGAAATTAATTCAAAAAATGTATGTTTTTTTTAAATGTTCATTAAGGAGTTTTTAAATTAAAAGAGAGTGTTTCTACAAATGAATGGTTCCAAAATACATAAATTAATATAGATACCCTCTAAGCAGATGCCCACAAATCCACAATGATATTTTTTTTATTATTATTTAAGTAAATAAACTTTTATTGAAGTTAACACAAAAGCTTACACGATTTCCATTTTTTCACGTAGTTTATTTTAGAACTGTCACTTTTGACAAAACAACAAAGAAAAATGTATCTGTCAATTATGAGCAAATTTCGCCATTTTGTTTTTTAATCCACCACTCACACGGATTCACGGATAGAAAAGAAGAGTAAATTAAGAGAGTTTTCTCTTACTCACCACAAATAAATTTTGCGGGTGTTTAAGGCAAGGGGGTACGAGTCGGGCCTCTAGGAAGGATACTTACTCTATGACAAAAATGTTGCTCGATAGTTGCTTTCGACACTTTCCTTTGATTTCTTTCAAAATTACTGCGCCTCTTTTATGTGAAGAAATTCTTCATAAACGTTTGGCACCCTTTTTAAATGAGAAAACTAAATTGTATGATCCCGATTACACGATTCGTTTTTTCGGTTGTTTCTCCTTTCGTCTTTTTGACAGATTGGGTGAGGTGTATAGAAATGTAGAGAGAAGGAAGTAACGAAGGCAGGTATGAAAATTTCAAGACTTTGCTGGTAGAACTTTGACGTTTCTAATTTGGCAACCGCAAAGCTGCTCGATGATTGCAATAAACGATTGAATTGGGAAATTGTGTTTAGTAATTGAATATACGTAACATAGGAGTATATTTGCGATAGAAGTGATTAAAAACATTTATAACTATATTTACTGATAATTTTCTGACAAAAAAAAACCCAATTTCTATGAACTTCAAAATAACGAAAGGAAGTATACGTACGTTTGTTCGCGAACCGTGTTATCAAGAACGTACGTGCCCGTCAAAAAGACGAAACGAACGAAAAAAACGAAGCGTATAATCATGCTCTATGGTTGACAAAAGATTGGTGACGCTGTTGCCCATTCCTGGCTCTCTAATTTTTGTTTGAACAATTCAAAACAAAAAATGTATATATTTTGTTTCCGTAATGTAGTAGTTGATTTAGCTATGGTTTAGCACATCTCTTAATGTACTAGATCATTGGAACACGCACCCATCACTAGACCAACTACTGCATTTCCCAGTATTTCGACCTAATTGGACATTTTTGTGTTTTCTTTTTTCTTCATCATCGGTTTTTCCAGTTTCTGTTTGGCTGGTTTGGAGAGAAGTACGGTGGTTTTGTTGGCTGTAGCACTACAAATTCATTTCGCGCTAGAGTATTTTTGTTTCCCATTAGCAAGTGGAATTTATTGAAATTCGAATTTTCTAATTTTAAACGAAGCTGCATTAATAGTTATTTTGCCTTAAAATCCGTTTGAAAGCCAAATAAATCTTCATGTTTTGTCAAGAGTGCAGTGTGCCTAGCCCATAAATTTACTTTATTGGTAGCAAGATAAGCCTTTGTCTCACTCACACCCCATTTAATTCATCGTCGTCGCTGCATACTAACCATTCACAATTGTGCGTAAACAAAAACAAGTGCAGCAACATAAAACTTGTGATTTATTTTTGTCAATTTCGTTTATTTTTTTAGTTTGTTGTTTATTGGATGCAATTTATTAACTGAGCGCAAACACCAAACACAATGGGTAAGTGGGTTGGAGTTTTTCTTTCACTAATTTGCATTCGTCAATCTGAAGAAATTCGACGATACATGAATTGACGTTGGTTGACCAATAAAACCTGTTTTTTTTTTTCTTTTTGTTTGTTGTCTACTCTTATTACTCGTTTTCGTTATGCTTTGGGAGTTTCAGTTTCCACCTCAATTCCCCACACCAATTTACTCGAATGGCCAAGATAACAGTTTTTACGGTTTTTTTGTTGGTTTCTTTTTTTTTATTTTGTATTTCTTATTTTTTATTTTTACTATCCCTTTTTCGTTTATCTTTGTTATCATTACCCTTTTGGGGATTTGCTAAAAACCTAAATCCGAAACCACCCACACCAAAGGCATAGACAACAACGGTAACGCATCTCTCAATTCCCTCCTTCCCTTGGGTTCTTTTTTTTACTTCGTATTTTATCCCCCTCTCTATGAAATAGAATAAAACTTTTTGTAGACGAAAATGAAGTTGTTGGTGTTGTGTTCGGTTTTGGTGTTACTTTTCAATTTACAAAGAGAAGGCGGCAAGGCAACGACATGTGGTCCTCGAAAGATGTAGACTTGTTAAAATATAAGACATTTGCATGAGTTTTGCATGATTTTATTTTGCTAGGGGATTTATTTTGCTCGAGGTTTTTTTTTTTGTTCTTGTGAAATTGGGAGATTTTGGGTGTCTTATAACGTAAATCAATTGTGGCATGACAATTTTATGAGCTTCTTAAGGCAGGACGAGAACTAGATGAAATATGTTGGTAGGTATTTAATATAAACAAAAAGTTAAATGTTTTAAGGGATTATAGATTACTTCATGCAATCAACTTAAAAAATACTCAGCTCGGTTTAATTTGACAGATAAAACTTGGTTGAATTTTTTTTATTGACTTGAGTAGTCCTAATAATCTCAAATCATCATTAAACTTTGATACGGTTAGTTAGTAAGCGGCTAGCCATAACAAATACCTACCTTGCTACTTATTAAAAGCTTAGAAAATCCTTGTGTTTGTTTAGTCTGGGTTCATTGAATGGAAACAAAAATTTGCTAAACCAATTTACCCAATTAGACCGGCTCATGGCTTAGCAGAGTCCTATTAAAAGGTAAGTAAAAATAAAAAAGTCATAAATTGTATGATAAAAGGACTGCGTTAAAATGAATCAGAAAGAAAACAGCTAAAAAAGGATAATTTTTGATTAAAAAACTTGAATGTCCAGTTTTTTCTTGGCGGAAACTCACCAATTCGAATCGTTTACTAAGTAGGTAGGTATCCTGATTTTGCGCTAGAAAATTGGACTAGGATGAAAGATTGTTTATTTTTAACGGAAATACCTAGAAGGACTGTTTTTATAACAATGGTACAAGGCACACTGCAAACCAGTTTTTAAAATAATACCTCTATAATAGATAATAACGATTTAGTTACATCCCTTTCTGTGGTTCTTAGAGTCTATCTCTTTACTAAAAAAAAATGGTTCCAAACAACTTGTAGTGGATGGTTCGAAGTCAGATATCCACAAAATAAATGCTATGATAAGCTCATTAAATTCTGAACTCGAAAGCATTTTTTTTTTTGGGGAATCAAAACCGAGTAGAATTTAATGCTTCAAAAACTCAATGATCTCCCTTGTCATTAAAGCAAAACCCAACCCCAATGCCGCTATACATGAGCGGAACTTGCATCGCGGAAACTGAACAGCTTTGAGTTTTCGATATGTGTCACTCTGACCACATTTTGTGGAATTACCACATATTCAACCCAAGGGGCAAGCGATTTTTTCCCCTTATGATCTGGCTGTGATCTACAAAGCCTTATTCGTCCAAAACTTGGTTACAATTTTTATGACTAAGTCTATTGGATAAGACACAAAACAGAGCTTTAAAATGGCGATACAACTATAACAAAAGCATTTACATCTCTTGGCCACCGCCACAATGTTTCATTATTTTATCGCTATTTGTATAAACAGTGTTCTTGTGAAATAACAACTTACATTTCTCTCCTAAAACAATTCAACCCTAAAACCTGAACTTCTAGAAATGCCAATCAGTTTACTCTTGAGCCAAACTTTGGACTCATTATTAAGTTCATAGCTTCTTTCTTCAGTCGCACTGCACGAATATGGAATATTTTACCCGGGTCCATTTTTCCCTCCCACTGTGATTGAATATCAAATGTGCATTGGTTGTTCTCTCCTTTTTAATCCTCTCCAGTTCGTGCTGTATTAAAACGTTATAAGGGTAGGGTAGTCATAAACTTTTTAGTACGCGCAAAATATAAAAAAAAATAATAAAAATCATTTCAGGAGTCAGGTAGTACCGCTTTTTGTTCATATGCGTTTTACAGCACAATCATTATTTTTATATATCTTTATCACTGACATCCCAAATTTAAACATCAGATTTAGCATGTTCAAAAAATGTGTACTTACAACTTTATCTGAAAAGGCAAAGAAGGAAATTTCATCCAGTCATTTTACAATATGTAAAATCAATAGTTTATAAGAGACTAAAATATTCGTTACCAAAATATAAATTAATATTTTCAGATCCTTTATGGAAAACTAATAAGATTAAATATTTTTTCAATTAGAAAATTGAATGTTAAGGTATTTGGATGAAAGAAAATAACTCTGGGGTAAAATTTAAATATAAACAAACCCATAAAAGTCTCACATCCTTATATGCTACAAATGTGTAGGCCATACCCTTGTTCAATTATTCTTATAATGAACGAACACACAAAAACACCATATAGATAAGCATAACTTTACACCAAAAAACGAAAACCTCCACATAGTAATTATGCGTGGTTATTATGCTTTTCCAATTTTCCCTCATGAATATTGTTGTTCTCTCTGGTTTTATTAAATGCTTTAGCCCTTCAGGGCATAACCACCACCACACATACAATAATATCACACAGCCAGGCGGCTACATCCAGCAAGTCCACCAGCCAGCAGGGGACATTCCAATAATGAAGGCATAACATTTAAGTAAAGAGATTATTCGTATACGTTTGGTGTGTGCTTTATGAACCAATTAAAGCAAAATATATTGGATAGCAAAATATAAGTCAAAACGGCTTCATAAAAAAGGAGCCACTTGCGAAAAAAAAGGTCGGAAAACAAAAACTTATTGAGATATCTACGTACCCAAATTTAAAAAAAAAAACAGTCTAGGTCTAACTTATAAAAATGTAATAAGAATGCAAATGTAAAATGGAAATAAGGATAAAGAATCTTTAAATGGTACAATAGCTTCAGTAGGTACCCTTTCATTTGTTTTGTCAACCGAAACAGAAGAAAAGGAAATATGAAATCGCAAAAAAAAAATATACAAATAATATTTTTAACTTTATCAATTTAAATGTTAAATTTAATGCCTTTTGTTTAAAAAAAGCATTTCGAAATTATTCGATAATAAGTATTGTTCAAAGCCTTTTCTTGATCTTAATATACAAAAACAATTAATCGCGTTCGTTTAAGCTGTTAGGATGAATGGTAGTTTACAAAACAGAGGTCAAGGACCAATTTATTAGACCTGCATACGAATCGCCATGGAATCTTAGTATCAATAAACCGTACACGAGATACAGGATCTTCTAAATTAACTATCGGCGGCTTGACAGTAAAACTATTATTATTTTGACTGGCGATAAACGTGATCGTATGTGATATCGTCATGTGGAACCGTTGAGAACGAAAGCGAAAGTTTAATTCTCGGATTGTTTCGCTTTGGACCGTCAGAGGATAAATTGTCAGAGACATTGCAAGAACTTGTGTACGGTTTTGAAAACTAAGTGATTTGTCGATGATGCAACGATTTGCATGCAGAAGGGTAGGTGTAAAGGTGTAAAGTTGTATGCGCATATTATGGTTTATTTTGAAGTGTTCGTTAGAAGCCAATCGAAGCCAAAATTTAAAAATGTGTGTATTTTGTTTTACGTTTTCTTTTGCAAATTCGGAGGAGTCAATCCAATGTGAACACCACCATTCTATATGTAAATATAGAGTTTCTGCATAGCATCTCGGCTAAGGCCAAGAGTACCCATCTTATCGTCAAGATTGGGCTCTTTAATATTCCCTAGGTGTAGTTTAATTAAAGAAACAAGATTATTAGTTAAAAAAAACTTTAAAATAAACGATTAAATAATAATATCACAAAATTTTTATCTTAGCACATATTTTGACTACACGATGCTACTTTTCATGAAAGCACTGAGTTTTCACTTCTTAATTCACTGGGAAGGTTATTAAAATAAATAATGCCATCATGTAAAATTGAATGTTAGGTGCTAGTTAGTCGACATCGTTCCGGTCTTACATTGTTGCCGTTTCTCAAATTGAATGGTTCAACTTCAGACACTTCCAATATTCCATAAGACAAATATTCCGGGAGCATACTATTACGCATTTTAAATATAATAACCATTGCATCATAAATCATTCTTTGTGTAACATTCATCCAATTTAAGCATTCTAGCATAATTTGAATTGGAGTGTAGATATTTAACTTTAATATTACTCATTCCCCTGTTCTGAAGTCTCATTTTAACGTCAGCATTAGAACCAAACAGCAAAGTTGAGGTGTAATTGAAGTGTGGATAACCAGAGCATTATATAAAAGAATAGAAGCTTCGAATGTCAGTTGCTTTCTTATTCTACTCAAAAAAATAAACTATGTCCCTTTTTAGATACACCCCAATGGCGTAAGGACCGGTACTAGAGTTTAAAAATCAGAACCCTACTTTGTAGGTTTCAGGAAATAATAACTAAGAAGCGTACTGAAGTTCAAATAGACAAATAACTTGCTACAAGGGCACTACAAAAAAATGGATTAAAAAACAAACTCAAATATTTTTATTATACACAGATTACATAATAGAAACTTTGTTTTTAAAATTTTCGTTAGAGCGCTGTCATTACTTAAGAGGGATCCTTAGTTTTGATTACTCATACACAAAAATAAATGCCTGGTAAATAGTTACTACCCACTAACATCCTGACTATACAGAATGCATTTTTGTTTTCGATCGGATACATTCCATCTTTTAGCCCTTGTTTTAATTTATTAACTTTTCTTTTAACACAATAACAAAGGTTTCAATAACTTTTCCAATAATCCGTATCTTAACCCAAATCAACTTTAGAATGGTGAAAAGGACTCTTATCATCATAGAAATGTGTTTAAAGTATGTGTAAGTGTAAGAAAAACGTTAACACACTTCAGAACTAAAAGAAAAAAAGGAAAACAAACAAAAATTCATCTTCAATACGTTAACACCTGTAAAACAAAAACAAAACAAAAACCTCTTGTGAAGTTTCTTATTTGTTTTATTCAGATTGAGGTCTTATCGTACATTTGTAATCCTATTTTTGTTCTTCCGAGTTGTGATAAAGTTTCCTGCTTACGCGATTTGACTTCTTAAAACTTTTGCAGTTATAATATTCTTTGTCTTATGCTATCCTATCCTTCAATCAAGGATTTCCCCTTAAATCCATTGCATTTGCTGGGATATTGACTTTTTATAAAGTATCAAATTCTTTTCCCCCCTCTCATATGTGTGTCTCCGGCTGGATAAACAAACAGAAAGTATTCCCCTGGATTAAATTACAAAAAAAACCATCACTTAAAATTGAAGCCACATAGTTTAACATGGATAAAGTTTTAGTGTATGCTGTACAAATTGATGTGTAATGTGTCTTCTACATGTTGTCCTCAACCGTTAAAGTAAAGTGCCTACGAGAGAGAGGTTGTATCTTTTGTCGTTTACATTAAAAATCTCACTTAAGTAAATGTGTGATAAGAAAACGAAAAAAAAAAAAGACTGTAACCTACGAGTGTTTGATACATGTGAAGATGGCGTTGTGCCACCTCCCACTGCTTATCCTTGTTTATTTCCTCTAAAATGTTATAAAAGGTCTTTGACTTTTCTCTTATCCTATAAATGTAGGAACTTCGTGTTCCAGCAAATCTAAACCGCACAAATTTTGAACAAAAATATCTCAAAATTAACTGGCATAAAAATGATAGCTCCATAATATTTGCCTCAGACATGCATTCATCATATCTGTCATCATGAGTAAATGACACTTTAATTTAAACCCTCTATTTGAGGGTTCTTTATGGCATTCGTTAGAGATGATGAAGACAGAAAACCATAGAAAAACTACTTAAACTACTTGAAAAAAAAGAAAGAAAAATCTTACAATTTACCATTACCATCACCCACCCACCCCATTTTAGATAAAATTTTCAACAAAGCTCAAACAATTAAACAAGAGGGGCGGATAAACCAGTGAAAAACCCATTAACTGGTGGAGGGTGAATGTAAGAGTTCGAAGGATACCGCTTTACTAGCAGCTCCAGCGTAGAATTTCAATTCCATTTCCAAAAAGCAAATACGGCCTAGAACAACGAAAAAGTTCTTCCTCGTGATAAAATAATGATGATGATAATAGGTAGTTGTTCTTCTATTTTTTCGCCGCGACCGCCGTCGTCTGCCTGATTCCAACGCCGGCCGCTGCGTCGCTCCCTTGGTTCCTACCTGCCTACTCTTGTCTGAATGATGATTGTTCATTTCAGAAAATAAGAACTTGTAGCAAGGATGACAATGAGCGGTCGACGAAGAGAAACAAAATCAGCTGTGCGCGAAACGGAGCGCTGCTGAGAGTATAAAATTAATTTCAAAAAGCCTTACACAGTCTTTTCTTCTCAACTAACTATCTATGTTGAATGGGTTGTACAGATAGATACATAGTAGGTACGTATAGTTGGAAATGTAGGCTCACTCCATTTCCCTATACCTTTTTTGTATGCCAGTGTGTAAGTATAATTATTGTCTAGAGCGTTGAATGGCAGGGAATCATTGCTCCCCAGTTCATAATTACATCCTTGGTGAATGAGATAATGCCAGTGGGGAAAAAGAAGTAGGTGGAAGATGAAGAACAAGAATTCTCTCTGTCCTATGGCAAAGGATGTCGTAAAACTTCAACACCATCGCAGTACGAACGGGTTTTTGTAATTTATAGTTTCTATATATGGTTTGATGACAGTGTCACATGAAAGATAAATACATTTAACTAGGTTTCTTATTTCTCGTATATATACAGAAACATACTATAATACCTATAAATATGATATTTCTTTATATCACGTATTATATTTAATACTCTTTAATTGATGTGAATTTCTGGTGGTGAAACATATTGACGCAAAATGATAGTAGGTAGTTTTTTCAAAATTGAACTAATGCCGTTTTACATTGGACGTCCGGAAGCGTCCAGAAGCGTCCGGAAGTCTTCTGGGACCATTCCATTGGCACAAAAAATACGCTTCTGACGTCTACTTCGTCTTTCTTTTAACTTTCCATTTTAATTTAATTTGCATCCAAAATCAAAGTTTTTGGTAAATTTTAATCGAGAAATTAAAAAAAAACTAAAAAAAAAAACTATTATTTGGAAGTTTATGCCGTTTTCAATTGGTTTCACTCAAGGATTCACTCATTCTGAAATCCAATAGAACAGTCCGAGATGCTTCTACTTAATTCTGGGGTTTGGTATCTGTATATGTGAATTGTCAAATCAAAATTATTTGTTACCGCACAAAAAGTGAAATGTAAAACACGAGTGTATTAACTCAGAACATCCAAATAATATTTTTTGTTTGATTTTTTCCTAACCTGTTGATTAAAATTTGATTTTGGATGCAAACTAAATTAAAATGGAAAGTTAAAAAAACATGAAGTACATTGCAGTTTGTTGTGACGTTTGAGTTTGAATGTATTAGTGCTTCTTGAGTGGATTCTGATTTGAAATCTAGAATCGAATTCCTCTTCTCAGAATCGTCAGAAGCGTACTTTTTGTGCCAATGGAACGGTTTCAGAAGACTTCTGGACGTCCCATAAAAACGGCATTAGTGAACTCTGCATATAAATTATTAATTTATTAATAAGATGTTACTTCAGCATATAATGTCAAAAATGTCTCATCAGTTAATTCACTAAATGTTGGTAGATGAATAGATAAACTCGTGCTTAAAAATTGGGATTTAAAGAGACACTTGTCAACAAAATTGGAGAAATCAAATTTCTAAGATTCAAACTTCATTTTTAATACATGGTGTCCACTATTTTTCAAAATAAATTTTCCTGACTTTCCCTGACCAATTTCAAAATTTTCCCTGACCAAAAAATCAAAAAAAAAATTTTCATGAGTAGGTACGTATTAACATTGCACAAAGTGGTAGAAAATGTACGTATTTGAATGGAGTTAATTAAACCTTAGGCAAAAAGAACTCACTCTGTATTTTCAAAGATCTATCTGAAGGTATATATAACGAATTGCATTTAAACTGCATGAATTTAAAAAAAATTGTTTTGCTTAACAAAAGGGACGACTATAACTATGCAATGTAGTTCATGGTAATGAATGACCATTTAAATAAAATGCTTTTAAATCATATGTACATATCTTTGCGATGTTAAAATTGAAAAGTTTATTTTTTTTAAATAAATCTTAAAATAAAATTTAAATTAATTCAGGTATGCAGAAACAGTATGAAGAAATAAGTAAAAAGAAATAATCGTACTTGAAATATAAACTTGAACGCGTTGGTTGAACCTCACAGTCAAAGGACAATGGCCAAATTGGGTCCAGCACCAATAAAAACGGCCTTCATATCATATAAAGGTATTTGTTCATGCATTCTTTATCCGTTAACCGTTTGTCCAAATTCGCTGTTTGACAAAAGTTATTTAATTTTGATTAAAATGAGTTTTAGGGTAACAAATCCTTTTTTCCTTAGTTTTTCTTTAATATTTTGTGTATTTTTCGCTCGTTTTAAGCCATTTTCGGAATTAAGTTCTTTGAACCCATGATAGAATACCTAAATTTTTAAAGTTATGTTTAAAGGTGGCAAGCATCAATTTTATGCAAAAAGCAGATATTATTATTAGTTTTTAAATAATATTTTTTGTGTCAAAACCATCTCTGGAAAAAATCAAAAAATATCAATTTTTACCTCATTTATCAGATAAAAATAGCTAGGTATTGCTTTTAATCTTTTGCAATTAGTAAAAGTAAGACAAAACAACATACAAAACTACCCTCAAAACCACCATTATATATTATTATAAGGGGTTGAAATATTTTTAGCTTATTCCTATTTAGTAACGAACAAATTGATATTACATATATAAACGGGCTGACGGGCACAAAATGTTAAAAAAAAATTATAAACAAAAAATTTAATATTTTGTTCGTTTGGTACCTACTAAAGGATTGTTAACCCAGTCAGTTTCTTACCTATTTTAAGTTACTTTTAAGTTAGTCTCTTTTTTATCATATACAAAAATCACAAATCCAGGTCCTTGTTTTACACAAAAATCAGTTAATAGTCCAAAATCAAAACCAGGTCGTCGTTTTTGAACGAGTAGACAAAAAAACCATGTTTGCACTAAATCTTCGTTTTCATTATTGTTATTTTAGATAAACTGTTAAACTTGTACTTGATTTTGTAGCTTGAGCAAAAAATGTTCTTTTTGTGAAATGTTATTCTTCTATGAAAAACCACAGACACTTAAAATCGGTAAAAGACTGACTGAGATAAAAATATTTTAGTACCAAAAAAGGAAAAAAAATATTCTATTTTTTGTTAATTTTTTTTGTTTGATCTATTTAGGAATCAATTCGTAAAAAATGTACAACCATTTTCTTCGTTACTAAATAAGGAATAAGTTTAAAAAAAATTCAACTCCTAATAGTATATAAGGGTGGTTTGTGGGTGGTTTTGTGGGTTGTTTTGTCCAATTTTTACGAATTGCAATTTAAAACCTTGAAAATAATACCCATTTTTATTACGTTAAATGAGATACAAATTGATTTTTGTTTTTTGTTTTCCAGAGATGATTTTGACATAAAAACTATTATTTAAAAGCCAATATTTGTATTTTTTACAAATTAAATACTCCAAAAAATGCTTTTTACATAAAATTGATGTTTGCCGTAAACATAATTTTAAAAATCTGAAAAACTGCAGGTAGTATGTCATGGGTTCAAAGAATTTAATTCCAAAAAATTGCTTAAATCGAGCGAAAAATACACAAAATATTAAAAAATAATTGTGACCCTAAAACTCATTTTATTCAAAATTAAATAACACACAGCAAATTTGGACAAACGGTTAACGGATAATGAATGCATAAAAATGTACCTATATTCGATATGAAGGCTGTTCTTATTGGTGCTGGGCCCACACTCCAAACATCTTTGCGCATTGTCCTTTAACAGTTTGTTTTTATTTTTTGCCTCTTATTGGCCGCGATCGGTAACCTATGCGATAGCCTATCTTAAGGTCGATTCACAATGGATCGAGTAAACGCGAAGAGAGCATGACTTGATTCGCTGTCATTTTTTTTTTTTCTAATTATAAAATCGTTTCCCAATTCACAATGCAACGAGTTTCTTGACGACGAGTTTTTTGGTAGCGTTAAATTATTTATTATTTTTCTTCTTGCTGAGCAGTGTGCGTTCAAAATAATGAAAAACTCAAACTGATATTACTTTCATTATTTTAATATTATGTAATTATAATTTAAATATTATTTATTTATTTATTTGTTATTTATAAAGAAAAAATAGTTATTTAAGATTCCGTGTTTAGGAAAACTACACCATGGAATTAGAATGTTCCGGACTCAAATGGAGCACCAAGCTATTGCCTTTAATTTGAGTCCACAAAATTCTTTTGGTTCTTTTTGCCATTTCGCTTGGGATAGAAGCGTACATATATTTACCAAAATATTTCAGATAGCATCCAACAGCAAAAGCTGTTTTGTCATCAGCTGTTTTTCACACGGGATTCCAACAACACGAACCTATCTGGATAGCTCTACATAATTTTCCGATCGCGGCCATTACTGTACGAAATAACATAAAGTGCAGTTAGTTGCGTTTCATTCATTTTTTTTTTTTTGACATGTTCACAGGTATGGCAAAAGATACGAAATGAATAATTTTAAACAGAGTTGTATTCAAAACAAAATGTTCGATCAGAAAAACTGAATTTTTAAAAATTGATATGGAAAAAATTTTCCCTGACCGCTTCCCGAATTCCCTGACTTTCCCTGACCAAATTTTGTTCCCTGACTTTCCAGTTAAGCGGACACCATGTAATATTGGCCCAGCCTCCCACTTAAAATGACTGAAAATTTTAATGATCATTGAGGGCTTGTTGTTGTTTGGCTGGAAGCATGCCTATATCATACTCATTTTGCTTTCCAAACGTCTCAAAATTAAAATTTTCAATAATGGGTTCTAATGAAAAATGATTTCGTTTTAAAGATTTTTCACCATTTCATGTAAGATAAAGCAGAACGCAATATAAGATAAAGCAGATTAAAGCATAAGATTTATTTATTTTATACACGTGTTTTAAATTTATTTTGCTCCTTTTGTATTTTGAACTAAAGAGTTTTTTGATTCTAAAATACAAACTGAATTTGTCGTAAACACATTCAACCATCTTTTGTATCCCCTTAGATATCACTTGTCCTATCCTAATCTTTCCGTCCACAGAATCCAACCCCTCTAGAAGAAACATACAAAACACCCCTCAAACTGAATTAATCTGCAGTTAAATTCCTTTAAAATGTCACAGTTGTTATAAACGTTAAAGCAGCTGCTTTGATTACGTACAATAAGTAAACGCTACTTAAGTAGCTTTGCTTTTATTATAAATTAAATTGCAACATTTAAATACACATAGCATGGAATTTAAATTATTTTGAAAGAACTGCTGTTTCACTCAATTTTCTAATAACTATCAGGAAATTTTTTTCTGCGCAAATTTTGCTCAAAAGCATTATAAAATTAAAGGAAATACTTAAGTATTGTACCTTCTTTCAGGCAACAATTGCAATAGTAAAATTTTGAGACTCATGGACTTTTCATTATGTTCACGCGACAAGTTGAAATGGTACTTTTTTTCGACTTCATAACGCTACATTTTATTTACCACTAACCACTTACATCAAATAACTTACAAGAATTTTTCTATTTCACGACCAGGCGAACACTGCCCTGATTAATTGTTTCTATTAATATTTCTCTAATTACCAATATGGTAATTTTTTATCGCTGACATTTCAAAAGCTGCAAGTTCAATTTATGCTCCAAATATTTCAAAACTGTGTGCTTCAGGGTTATTCCAGATAAAATAATTATCTGCTGAAAACTGATATGATTTAATTATTTCTCAAACTTAGTGTCCCAACCTGCAACCTAATGGATCCCCCAAAGTCTCTTGTTGTCGTTGTTATCAGAATCCGCTTTTAAAAGAGAGTTCAAGCAAAAGATTAGATTAAATTAACATTAATTATGTGTCACACTGTGTATACTGTGAACGTTCGTAGAACAAAACCCCTCCGATATCATTCATTGCTCAAGCTGTTAAATGAATCATATTTTTGCCATCAGCTACGAACAACGAGTATTCCCTATTTCTCTCAGTATAAATAGTGCTCTTGCACCGGAAAGTGAATTTCAGTTTTGTTGTTCTTTTTATTTATTTTTTAATTTCATTTTAGAATTACGTCGATAAACGAAGATATAAGAAAAAACGAAAAAAAAACAAGTGCCTAGTCATATGACGCCAAAGAATATTAAAATACGTACATTCCGTACTCTTTCAATTAATTAATTTAAAAAAAAAAAAATAATGACATCAAAGATCAATCGGGATCGGGTGCGTGATCCCCGCGAAGATATTCTCTTGGAGACGAATTTCGAAGATGACGGAATACTAACACATGCATATAACACACATCAACTAAATCGGCACCGAAATGGAAACCGATCGGATCATTCCCTGGATCGGTACTCAGATCGTGGATGGAATAATAAAAGAGGTGAACACTTTAAGTAGAAGAAGTAAAGAACACTCGGCTTCAGCCACACCTATGTATGTGTTTTGTTAAGTTTCCGCTTTTAAAAGTGTAACCATAATTATATACTCCTACTAGTATTCTTCTTTTTCATTCGTGTTTGTTGTTGTTTTTGTGCACTTTACTATTTATCATAACCGTTTTTTTTTTTCTTTATTTATTTATTTATTTTTGTTTGTGCAATTTGTTGTAGTAATGTGTTCTTTATGTCATTTAGACAATTATCACGTCATAAGCTTTCATAATAACTCCGTTATGGATCTGTGTTTGGTTTGATTTTACGTTCCAACTACATGCTCATAAAGTATTCTTTGTATGCACTTATTTCTTATTCACTTGCATCCGAATACATTTTGTGTAAACAATGTCTTTTTAAATATTTTAGCTAGAGTATCATTAGCAATAGTGACGTGTCTATATCAAACAAGTGATTTCATCGCAGCATATATAAATTGTAACAGAATTGCCCAACAATAGAAAGACGGTAAACAAAAATCAAAATAATATTCTGACTATGACCAGTCACATTGGTTTAACATTATTTTTCGTGTCGTACGAATTATGGTGAAGTAGATCATTTTAGTGTGAGGTAGGTATGTTACGCATGTGCAGTTGTGCAAGGTAAAATTATATGCAGCTGTTGACCAGTGTTTACCAACCTTTTGTGTGCTATGCCCCACAAAACCTTTCTAAAATCCTCATGTCCCCCTAACATTATATGAAGACACCAAAATAATTTTGAACTTCAAAAATCTGAAACGTAAAGTGCAACAATTGAATAGCTGACATAAACAAGAAATCCATAGAAATTGTAAAGCGTAAGTTTATTTTTAAAACAAAGAAGTATAATGTAGAAATGAAATTCAAGTTAGAAATAATTATGTAATTGTAACTTTTTATGTTATAGTCTAGGAAAATTAGTCAAAATAAGGTACACATTTCGGAAAAAATCGGAGAAAGCTGAATTTTGGTATACATGTTCTGTGAACCTTCCTTAATAAGCCCAGAAAGTTCCGCCAAGATATGTTGGGTGCTAGCTTTTTTATAACTGTAAAGAGACGAAAAAATGTTTTTTTTTTTAACAAATAGTATATATATACATATAGTATATCTCCATTTCTAACGGTTTTTCGTCCAAAAAACTTAAGTTCAAAATTAAAGAGCATAAAATTTACAATAAAAAAGTCCATACAACTTTACTTATAGCTATAACCGTTTCTAAGTTATTAAGCGTTTAAAAAATGGTTTTTTTTTCCTATTCTTCGATAGTATGAATTGCCAAAAAAAAACAGTTTTTTGCTGTAAGCTTAATCGAAAAATTACATTGGCAAAATGTGTATATTATGAACCTTTATATAAGCATGCATAAACAGTTTTTTTCTAGAAGACATAATTTTTACGATATCATTATTTAAAAAAAAATCACCAAAAGTCGAAAATACCGGTTTTTGGCTCTTTTCTCTTAAATGACGATTTTTTCGGAAAATATTTTATACTTATCTTGTAGATTTTAATATTCCCTAGAGAAAATATTGTGACACTTTTTTGCGTATAACACATCAGTTGCAAGATATTGCGACTCTTCAAAAATGGTCAAATTTCGAACATTTCTGAATAAAAAAAATAAAAGTCTAATTTTCCTGGACTATTATGTAATTGTTATTATTTAAATCCCATGAGCTTGATGCGTCTTTCAATTTAACTACAACAGTCTTAAGTCTCCGCATTTTTTTATATCAAGTCAATTTCTTTTTCTTATCAATTATGGCACTAAATCTACACTCAGTTAAATACCAAGATGGAAAAGGTAATAAAACAGTTCCCTTGCATATTTGGTTGCATTTGGGGTATTTGATTTCGTTTAAAAATCAACATGAAAAAACTGATTCATATTTGTCATCAAGTGTCATTGAGTGAAGTGAAGTTGGTAACAGTTGATACAATTGAAAGTTACAGAAGCTGATACTGGGCAAGGTACATATATTAAAGGTAATATCCTTAGAGTTTTCATTTTCCTTCAGTTATGCGCATGTGTCAAAATCAATAGTAAAAAAAATTAGTCACAACAAATTTGTTTTTGTATACTGAGTATTGGCACAATCGACAGCCATCATGAAATGCGCAATATAATACCTTAGATATGTGTACTGTGGATAATGGGTACGTCCGAAATATATCTTTAAGGGTCAAAACTCAAGAAGCATAGATTTTTCGGAGATAAGTGTAATGCAGCATAACTTTAAATTTCCCCCCGATAATATCAAATTACCCCCCTGTGGGGCGTGGGCCCCACGTTGCGAAACACTGCTGTAGAGTTATGTAATTTGAAAATGAATTTTGTTTATAAAATTTGTATATTAGCCATGAGCATGCTTTTTACTTGATTTATTAAGGTGGCCCAGTCTCTAAGAGATCTGAGCCTCAGACAACAAAGATTCCAGATAAATACTTATTCAATTTTGCTTACCTACTTAACCGACAACATTTTAGGTTAATTTTTTTTTATTAATATTTTTGATTTGAATCTAATTAAGTTATTATAACCGACAGTTTTATTCATGTTAATTTGCAATCATTCAGCTCAATATAACATCAATATCCCAACTTTAAAAACGAACCAGATTTAATGACGGTTTTTTTTATTAATTCGACTTTTTATTAATCAATCACTTCTTTTAACTTTTTAATTATGAAAAATTACGTATCTTAGTTAATTTACCGCATCAAGACATCGCCGTGCAGATTTTTCGTAAATTTAAGGATCAATATCGGGTAGAACTTGATGGATATTAGTTTTTAAATCTATGCCAAGTTTGTTGGCATAGAGATAGACAATGTCTATTAGACATGACTTTAAAAACTTCACACAAAATCAACATCAACTTCCGCTTTTCTAAAGCTCTACGCAAATTCTTACGTCTCCATGGTCTCTGGGTTTCAGTTGACTGAATTTAATTTTGTTTATGGTTTTGGATACAAGTCCCGATTCAGGTTTTACAAAAGGGTACCAGAAGAAAGGCCGAATTAGTTAAGCAACCTACTTTATAAAAATTGTAATTTAAAGAAATTGTATTTATATACGACTATCTAATTTAAATTGTAGTCAACATAAGATATATTCCCAAATTTGTACAGGAATCACATAATAAAAAAATAAAAGCTGTTGCATTTGATTGCTTATTATTTTTGTGGTACCATTTCTAAGTTAAATTCCCATACATAAGTTTATCCAAAAATTGTCTTTCATTTTTGTTACAAATTGTATGTTCATATCGCACCTTTAGAATAGTAATACAGCATTTTTAATGATATTCGCGATTTCGCAGCGTTAATAAAACCCTCAAACATTGAAAACCGTTAACTTAAAGTGAAAAAAAATCATATCGAGTTATATTAAAAATTAATTTTGAAGATTTCATAAAGGGTTTATTTACATCCGTGACTCAAAAGTAGTAACGTTGTTTTTGGAAAAAATAAGAAAACAGGTTTTTTTTTTGAGAAACATGCAAAAAACATTAGAATTTTTGTTGGATTGAGAACAAGTTGTTTGATCTCATAAAATTATTGTACATATGACATTAAAAATGAAATGACGAAACATTGTAATTTAAAAACTATTCGTGCGTGATACGTTGACTTTTTGATTGCTTTCTCTTTTGGGTTGAATTAATTTATTACTAATTGATACATTCCTTTAATGCGCTCCAATTAATAAATACATACATATGTACATCCAACGACAACCACTGGGCAAATACCAGTTGATGGAATCACTCTCTGACAAATTTGTCAACCCATTTAACATGCACTCACGCCATCCATACACCATCACTCCATCTTATTTTGTTCTTTATATATTTGTTGTTGTTTTTTTTTTGTTTCTTGAGCTTGTCTAATAAATGTCGTTCTCCTGCACTTGTCTGAGCTTAATGTGCAATGTCTAATGCTCCATTATATGTACTCCATCTATTGTGTACACTTAACTGTGCGTTTACCGTTTCACTTAAATGAACAGCATCAGGGAGAGGCAACATGCTTTTGCCACTACCATCTTAACCATAAATAATCATCACAAGTGCCACCTTGTGGCTCATTAAACCTGGCAAATATATAATCACGAACGTCATCATCACCAGTGCGCTTCGTATAGTCTTCCTTCTGTGTGGAAGTCAGATTCGGTTTTAATTGGCGCCCAATGGGGTGCCACTGCCACCATCCAGGGTATCCCTTAGCTGTTTCCGTCATCCACAGAGCTTTCTCAGTCACCTCGTCTCTACGTTTCCACACTCAATTGACATTGATTTTAATTATTTTCTTTTCTATACCGTTAGGTGACTGCTGTCAATCATGCATGGCGCGAATACCATATGCCACTCTAATAGCCACCCTTATGTGTTTGCTGGGGGTGGGAATATTCTGTGGGACCATGTATCGTGGTGCTTCGCTCACGATAATCATGATGGACCAAGTTTTTCACTTGCGGCTTATATGGTAAGTGTTTAACTGTCACTCGGTTCGAACCGTATTCAGAATAATATTATTTGCTATAAATAAATTATGCCCGCAATAAATGTTTGTTTATGTTTTTTAGGATTGAAGCGGTGCAGATGATATTCACGATAATTGCGGCAGGGATGGCTGCACTCGGATTTATGATTTTGTTTGTGGGCTTTCTCGCAACTGGTGCAACTCGCTACAAGGTGTATCGAGCATGGCGGTCTCGAGTGGGCGGACGGATTTCTTGTGCAGTGGTATGTTGCATGGGTGGAAAAAATACGGGTCTTTCTCTCATTGACGATTCTTATTTCTTCTCGTTTAGTTGATGGGACTGACATATTTGTTGAATTTCGTATGGACGTTGATCTTATGCTTCCTTGTGATTGTAACATTCATTTATACTATGTTCTGGAATATGTGCTCCAGTGTTGAGAGGTCGTTTAGCTGCATTGACTTGACACAATTCTGTAAGTATACATCCTTTTAAAACATCCATATCCTAATGTGTGTATGTGTATAAAATAAATACATATTATTGAAGACACAACAGTAATGATGCTTGTGTGGAGCATTTGAAGAGGTTTTACGTGTGTTTTGAGGTGAAACAAAAATCAAATTTATATGAATATAAGGACTCTAGAAATAGTTAATTACTGAAGAAAGTCACATATAAACACATAAATGAATGCAATGAATTCTAGTGAGTAATTGAATGTTTACAATTAGCTGCTCTTGTTTTGACATTCATGAACATGTAGGTAATTGGTTTTTAAGTATATCTTCAGCACGGAAAGGGATTAATTAATTTTGTAATTACAAATAATTTATATTGAATAATTTTTAATTGCCTATAACAAAACTGGTCAAATAATAGGACTTATTAGGCTAATAATGTGCGCTAAAACTGAGCAAGAATTCGTAGAAAAAATCTGAAGTTTGATCTATAAAAGAAAGGTAACTATTTTTTCCTTTTTTTTCATCCTAATAAATACACTGGTAAAAAGGGAAATGTTTTTTTTTTTCATTTACTGATCCCAAAAAAAATCGATAAATAAAATAAATAAATTAGGTGGCGCTAGGGCTCGTGGAGGACCAGGGCCTAGTGACTAATAACTCGCAACCGTTCCTGTGTGCGCGTGTCGACAGGAATGGGAGGAGCATACAATTTTATACAGAATTCGAATGGCTAGACGAGAAGCACTTATTCATGACAATTGATATTCTTGGAGGATTTGTCAATTCCTCGCAAGAGGCAGTAGCCCTGAAAAAAACTTTTTAGTTTTTAAGTGGATGAGGCTGGGAAGTGAACCCAGACCTTGCGTGACAGTCCAAGGCACTAACCATTAAGCTACGGGCTACTACAAAGAAAATCGATACAAGTCAAATAAATCTATCAAAAATAAACCTTATACAAAGCTGTAAAACTTTGAAGATAAATGCTTACGTAGTATCGGTATATTTTTTGCATTAAAATTTACTTAAGATAGGCCACAGTAACTGTCCAAATAATATGATTGCCAAATAAGGAATTCTTGGCCATCCCATAAACGCACTATAATTACAAAATCGATTATCATGATAAAAATTTCCTTGAAAAAACAATTATAATAGAGTTTCAGCAACCATCTCGGCTTAAGCCAAGAGTACCTATCTCTGCGCTGCAGAGATTTGGCTCTATATTTTCCCTAGACCGCGATAAAAAAACTCAATTTATGAGGTATAAGAAACCTTTAAAATTATAACGAAATAAATACAAAAATGTATTTTATAATTAACTATTTTTCAAATAACAAATAAATTTATATTTAAAAACATTGATACTTAGCTCAGACATCAACTCAGTTGGTAGGCTATTGAACAAATTAAATCCCGAATGCATAACAGAATTCTGGGTACTGCTTCTGATGCATCTGTTTGGTCCTAAGTCCTCGTTGTTTCGCAAGCTATAAGGCTGTATTTCACCAACATTAACAATAAAAGATTGCAGATAGTCCGGAACCAAATTGTTTTTCATTTTAAAAATTAACATCATTGCACTGTACTTTAGTCTTTGATCTACATTCATCCAATTTAAGGCATTTAACATCACTCTTATCGGTGTATAAATATTCACTTTTAATATGACTCTCATTGCTTTGTTCTGTAGTACTTGGAGCCGATTTATTATTTCCCGTTGACAAGCATACAATAACGTCGAACAATAGTTAAAATGAGGTAACACAATGGCATTATAAAGCAGTAACGAACTTTCAAATGTTAAATCACGCCGGATTCTTCTTAAAAACCCAATCTTTTTAGCGATTTTTGCACACACATTCTTTCCATGTTCTTTAAAATTCAAGTTTGAATCTAAAGTTACACCAAGGTATTTAAAACTGTTAACACACTCAATAATATCTCCATCCATACGTATAGTTATTGGTTCAAACACTCTAAACTTCATGCACTTTGTCTTTTTCACGTTTAATTTCATTTTGTTCATTTGAAGCCATTTATTTATACTACTTAAGTCTGCATTCATACAATCAAGCAACATTTTCGAATTCTTACCACTTATATAAATCAAGGCATCATCCGCAAACAGCATTATTATTATTTTTAAACAATTCACCAAATTTTGTTTAAGCCGAAAAATTACTACGAAGTTGATACGTTATTATATCAATATAAAAATACTTTATTTTCGGGCTGTTTAACATTATTAATCCTTTGTTTTAAATTTAAAGTTTATTTAAATAACAATATATATACATAAAACATAATTATAATTTAACTTTATTTTTCCAATGAAAACCTTATTCTAATTTAAGATTTCATGTTCCCGGCAAGTTCAAAAATTGAAGATATGAAAATTTGCGACAAATACGAAACCAAAGCATTCTGTAA
The DNA here is from genome assembly GCA_949320155.1 of Melangyna quadrimaculata. Lineage (NCBI taxonomy): Eukaryota > Metazoa > Arthropoda > Insecta > Diptera > Syrphidae > Melangyna > Melangyna quadrimaculata. Next base: position 6,118,765 of record OX439483.1, read on the forward strand.
AGATGGAGTTGAAAATGCAGAAGTAATGTTCATCCTAGCTACTCTGGCAACTTTATTGGTTATTCTTAGCTTGGTACATTATCTCATGTGCCTTTCGGCAAACTATGCACACATAAGAGATCATGAAAAATTCCAAGAACTTCAAGAAATTCAAAACCTCAACGAACTCGAGTACAGCGCAGAATCAAAAGATCGTTTCTAGGACATATTCCAGAAGATTCATTTTGAGCTTAAAGAATTAAATTAATTTCCAACCTGCCACAGACCACAACGTTTATTTTTGTATACATAATTCCTTTTGTATATTATTTTTTAAGATTAGTTTAATTTTTTCTTTGGCTTAAGTTTAGTTGTTGTTTTTTTTTGTTTTATTATAATTTGATTTAAACAGAAAAAAAATCAATACTAATTGCCAAGCCACCAAGAGATCAACATATCACTAGAAAGTAATATAAAAATCACACAACATCGATACATCACAGCGCAAAAAAAAAATCACATTTTATTTAAGATTGTGCAACAAATGCAAGGCAGCTGTTAGTTGTAGTTCTATAATTAATTTTTTAAATATATATTTTGCTTGTTTTATTATGTAAGTTTAGTTTACAAACATTTTTTTTTTTTTAAACACAATTCCCGTACATTCCGTCCAATTTAGTTTTTTTTTCTTGTTTGGGTTTTGTATTTTATCTATTTAGGATATTTTCTTTTAATCACTATCTATTATCAATTATATTAACAACAGTTTGCTCAAAATGATTCTTCTGTAATTTGCTATTTGTAATAAAATTTATTGCAGAAATATGTATTTGTATTAAATGTACAAAATAATTTTATATGATAAAACTATAAAAAAAATAGAAGATTAAAGTTTTCTTAAGAATATTGTTTTTAATATATAACATTATCTTAACAAAAAAATATCTTTCCTACCGACCAACGAATTAACGGTAAGGATTTAAATGTTAAGAAATTAAAAACATATTTGCAACAAATGTACGCACTGAGACATAACATAACATAACTGAGGATAACATTTTAATTTGAAGTATAAACTTAGATCTAAGAAGTTATGTTTTATGATTTTGTACACAGTTAAAAAAAAAAACATGAAGAACCATAAATTTAATGTAGTTAAGTTTTAAAACAAAACATAACTGAATTAAGAAACTTTTAAACATTTTTTTATCATTTTTTTCTGGCTCGTTAGTTGAATTATTTTAGTTTTAAAATTGTTTATTTTTGGATAATTTTAAAAAATATTTGCAATAAACTTGAAAAGATTTAAAATCTTTCTTTATTATTTTTTTTTGTTTAATAAAATTAACTTTCAAAAACTTGATTTTGTTTTTATTTTTGTTCTTTTTAGGAGAGGTAAATACCAGCATATGCATATTTTCAAAACGCCAAATTAATGTTGAAGACGCAATTAATTTTAATAATAAAAATATCAGTAACACTTCTTACGTATTCTTACCATGTTTTATTTGCAGACAGTCGGCCAATTTGAATTGAATCTATATTCCAATTATAGTATATAAATCCTATGTACTTCAAACAGTTGATGTACAGATAATATTTATTTTATTGGAGGTGTAACTTATCAAAATTATTATTATTATATTTGTCCATACCTGTTGATAACAAAAAATCAATCTCGCATAAGTACGTATACATACATGTTTGATAAAAAAAAATCAATACTAAGCTCCTTTAATGAAAAGAATACATCTTCCTTTCATAAGTTTATCCACAGTTACTATTATTAAACAATTTTAATCCTCTTACTTCTTTAAACTTAATTATTTGCTTTTTTTATTTATATTTTATTTGTAAACTTTCACTCAACGAAAAACCACCTGATGAAAACTTTGACTTTTTCTACAAAACAATTTTACTTAGACAAAAAAAAAGCAATATTAATTTTAACAACTTTGTATAAAACTATTTGTAATAAATAATAATAAAAGTATCACTTTTTATCAAATAAAGCACCAAACTTAGCTTATTGAAAATTTCCATTAAAATGTTCTTATACATATATACATAAATGCTTTTCTATATAAGTAAAATATATTCTTTTGAATCTATTACAAAAAAAAAAAAAACAATATTCTATTATAACAAAGAAACTCTAACATTATACAATCAAAAAGAAGCTATTTTTAAATTAATATAAGTACCTACTCAAAACATTCAAAATTAAGAATTTAAAAAAAAACAACAAAAATCGTATCTGTCCTTTGGCGAAGTCATTTTAAATATGAAATATATATTGTATATAAATACAAAAATTCAATACAAACATATATAAAACATAATATCAAAATAAAAGACTTGAAACAAGGAATACGTCCTTTTGTATGTTTTATAATTTTACAATATCAAAAAAGAAAAACTAATATAGCTTACTATAATTGCTCATAGCATAAAATTCTTGTAAGAATAAATTAATTCAATAGAAAATAGTTAAGATTTAAAAATAAATAAAAAGGTTGTAATGATAGATTTCATAGATAAACAAATAAATTAAGTAATCTTTCTTTATAAAAGTGAGTAAAAAACATAAATAAAGATCCATTTGCTGAAATGAAATTTAAATATTGTTGTTTCATTCGAAACATTCATAATTAAATATTTAAGGTCAACACAAACGCTTATGTTCTACTTTTTACTCAGCATAAACTATAACATAAGTTCTTAAGTTGAACTGAAGTACTTAAGATTCGTTTCAGCAAAGGGTCCTAAGACATTCAAAATAAGCTGTATTTTATTAATCTTAAAATAAACAAATATTTTTAAATTAACAAACAGTCGTGGAGAATCTTAATAGCCAAACTAAAACAATTTTTTTTTGCTAAATTCGTTAAAGAATAGAATGGTTATTGTTTTTGTTATTTTGTCCTTCGTTTTGATAATTGTATTACTTTTGACTACTATTTGACTGTTTTGGTGATCGAAACAGGTCAAAAATTGGATCTATCTAGTGGAAAATTATTCGCTTAAACGTCATGCAGGATTTTTTTTTTAGTTTCTCACTCAATGATCCTTTAATTAAGGCACCTATTATGAATCGCGAATCGCAAGAAATATTAGGCGAATCTGACTTTTGGCACTACCGTTTATGGCTCACCTAACTACATTCGGCTAAAAAGTCAAAAATATGTTCAATTGATATGTTGCTCTATACGAACGTCGCATTTTGCTATTCTTAAAACCACGACATATGTGATTTTAAAACGTTCGACTCGCGAGTCATAATAGGGCCCTAAACATCTCTAAAAAATGGAAGACTGTTGTTAAATATTTGTATTAAATTTATTTAAATTATTGTTTTCATGATCTTTTTTGAAGAAAGTTAAGACGTATTATATAGGTCAATAATTTGTTATTTATATAATTAAAAAGAATTTGGATTTTGCATGTCTAAACATCCAAACGTTGTTTATAAATGCAAAAGTATTGACCATAAAAGAAAATAATAGCTTAAGCCTAGAACTCAGTTCGAGTTAAAATGAAATTTCTAAGCCTAGTACTCAGTTCAAGTGAAAGTGAAATTTCTATATAGAAGTGACACTTATTTCACAGCGATGAAATTCACGAGCTGAGTACCGAAATGTAAGATCGAAGCGGTTCCAAATAAATTGCATTTATAATAATTTTCATTTCCTAACGAACGACCACTAGGAAAAAATTATAGAAGTGTGTAAAAGTGTGAAATTGGTCAACAAATTAAAATAAAAGTTGTAATAATTTAATAAAAAAAAAACCTAAAGAATTTTGTATATCTTATTATCGTTTATTTTTGAATATTAAGCGTAATCGACAAGCGAAAAACCGAACTATGGAATTAAAATAGCCTTCTCAGGCATTTCAAGATTCTGTTAAACTATCAGACAAATCAAATTATTCAAAGTGAGTATTAAACATTTTTAAACTGAGGACTGAAAATTCACGTGGATAATTAATTATTGTTTCACTATGATTATTGACGTGAATTTCAAACCGCTTTTATTTTTCATTAAACTCAGATGTGAGTACTAGGCTTTAAACATAACTTTCTTACTATACATAACCTTTTTTAATCTTGCCGATTACAGAATCCGCAAAACTCGATCCGCAGTGCAGTGCTTACTTTCCCATCTACTCATGTATCTTGAAAAGGAAAGGGAAGACTGCATTGTGAATCACTGCGGATCGAGTTTTGCGGATTCTGTAATCTTTATCTTTAATTTGCTAAATCATTAGTTTATTTATATCCTCGGTTCAAAGGTAAAGAATTTTTATATCTCATTTTCTTCAACATTTTGTTTGTACTTAGTATATTTTATCTTAAAACCGATTGTATACTTCTATTCTTTTTTAATTAAAACATTTGTATCATAATAATTCAAATATGCATACATTTTATTTTATAAATATATAATATAAAACAAACTATGTTTTAAAGCAAAATTTTGACCACCAGTCTTATACGTTATACTATGTATTTTTACAAAAACAACTTTAATTAAAAAAAAATTGAATGCCTCTACAAATATATAGACAAAAATTAGAATAATGTTAATTAAAACTAAAATCAGTAATATTAAACAATATATATATATATAAATAAAAGGAAAAAAAATCAACAAAAAATAAAAACATTTTATCTAAAATATTTCATTTGATGATTTGTTTGTTGCTGATGAAGTGGTTGCAATTTCCCAGGTTGTGGTGTCGATGGGTAGAAATCTCTTTGAATTCTTCTTGTTTCTGAAACATTATTTAAATGCTTCGTCACCAAGGGCAAGTCGTTAAGTTTCTCTCTCACCAAATGTGGCAGATCGTCATGGTGGGCGAAGTGTGTTGATGTCCCACTCGATTGTGTAAATGTTATGCCACCACCTTGATCTTGGGGAATCACCGAGATGTTCGACCCGTCGTGATATTGAATTTGTACAATTCCATGGGATAGCTAGATAAATGAAAAATAAATCAAAAATAGTGCAGGATAGAAGAAAACTGTGAAATTACCTCAGTTGCGATACCAATTCCAGGAATATTTACCCTCTTAATGGGAATATTTGACTGAACAGCAGCATGACTACTTGATCCTCCTCGAACGGAGGACAGTGTGCTGATGGAAAAGTTGAAGGAACCCTTTTGTTATAAAAAAAATCAGGGTAAGTTTCAATGTTGAATGAAACAACAATAACTTGAGAGTACCTACCTGTTGTGACTTTGGGGTTGAAAAGGCAAAGTTCGTGTTGTCCCGCATGCTTGAAACCTGCCCAGGTACTTCTTGCACTGGTCTCTTCCCAATTATGACTGGAAAACACAAAGTCCCATTGCTTTGAACCAATTCCAAGGCGTTCGAGATCGCATGACAATGCTTAAAACTTTCTTCAAAGTGTTGATGCAGACATTTCATTGCCGCCGGAAGCGTATTCACTGGCTCGGTCAACGTTCTTCCATTCTGATCGACAAATTTCAAAGTGTTGGAGGATTTACTGATCTTGGACCCATTGTAGAAGCTAGCTTCAAAGTCGACCATGCTTTCCATAAGTTGGCACTTTGCCTGCGAACTGTAATACGTGATTTTTGGAGTCTTACCTTTAACTAGGGTTACAAAGCGATAGGCGTAAATATACTTCTTCCAGTGCTTTGATGGTAGATTTTCATAACTGAAGATCCCATCACCACCGGTTGTTGGCATCTCTGGCGGTTCATCGCGGATTTGAAGGCCACTGAAAGAGAAAGCTTAGTTTAAAAATATAACCTTGCTGGTTCATTCACTCACCGTCCAGGGTCTGGCTGAAAGACCACTATTCTAATGCCATCCTTGGAAATCCAGCAAATATCTGTGATACGGTCTTCTTGCACACGACTCTTGTACCTTAAGAATTCGATTACAACTTCGCCAGTTTTCAGAATACTCATAATGGCATTCTTAGTTTTGTGCCTCGTCGGCAGTAGTCGTTCCGTGTTCAGTGGTAGAACACTTATTTTCTCTTCTACTTTGGGAACTGCAGGAATCATCGACGGTGGTGGTGACGGTGTGAGGAGAGATTTCGGTGGCAAACATTCTAATTGACCATAATGCAAAGCAGGAGGTTGATTCTCATTGCAAAAGTACCCACCACCAGGATCGACCGGTTTGTGGGAGTATTGATTAAAATTTTGGGGATAAGTCAGGGGGTCTGGCTGGGGACGCCATCGACATCCGTCGGTTTCCATGCTATCGAACTGCTGTAGCTGATGATTTTGGAAGGAAGAGTAGTTCGACGGAATGTACGGATGATTTTCTTTAATCTGCCCAAGAGCCATCGGTGTGAACTTCTCGTTAGACTTTGAACGCATAAGTTGTCGGGAATTTCCAGAGGAACCTGAACGATTTTCCATCAATTCCTAAATCATATCATTAAAAAAAAAACGACCTTACCACTGGCGAAAGTAATGATTCCACTGTCCACGGAGGAGACAGTGCTATTGTAAGTCTTGTTCTCTGCCACCGAATGCTTTGTCATAAAGGGATGTCTTAGGACTTCTTCCAGGGATATACGTTCGTTCGGATTCTTTCGCAGAAACTTTTCAATCAAATCCTTGGCTTCGTAAGAAAGATGCTCGGGCATATGGAAGTCGGACATGACGACTTTTGTTAGAGTGGATTGCACTGCATCCGTGTCAAAAGGAGGTCGTCCTACCAGCAGCGTGTAGAACATGCATCCCAATCCCCACACATCCGCTGGCAGACCATGAGAAAGCCTGGAAACTACTTCGGGAGATATGTAGTTTGGAGTTCCTATTAAAGAAAACCTCAATTAGAAACTGCCACTGCTTAGAATGTTGTTCAAACTTACCACACATTGTCATGTGTTTCTCATGTGGCGTCTTGAGCTGTGTGGCCAAACCGAAATCGCCGATTTTTACGTGCATATCTTTTGTAAGAAGGAGATTGGACAGTGAGATGTCTCGGTGGAGAATCTGATGGGAATGCAGATACAGCAGGCCCGATATAACTTGTCTCATGATGCTAGCAGCTTCCGTTTCATTCATGGGACGCATGCTTTGTTTCAGATAACGATGCAATTCTCCATTGTGAGCCAATTCTAACACTAGATAGACATAGTTTTGGTCTTGAAAAAATGTGTATAATTCCAGGATCGATGGATGTTTGAGTCGGGAATGGATTTCGACTTCCTGTCGGACGCGATTGGACATTCCAGCGCCTTGGATGAGCTTTTTGTCGATCTAAAATCAAAACAAAACATCTCTGCAACTCTTAACTTGATTCCAATTAGTTTTGCTTACCATTTTGATAGCAACCATGGTGTTTGTTTTTAAACATCTTGCCTTGTAGACACTGGCAAAGCCTCCTTTTCCCAATAATTGCAAAACTTCGTAGTCCTTTGGTTAAATAAAACAATCATTTTGGATTTCCTTTAAGGAAATGTTAGCAATTTGATAATAAACTCACTTCAATTTGTTCACCCAAGCTGGCGGAATGTATAGACATTATTTATTCACTATTAATTAACTCAATTCAATTGAATTATTTATAGAATTTTAATAAATTTATGGAACCAGAATGTAAATAAAAACAACATTTTTCAATTCAAAAAGAAATGGACGAACAAACCGTCAAAGTGGCGTGTCGGTAATGTGGTCATTAAGTGGCGTTGTCGCAAAATGAAAATTTAGTACTATGAGAGGATGTGTTCGGAAATTAGAACTTTCTTTTGGTGGATTTACATGTATCTTCTGGAGGATTTACATGTATCTGAATTTGGTTTCTGCACAAAAAGAGAGATGCCAAATACAAAATGGATATTTGTTAGATAGAGAGAAAAGATCAAAATGCAGAAGAACCTCGTTTCTGCATTATAGGAAAGTGCTATAATACAGAAAGGAAGACGAACATGTTCATCTTCGTGATGGATCTCTTTCACTCGCTCGGATTTTTTGTATACATCTGTCCTGCTCTACTTTTCTGCATTAAGGCTCTCCCAAACCAATGCGGAACATTCGTTGCGGCGAAGAAACATTCGCATGTCAAAATTTATTTACATGGTTATATATGAGAGTGCCCACACCAACGCGGTGGAGAAACATATGAAATAATTTTGACTGACGAATGTTTCTTCTCCGCAACGAATGTTTCGCATTGGTTTGGGAGAGCCTTTATGCAGATGAAGATACAAGTAAATCCACCATTCATCTGCAAAATGCAGAAAAGTAGAGCAGGACAGATGTATACAAAAAATCCGAGCGAGTGAAAGAGAACCATCAAGAATATGAACATGTTAGTCTTCATTTCAGCATTATGGCACTTTCCTATAATGCAGAAACGGAGTTCTCCTTCATTTTGATCTTTTCTCTCTATCTTACAAATATACATTTTGTACTTGGCATCCCTTTTTTTGTGCAGAAACCAAATGCAGATACATGTAAATCCACCATATTATACATTTTGTTGACCCAAAGAAATGGCCCCTTTCACATGGGAAAACCAGTTCCTAGAGATTTTGACTTTCTCCTTTAATTGCCCTGTACCTTTCACATGAAGAAAAAAAATTGCTACAGATTTTTGTTTGTTTTCTTGACGCGACACTGCGTCACGGTCTCTTGTGTTGCAACAGAAAAATTATTTTTTCCTGGCAGCAACCCGTCAGCTATTTATATGACGTTTCATTGAGCGCTGAATGTTTCACAAGGTGAGATTGTTTCCCTGCAAATCAAAACTCAATAGTTTGCCTTGAAACACAACCACAAATAAAACGCATTCTATATTGTATCAGCCGTATTTAATAGAATTCGCTAAACTGCTCTAAACGAGTGAATAGTTATGGAGTGTATAAGGATTTATGTAGCCTCTATACAACTTTGCATAAATAGTGATTTATAAAACATTTTCCCACCCAGTATAGTTATACAGGCTTTGTGTCAAATAAAGTACCAAACAGTAGAAATCTATTACGTATTGCTTCTAAAACTGACAACGAGGCTCAGCTGTTTGTGAAAAATCAATAAAATCATTTTGCTTATAGGATAGGATTCTTTTTTATTTCTTTTGTTGTTATTATAGTTATCAAGTTGTTTTGTTTGTTTTTTTTTTGTGTTTACAAATATAATAAAATGTATTCAAAAGAAATGAATGTGTATTTGTTGATTTTTTTTAATGAATTATTCCATTCACTCACAGCGCCAGCGTGATGTTTTTGTTGAGAAAAATATAAGGGTGGCTCTTTTTTAGCAATGCTTATTTGTATTTTTCCGTAAAGTGATGAACGTGGTTTTGTGTAAAATGTTATTGAAACTATTTAACTTATGAATGTTTGAATGTTCAACAACCACTTGAGTGGTCTACCACCATTGTATTTGGCTGGAATTATTGCAATTTCATGGCTGCCACCTCAATCATCAGCTTCCTTATTAGTGGTGCTTAGTCTTTATGTTCAATTTTAATTTATAAATTATTAGTGCCGTCAATTGGAATCGAACATAGACCAGCTACCTCTGAAGCCTATGAAGATATTCCTTTTTTTTTAAACTATATCCCAACAAAATTAACAATAAATACACAAAAACATATTTACTTAAAGCCCTTTCACACTACCTCACTGTACAGGCGCGAACGCAGAGGGGGTTTTGGGTCACTGTGTATTAATACATGTCAAATTGAAAGTGGGAAAGAATTCCACGCGACTGCCAAATTTGTGGGAAAGAAATGACTTTTCATATTTCGCTTCCACACTTGCTTGTATTAATACATTCCCTTAACCTAAAAAAAGTGTGATAGAATTAGGGATAGAATTAGAACCATTCCTAAAATTATTCATGTATTAACACATGTCCATTCGTGTGGGATAGAATGTCGGGTTGTGTAGGCTGGGTTTTCATATTTTGTTTCCACACTATTCTACATGATTTGTTTCCCACTTTTTTGACAAGTATTAATACACAGTGGGCTAGTGTGGAACGCCTTTTATTGATGTATTGATTTATATTAAAATTATGTAAGTGAGATTTCAACACAAACATTGCACAAATAAGCACCCCCCTAATATCTACATTAGCCGTGTTTTATTGCAAAAGCCATACGTAGTACAGTAGGATTTTACGTGCATTATAAATACAACATCGCTAGTAGATCAACAGCCGATAAGACATTAAAGTAGAATAGAGACTCGAATAAGCGCCAAAATCTATCCACGGTAGGATTCTACTTTAGCTTCTTATCGGCTGTAGAGCTACTAGCGACATTGTATTAGATAAGCATGTAAAATCCTACTGTACTATGGATGGCTTTTGCAATAAAACACGCCTATTATTGATATTGTGTGTAAGTCAAAAAGTGACATTTCGATACCACTAAACAGCCTTTATGTAGACTCTATAGACCTACTTTTGCCAAAAAGTACAATAATCCCAACTAACAATTTTACTCCTATATTCATCCATAGAAGCTATTTATAATCGTTTATTGCACTCATTTAATCTCTCTTTAGTACTCCATAGAGTTAAAAAGGAGAACTTTTAAACTCCAATAGCACCTTAAAGAATGAAATTCAGTTGCTATGCAGAACATTCTAAGAGAGTTCGAAAGAAGTGCTAAAGGAGTGTGAAGAAAAATAAAAAAAAATCAAGTAGGTAATCCTAGGGATTGAACTCTGGATGCCTCGCACTACTTGTCGAGCTCGCTAAACGCTCGGCCAATCTCTTATATGAAATAATTTGCATTAAAACCGATTGACTTTCTCAAAGAATTTTATAACTCATAATTTATCTAAAAAAAAAATCTATTGATTGCCGCACGTGAATTATTATAACAGCCTAATGTTTTCATTGCACATAATTATTTATGCAAATAATAAAGACTCCCAAATTTTTGCAAAACTAAAAAAGGGTTCGCTCATTCGCATTATTACAAATTAATTATTACAATCATATAACACGTTTTACTTGAACTGCAAATGGTGGCAAAATGGCGTTTGCAATATTAGACTTTTAATATTTGCTTAAATAAACACTATAGCAACCCGAGCAAGATACTAACTTTAAGGATTGCATTAATATTTCTTTGGATCACTATTGAATATGATTAAAGAAACATAAGTTCATAGCAATGTGACGCTGATGTTATTGCTAATTGAAAGTCTAATGGATGAGTTATATCACCTTTGACTCCTATACCGATTTGGCTTCCCATCTGGGTCACTAAAGAAACGAATGACACTTTAATGTCTGAAATCGGAAGCAATTTTGTTAGTTGGGATGAGAAATAAATATATGCTGAAAAAGCACCTACTTCCAAAAAAAAATTAAAAATTGTGTATGGTGGCTTAATTTATCTGTCAGAAAAATTTTCATATGTGTTTTTGGAAGAATGTTTGTTTAGCGAACATTTTAATTTCTCACTTTTGTACTTTTTCCAAAAAGTAGGTTATGTAGTTAAGCCTTTTTAGTGCATCTTTCAAATCCAACATATTTTTGACAGGTTTTATTTAAGACTTGTGGTTTATCAAAGCTTGTGGTTTAGCGAAAATGTATGGGAAAACTTGTGTTTTCGATTTCAGCCAAAACCGATATTTTCGCGAAAACCGGATTTTAAGTTTGGTGTGGAAAGGCTATAAAGCTGGCCATACACGACCGAGCCGAACATCTCGGAGCTATGTATTTGGTTCCCAGTCCAGTTGGCCACAGTCCAAATTTGGGAGCCATAAACGACCGATCCGAACCAATTTTGGCAGTTTAGTTCTAGTGGAAACAAAAAACGTCAGTGAACCGTTCAACGCAGAAAGCACAAGTCAACTGAACTTCTTATGGTGGATTAACATGTATCTTCGTCTGACTTCTGCAAAAAAAAAAGGGATGCAAAATTAAAATTTACATTTGTTGCATAGAGAGGGAACCCCAAAATGCAGAATATCTTCGTACATGCAGATTATAGGAAGTGCCATAATGCAGATATGAAGCCGAACATGTTCATCTTCTTGATGGTTCTCTTTCAAACGCTCAGAGTTTTGGCATACATCTGTCCTGCTCTACTTGTCTTCATATTTGCAGACGAAGATACACGTAAATCCAGCAAACCAAGAAAATTCTGAAAATCTGAATTTTGTGTTTTGTATTGAACATGACAAAACTTGACAAGAAAGAGAATGAGACAGAGTTAGATGTTTTTGGTGAAAATTGTATTCTACAATTTAATGAGATAAAGTGAGAAAGTGGGATTTTATCATTTATGTCGTTTTCGGTTGGAGGTTCGGAGTTACTCCTTTTTGACTCCGCTTACTCCAAAATTATTCGATTGGCTGTTCCGAGTAATGTTTTCGGAGTATTTTTCTGTTCCAGAATTAATAAATGAGTAGACTCGGAACATACATATACATATAAACCCTTTCATCGGATTATTTGTCAAATTAATTTTATTCGACTGAACATGCAAAATAAACATAAATATCAGACATAATTTACGCACACACATAAATATTTCACAAATTAGTGTCGGAACAATAAAAATAATTCGATTGGAATCAAAAAGGAGTAGTGCTGTTCCGAAATTCAATCGAAAACGACATTAGTGACGGTGGAGCGATTGGAAAGTTGGAAGCAAACAGAACTGCTCTGCTTGCTAATTATCCCCACACACGATAGAGCCGAACATTGGTTCGGAGGTTCGTGTTCGTGGATTTTGGACTGACCGCATATCCAAATTGTTCGGCCGAACCAAACGAAGCCATCTGAGTTTTCCCACTCACGGGCAATTTTGGTTCAGCTCCGGGCCATTCGGCTAGTTGGTTCGGTCGTTTTCTTTTCAAGTCTTTGATATTTATATTTTGGATATTAAGCTGGCCATACACCACCGAGCCGAACGGCTCTGTTCCTTTACTTTAAATTTCTGTGATTTTCTGTGCATTTGTGTGATTTTCAGTCCAAAGCAGTTCCCGTACTCAATAATTTGACAGTTTTTGACAAAAGACAACTCTCACGGGAGAGTAATTTCCCCTACCTGTGATTTTCAGTCCGAGAAATTTCTTCTTTTGAGAGCAAAAGAATGAAAACCAAATATCGCGCCGTACTTGTCTGGCACATTAGGTAATACAGAATTTGGTTGAATTTGCGTTGCCGTACTGTTGCACAGTTTTGAAATTTTTGAGAATATTTCAACGTTGCTCTCCAAAATCTGACAGTTTTTTATTTTCTGTGTACAAGGTAAAGGATCGGACTTTTTGCGATAACAGCCAGAGAAATACAAAAATTGGGTAAAGTGTTTTATTAGAACTGCTACGCATTCTACAATTTACCAATAAAATTCACCTAGTGTAGGCGGACACTAAGTTACTCATATATAATCGCATCTAGAGCTCGTGTTCTATTCAAAAGAAAATAGAAGAATATTGGCTGTCACCTTTTAGCTCATACAAAAACAATTCTTCCCTGAGGGAGACAACAATACTTTTTACATTGTAAGATTCTACTACAATTCTTTCCCAACAACAAAAAATTAAATTATTTGGTTGCAACAGTTTTCCCTCATCGCATAATTATGTCGTTTCACTCTCTCAGCTCGCTCGCACGACATTCTTGATCTTGATTCTTCTTCCATCTTTTCTGTCGTAATCACACGCATTACTGAGAGCTCTTGCTAAAAACGACGAAAAAATTGAAAAAGAAATTTTCCTTTCCACCGCCTCCACCACCCCCTAAGAAAGATTATATTCTAATGAAATAATATGCAATTTTCGTGATTTATCACATAAATCAAAAGCATTTTTCTTTTTCCTCCGGGGAAAAGCAATTCATATGAAATTTTCATCTTCCTGTAGTAGAATTCACTTTTTTCTAAAATTCCTTGATTTTAACTTTTTGCAAAGCAAAAAATGTACTTCTATCCCATTCGCACTTGTACACGAAAATAAAATTTCTGTTCGCCAGCGTAAAATGAATTGAAAAATATCCCTGAGTTCGAGTTTATTATTTTTTTTTTTTCTCTGTTGGTTTGGGTTGAACCCAAAAACTGAAAAAGTCGTCTATTTGGTTAAATAAATCGTGATAAACAAATTGCAAAGTGGAAAAGTGCTTGGGTAAAAGTTATTTGTAAAAGAACTCGTAAAAAACGTGTATGCAAAAGTGATTAACTAAAAAAAAGGTGATTGTACTAAAACACTGAAGTGAGGAAAACTAAGTTTTTGTAAAAAAAATTAAAATTATTTGAGTGAAAAACGCAGTGAAGTTGTGATAAAAACAAAGGGAATCTCTAACCTTCGATATCAGTAAAAGTTTTACGAAAAAAAATTGTTTTCTTTGCGGTCGCGCGAGGGATTTGGATTTGATTTTGGCCACGGGACACGGCAGAGCCAGGCAAGGCTGAGGCTGCGGCCGAGAGCTTCATCAGAGCTATCCCATGACAGGTTGATGCGAGCACAGCTTTCATATTTTGTCGACTTTCTTATCTGGGGTGAGTTATTATCTGTTTTGCATTTCGAGTTTATTCGATCAAATATTTATTTAATTATTTTTTTTTTGATAAAAATTATTTTTTTTTTGAAAAACGAAGAATCACCTACGAAAAAAAAAAAAAAGTGTAGTCGTCCTTCTTACTCTCATTTTGGTTGTCATTTTTTTTTTTGTTTTTTGACAGCTGTCGAAAATTCAACATAACCTCAAAATGACAGGTTTGAGTTTGAGGAGTTTATCGATATGTTTTGGGTATTTGATTCTTTCCATAATTTTTGGAGTTTGGTGTCCACAAAATTTATAGAAATATAAGAAAAATTGAGTGGTTTAGTCAAATTTTAATGTATAGTGCATGAAGTTAAGATATAAATCGAAGATATTCTTTTTGGTTGAATTTTGTAAGCTTAGCTTTAAAGTTTATTAAGTGGAAAACTCTTTTTGCATACTCAAGCAAAGTAAGTTAATTTATGAAAGTGAATTTTTTTTACATACTTAAATCATTATATACCTATTTAAAACTGGTCTATAATAATTCTAAATATTATTTCTTTCCTTTAATTTTACTTCTATGTAAATATTTATAAATTTATTAAGACATAAAAGCGAACATCTTATAGGTAGTTCCAGAATGACATCAATTTTGTTCTAATTGATGGACTTTGAAAATTGTTGTAAATAGGTAGTTGATTCCTGTAGGCACAGTGATCCTAATTCCAAAAAAGGGAGTTAACTTTCATAATCATCTTGGAACTATTATAAACGCTGATAATGAGTTTGTTTCTACACAAAACAAAATAATTTCACCAGTATGCTGAATTATTTATTATGAATAGGTTTATCGACATCGACAGTAATCACACAAACTCGTCTAGCTAACAAAATTTACAAATTATTATGAAGTGCGTTTTAGTTTTTTTTTTTGTTAATCTTCACTGACTCAAAATAGGTGTTACCTTTCCATTCCTCTGTGACGGTGCCCGTACGGTAATGATTAGTGTGTTGCACTGTCACGCTGGAGGTCTGGGTTCAGTTCTCAGCCTCGTCCACCTAAAAACTAAATAGTTTTTTTTTTCAGAGCTACTGCTTCTTGCGAGGAATTGACAAATCCTCCAAGAGTATCAACTGTCATGATTTAAGTGCTTCTCATCCAACCGTTTGGATCCGGCATTAAATGGTAGATCCCCTCCATTCCTGTCGACACGCGCAAACAGGAATGGTTGCGAGTTGTTAGTCCTTAGTCCCTGGCCCTTCAAAAGCTGTTGCTCAAGTATATTTTTTTTTGATAAACATAAAACATACACCTAGCCACTTTTGGCAAAGATCTCGTAAGTGAAAGGACATACACACAGTCAAACAGACCTGCAGTCTAACGATTTTTCTGGTTCATTTTATTCTCAATCTACATGCATGCCTGTAGATATTACTTTTATTGTTAAATATACACTCAAGCCTCGCTTTTGAAACTTTCCTTTCCAGCAAAGTTCCAAAGTTTCAAGCGTATTTGTGCTCCATCCTACTTCCTTCAAAACCATACAAATTTCACTACATGAAAATCAACAACAATGAATGCTTCTTACCAGCAATGGATTGAAAAAGAGATCCAAATAAGTAGTTTCTTTGTTTTTGATAATCTTTGCAAGTGTTGCAATAAGAGCCATTTCGTGATACTAAACTTAAGTAAGTAAGTAATTAAGAAACTTAAGTATTTAAGATAAACATAAACGCCTATGCATAAACTGTCACATAAATGCTTATGCTGAACTAAAATACTTAAGTTTCGTTTCAGCAAATAGGTCTAGGTTTTGCATTAACGGAGCAAGCCCAACAGCAAACGATTGTCGACAAGAACTGCATCTGCATCAAATCACTTCTTGGAATCATAGATTCAAATTTTGAGCGTTATTCAAATTTCGAGCGTTATATAAAGAGTGTAGAAAAAAATGGTTAGGTAACTTTAAACTCTGGACATTTCAAGTCCCTACAATCAGCGAGCAACAATCTGGAAGGGATCCAAAGATCAAAGCCTTATAGCATTCCCAAACCAACGCAAAAGCGGAAGGAAACTTTCGACGACGGCAGATTTTGTTGTTACTTAGCATTGTTTATATCATTTTTGTTATCATTGTGAATGATTATCCCTGCAGAGCGAATGTTTCGCGTTAGTTTGGGAAAGCCTTTAAGGCTAATATTATAATTAGTGAACTTATACTAGATTTTAACTTCACAAAAACTTGTATCGATTTTTATCAATTACTGAGTAAAAAGGCTGGGAGCCAAAAATATTCGGGCTCATAAGTATGACTTTCTATGCTGAATACTTAAAAAGATGAAAAGTGAGTAAAGTTTCAAAGCATTATCTAGCTTATAACTGGGTAATTTTTCGAAACTTCGATACCCTATATCTACCCTATATATGAACTCACTTAGTAAATTTACCAGCGAGTTGCCTGCTAATGTGCCTGCCAGTTATCCTGCTGATTCAGTTTATAAATTTTCAGATTTTGTTTTGTTTCCATAGTTTTCATATATTGTGTATTTTTGTATGTGAAATATTTTTAAGTAATAAAACGCGCACAGAGCTACAGGTCACACATATATGTATAAATTCATAAAACTAACACTAGAATACAAATGCTACTAGTTCTACTGGCTCGTCTTAAACCCGGGTGACTAACAAGATTTGTAAAAAAAAATCAATTTAATTGATAAAATTGGTGAAGTGGGGGGAAGGGGTTGTTGGAGGATACTCCAAACTTTCAAATTTTGTGTGTTAGAAACTTCTGTGATGAACTCCCAACTTTGTCGTCTATTAGTAACTCATAAATAAATAGAAACCATTTAATAGTGTCTTGCACCATTAAATGGTTTCTATTCTTTCTTGCACCATTAAATGGTTTCTATTCTTTTCTAAGCAGAAAGACTACATGAAAAAAATTACTTTTTGATAATCCATATTGTACATTGTAGGTCATGTACCCATTCTCAAAACACAAGCGTTTAGTTGAATAATTAAGTGCTAGTTTTCAAAAGATTAGTCGCTTTTAGCGTTTAGCACACTAAATTACTCGAAGAGTAGTGGATAAACTGGCAATATGATTAGAACCTTAATGCTCTCCCAAACCAACGCGAATCATTTAGGCGCGACAACGAAATTTTAATCAGTCTTCGAGTTTAATATTGCAGATGAATGGTTTCTTCTATAGGTATTAAGATTAATAAAAAATTAGGCTCTTTTAGACATTGGTTCGGGAGATACATTAAAGTTGGGAAAAAAACGGGTTGAAATGGCGAAAAAATCCTCTTCATTTACCGGTTGCTATCTTTTTTAATATGTTCATTATTTTAATAATTTTCAAATGTTTATTTAAAAATCACTAATTTATCCCATTTTTTTTTCTAGAATTTCAATATCAGTGGTAGTCCTCTCATTGAAATACTCATTTGAAAAATCAATTTACTAAAAGACAGAAATGTAACCAAAAAAGCAGTTAATAATAAAAGAAAATTGTTAAAATAATTTAAAATAAAATAGTTATCTTTAGTAATCTAACCAAATAAAAAACAAAAAAAAAACTTCTTGGAAAAAGAAAAAAAAAAATGGACAAAGACCGTCAGTCGTTACGTTACAAGTCAAGTAAAAATCACACAAAGAAAAGTTCAAAAAAAGACAAAAAACGCAAACGTTCTCGAACCGAATCACTTTCGATCTCAGATGAATCAATATCCCGAAATCGCCGTAGAACATCATCAAGCAAAGTGGACAAGTCAGCGAAAAGCGTCAATGCATTGGTTGAGTATTCCGATGTGAGTTCGGAAGACTTCTCTGATCCCGAAGCGGGTGAGATCAACGATAATATTAAAGAAAAAGTCATACCGCCTGCCACCAAAACTGACTTAAAAACCAAGGGGACCATAGATTCGACCAGTAGCGATGATGGCTATAGTCTTAAACGCAAGGAGAGCCTCGAAATTGAAGAAAAAGTTGCAAAGATGTCACCTAGTCAACTTCGTCGCATTATTATTGGTTCGCCGATAAATTCCTCTTCAAACTCATCATCAATGCAGAAGTCCACTACGAGTAGCGAACAGAAACGTTTGGCAGAGATGGAATTAGCAGCCGAAGAAGACGATATTGACGAGTACTTGTCGACAGATGATGGTTCTGTACTCGAAGACGACGAAGATGATTCTGAATTGGAGCACAAACGGAAGCGCAAGAAGAGCAAAAAAGACAAAAAACATAAAAAATCAAAAAAGTCAAAAAAACGCAAGAAGAAGCGGCAAAAGTCAATATCAAGCATAGAGACACTGTCCGATTTGGACGAACTACTAGAGCGGCCCAACTATACACCACCGCCTATTGGTAAGAAATCCATGTCGGGCAAGTCTGGCTCACCATCTGATCGTTGGAATCGCGGTGGCACTCACAACAATGCTTCGACATACACGCCCATGAAGGAAGTCAGCCCGCTGTCCGTAGAAACGCCACCGTTACGCCCCAACAGCAGTAACAGCTATTACTCGGAGTCAGCCTCGAACTTGCCCGGTGCAAGCGGTGGCGGCGTCGGTAGTAATCAACATCTTGCTGTGCCGAATTCATTAACTTCCGGAACTACGAGCATTCATGTAACAGCTTCACATAGGCGCACAACGCCCAATCCCAAGCACAGAACGCCCCCAATGCGCCCCATACCAGGCAGTAGTGGAAAAACAAGGTATGCCGCCTCGCCGCACACACCACCACTCTACAATAGCAACAAGACAAAGAACGATATGTATGGAAGTCCAAAAGTTTCTGCGATGGATCATTATCATCACCACCATCATAGGAATAGTAGCAGCTTGAGCAGTCATCACCATCATCATCATCGGCAGTCAGCAGGGCAGATGGAATCGAGAAAAATAAGTGCAATGTCACCAGGTAAGTTTGTTATCAGTTTTGTATACAATAAAGCATTTGTAATAATGGGATTTCCTAATAGACCGATATCACCATCAACCTGCCACTCCACCACATAAACGCCGAAAAGCTAATGACGCCCGTCCCTATGAATCTAGGCATCATGTTTCCCGCCAAGATATCTACAACTACAACCGGTTCAATAAGAACAAATACTTTAACAAGCGTTTCACAAGGTCAGTATGATTTATTTCGCTGTGGTGTTTCCTCGTTAACCATAAAATTTTGTTCTCATAGTCCAAGCAGTCCGCAGTATGCGCAATACAGTAAGCATTCATCGTCAACTCGTTCGCATAAACACAAATACACAGTGTCCAGTCCATCGCCAGTAAGATCTAGGTCTCCGAGAAGAGACCGCTATTCTCGCAGCAGATCGCCGCGTACCTCCTCACATCAATATGAATCGTCATCTCCGAGGAAACGTTATTCTCGGTCACGGTCCAATTCTCTTTCCCCCATTGACGAAATAAAACAAAAGCGACTCGATTACAGCAAGAAGATTAGTGAAACTAGCCTATTCGCTGAGCTGGTCAAGGACAAGCACAAGCGAGAAAAGGCTCTAAAGGTAAAATAAAAGCCAGCTTTAGAAATTGGTATTAATGTTTTGTTTTCACAGGAAATCATTGAAAAGCAAGAAGAAAGCAACAGCAATGGTGCTCTTATCAATGTTAACGATAGTAGTCTCTCCAATGATTCCACAATGTTAGTTAAACCTCAAGAAGAAGAAGGAGATGATTCCTCACAACAGGAGCGAGTAGCAAATGGTGTTAAATTAGGCAATAACAATTTAGATATAGTTAACATTCCTATGCCGACGAGCGAAACAGCGAATCTGGACGCCATAGATGGTTCGGCACCACCTGCAGACATCCTCAAGCAAACCAAAACTGTCGAAGAAGCGCCAATTAGTAAAATTAGTAACAATAATAGTCACATTAGTGCTATTAACGACAACAACAACAAAAATAATACGGACAGAGAGAATGATGTCTTAAACAGAACCAAAGTCAATAGTAAACCGAAAAGCCTTACAGCACTACCCATGCCACCGGGAGTAAGTGTCGCTGATTTAGTTAATGCTCCAACACCAAGTCCTCCCCGAGAGGACCTAATGCCTTCACCTAAATCCCCCACACCAACGCCCACACCCACACCAACACCAACGCCCGAAAAGAAAATAACCAAAACACCCGCATCTGCCGCAACCAAGAGTCTTCTGAATCTGCCTATGCCACCAATGGTGCCGGGCAGTGAGGATCTCAGTGGAGATGATGAGGTTATAGGCAGTCCAGATGACATGGACTTGGTTAGTGGTGCGAAGAACTCAAACAATTCGAGTTTTAGTTCGATCAAGAGAAAACGACCAGTGATCCTAAATCGTCGAGATTCTCGAAGTAATGTGAGAGACTGGGGTGAACGGTGCGTAGATGTTTTTGAAATTATTTCAAGAATTGGCGAGGGTACATATGGAGAGGTAAATAAAAATATTCTGCTATTTAATCAAAACTAATACGTTATCATCTTTCTTTGTTTACACAAAAAAAAAAGGTCTACAAAGCTCGTGATAATCACACGTCAGAGTTGGTTGCTCTGAAAAAAGTGCGTTTGGAACACGAAAAAGAAGGTTTCCCCATTACAGCTGTGCGTGAGATCAAAATTCTTCGACAGCTAAATCATAGAAATATTGTGAATCTTCATGAGATAGTAACCGATAAGCAAGATGCTTTGGAATTCCGTAAAGACAAGGGTTCATTTTACTTAGTGTTTGAGTATATGGACCATGATCTGATGGGATTGTTGGAATCGGGAATGGTGGCGTTTAGTGAGGAAAATAATGCCAGCATTATGAAGCAATTACTTGATGGATTGAACTACTGCCACAAACGAAATTTCCTGCACAGAGATATTAAGTGTTCGAATATTCTAATGAATAACAAGTAAGATAATTGTTTGTTTGTTGGTCAAATGTTAACAATAAGTTATTTCCTCTTATTTTTTCCTGAAGAAGGGTCTGAAAACAGTTTATTTAAGATGCCATTTCAGATTCAAAATACTGTTGCTGAAAATGGTCCATTTTTAGATTTTTAAGTTTTTCATTGGGAACTGAGAAGTGTAACCAAAGCGTGTATAGAAACAAATTACAGTGGGATACACCACTTTATAATTGAAAATTCACTGAGTTTTTCTACTTTCTTACTCAACTTCCTTACTTTTGCTGTCTAGACATAATTGACCTTAGACGAACTTGGATTAAATATTGTAAATTTGTTCGCCTCGTTCGGGAAGGTTTCCAAGATAGTTTCTTGATTAGATTAGATAATATTTATTTCTCTTCAAATATTATTATATATTTACGCTCGTACCTGACACACTGACTCACTAACTCATTCACTCATTCACTCACTGACCACCGCCCGGCGGTGTTTTCAGTTGTAATAATTTTCTCAAATCGAAAAATAAATGCTTATACCATTTTAGTTCTTAATCAGGTATCCCTTATATCCAAATATCTTTGACCTTTGCTAAATAATTAAAAACAAGTAAATTAGGTTGATTATATCAGAAAAGTTCTTAAAAAAACCTGTCAAAAAGTTTTAATCACATTTAAGCTAGTTCTCTAAACCGAAATTAATATACCAATAAAATAACTTTAACCTAATTCTCAGGGGGGAAGTCAAGCTGGCGGACTTCGGTCTTGCTCGTCTCTACAACGCTGAAGATCGAGAGCGTCCTTATACTAATAAAGTCATAACTTTATGGTATCGATCGCCAGAACTTCTTCTCGGCGAAGAACGTTACGGCCCGTCTATAGATGTATGGAGCTGTGGGTGTATACTGGGTGAACTTTTTATGAAACGTCCCCTATTCCAAGCGAGTTCGGAAATGCCCCAATTAGACACAATAGCACGACTATGTGGTTCACCAACACCCGCCGTTTGGCCGAACGTAATCAAATTGCCTCTCTTCCATGCGATCAAACAAAAGAAACTCCATCGCCGGCGGTTACGTGAAGAATTCGAATTTATGCCAACTCCTGCGTTAGATTTACTCGATAAAATGCTTGAGCTTAACCCAGATAAACGGATAACAGCCGAAGATGCGCTCAAATCACCCTGGCTAAAGAATGTCTTCCCAGAACAGTAAGTTTTTATTTTTGTTTGTAACTTCATGGAATATTTCACGACTATTTTCTTGTCTAGAATGCCAACTCCAGAATTGCCAACATGGCAGGATTGCCATGAACTTTGGAGTAAGATGCGCCGAAAGCGCGAGAAACAAGAGCAGATGCCCGTAGCGTCTGGTCCCGTTGTAAGACCATCAGCGACCGTTATCGATAGCAATGCCTAGCAGCAGCTGTATAAAATGAAATATAACGAAACATATAATAAATAATTTTATTATTTTTGTTCATAAAACAAACAATTAGTTTATACATATTTAAGTTTTTTTTTTTGTTATTTTCATTACAATTTTATTTGTAGCATTAAACATAGGTGTAAAAAATTATATAAACAAATAATATTCTTCCTTAAGGAAATAAACTGTATTTAACTAATATTTTTAGTTACATTTTTACAATATTAAACAAGGAACAAAAAAAAACAAAAAAAAACTATCATCAATAAGTTTGTAAATTTTGAATACAAATTAAAAAATATATATAAAATAAATTCATGCAATTTAATTACATCCTACATTTTATATATATATATATATATATATATATATATATATATATATATATATATATATATATATATATATATATATATATATATATATATATATGTATATATATATATATATATATATGTATATATATATATATATATATATTTAGTTTCACTCAACTTTAAAACAGTAAAAAAAAATTATAAAAATAAAATTATTCTTATTGAAATAAAATAACTGTATATTTTTATATTATTGCAATTTAACATGTATGTATGTATGTAAGAAATGAAATTTAAAATAAAGGTGTGAGAGAGACTGAAAATTATAAAAAAAAAAATACAAATACAATAAACTGAAATATTCTTGAACAAATCGACAAAATCAAATGTTAGCAATCACAAAAAAATTGTTAAAAAAAAATGATTTTAAATTAAAACAAAATTATTTGATTGTTATAAAAAAAAAATAAATAAAACGTAATAATATTGAAATACAACATAAATAATTAAGAGCTAAATATGTATATTAAAAGAATAAAAGTTATAATTATGAACTAAACTACTAGTAATATATATAATTAAATATGTATAATAAAAAAAGAAAATCTTTCTCAAACGGGTGCATGGATACATTGTTTTAAGAATTAAAAAAAGCAGGAAAATGCGTTCTTAAGGAAATAATTCAGTTTTTGTATTCTTAATGTTGTTTTTATATTTAGCAATTTTTTCATGCATATATTTGTTTTGTCTTGAAAAGAACAAAATTAGTAATTAAAAAAAAAACAAAGCAAAATATTAAGAAGTAAATGTAGTAACATAATTATAAAATTTAAAGCAACAAACAAAAAAAGATACATAAATTCATATATTTGCATATATTTGAAATCTGTATAGAAACAAAATGTTTTATCTTAACGAAAATAATAAAAAAAACAAATGTCATTATTATTAAACAATTTATCAACAAAATATGCTTTTCATTTGAATATTATCAATTCAGTGCAAGTGGCGGAAAAAACAAAAAAACATTGGAGGACTATACATATATATATATTAGGGTGGTCCTTATAAAAGCCAATGTCTTATTTTGATGTCTGAGGTTTTATATGGGAAATTTCCATGTACATGTTTAAAAAATGTATTAAAAAAACTTTTACAACATTTATTAAAACTAAAATTAACTTGTTTTTGTTTAAATGGCTATAAGTAGGGAAATAACTGTGGTAAATTTATTTCAGATACATTTTTATAAATATGACAGAAGTGACTACATATGATCCGAAAATCAATTTTTTTTTATCAATCATTACCAAAGTTAAAATTTTCAAATTTGGATTTACAAAAATACATGGGATTTCCCATATAAAACTTCAGACGTCTTGCGGGCCGGGTTAACGTTAATAATAATGAGCTAAAATTCTACAGGATTTTTTTTAATTACTTACAACAAATTAGGGGGTGCGTCATTCAAAGTAAGACAATGACCCTAACAAGGACTACCTTAATAAACAGTGGTGGCGGCCTAACTAAGAACGATATTTTTATAAAATTTTAAAATGCATAACTTTTGTTTTGGAAATCTGTTGAGGTTGAGAAGTGCGTCAAATTTCCTGTTCTGAGGATTTCTTATTTTGTAGGTCAGAAAGTAAATTTGATGTAAGAATCCCTTAGAACAAGAAATTGAATATACACCTTTAAGACGGTACAGAGTCCAGGATAAAATTTAATTTAATTTGGGGTGCATTGACTTGGCATATTATGGTCGATAAGTTAGAAAAAAATGCTCGAATTGACCTGAAAGTTTATAAAGACACTGAGGACCATGTAATGGAGTCTTATTCATTTAAAATCATGCCCATTTAATTTTAAGGACGATAATGATCTAAAAAGTCCTCAACGGATTGCTAAGAAGGTGTTTGCGTATTCAAGAAGTCATTTTTTAGATTAGACCGTCCAAAGCTCGGGCCTAAATTCTATCGAGAACTTGTGGGGAGACATCAAGGGATGGTTAAAGTAAACAAAAAAAAAACATTTTGATCAAAATGTTCTAAATATTGAGGAAATCTAATAGAGTACACCACTATCAAGATTCCATGCCTTACGCGAAAATATGCAAGGAATTTTGTCTGAAATTATAAAGAAATAAGGTTTCCTTCAATATATTCACATTAACATATTGATATTTGAAAGATGTTTAATGTTATGACAACCTTTTGTTTATTTTCTTAATAAGAAATAAGAGGTAAATTAATGTTTATTTTTTTCCTAACAATATTCTCATGCTTATATTTTTAAACATTACTCAAAGTGTACCGTAGTTCATGGGCTATTAATAAAACCACTTCTCATTTTTTCCCAAACAAAAGTTATGCATTTTAAAATTTTATAAAAATATCGTTCTTTATAAGGCCGCCACCACTGTATATATACATTTTGTATCTACTCCCGCAATATTTTTTTTTGTAAAAATGTACGATTTTTTTCGTATATTCAGGGGGGTCATTACGTAATTTGAAAAACGATTATCGACAAAACGGTAATCGTAAGCGTGAACGTGATCAATTTGCTTCACCTAACTCAATCACTATCGTCTCGATAATCGTTTATTTTAATCACAGTTGGAGAATATTTGAAATATAAATTTCGCTGTCATAAAAGACAATTTTACAATTTATTTTGTATTGCTTCCTGTTTTGGTGCTGATTTGTGGAACAATAACTGCAAAATGTATGTTTATTCTTTTTTATTTATTTGTGAATTATAAAAAAAACATTAAAAATCGTTTTTACATTATATGTATGTCTTATTTTGAATGACGCACACCCCTCATTTGTTCTAAATAATTAAATAAAAATTCCTGTAAAATTTTAGCTCATTTTATTAACGTTAACCCGGCCCCCAAGAAGACTGAAGTTTTATATGGGTATGGGAAATCCCATGTATGAATAGAATTGATATTAATTATTAATTATGAGGAGCACTTCTGATTGTCGAAGAATGGTGAAATTTGGTAGAATGGTAGGGCTAAAAGTGAGAGCAAATGCAAAATTTAAAAATCCCCCTTTCACACAGGGAAACCAGTTGCTGGAGATTTTTTTGACGTTTTCCGTTAATTGCCTTGTAGCTTTCACACAAGGAAACTGAATTGCCGGAGATTTCTGTTTTTTCCATATAAAGTCTATTGGCTGAACGCACATTACGGACAGTGTGAGAAGGAATGTGATAAAAATCTCCTCAATCGTTGACCGAGGAGATTTTTGTCATTCCCCTTACTTCTTGCCCTTCTCGCAAACAAACTCCCAGTTTCCAGCAACTCAGTTTCCTTGTATGAAAACATTTGAGATTTTAAATTCAGAGGGCGTGACATCCACCCATTTTCGCAGAATTAATATCAATTATATGGAGCACTTCTGGGCCCTGTTTCACAGCACATACATCACATACAATGTATGGTTTTAAGGCTTAACTACATAGGCCAACTTTTGTACAAAAGTGAGAAATAAATATCTATTCTGAAGACACCTGCTTGCAAAAAAGCAATGGAAAATTGTGCATGGTGGTTTAATTTATTTATCAGAACAATTTTTGTATGTTTTTTTTGCAATCATGTTTCCTTATCGAGCATTTTAATTTCGCACTTTTGTACTTTTGTACAAAAGTAGGTCTATGTAGTTAAAGCTTTACTTGGTTTACTTGACAAGTTTTCTTTTTTTTACCTAATTACTCAATTTTGAAATGAAAGCTTGACTAGTAAACCAACTCAATTTAAGTCAGTAATCAATAAATAATAGATGTCTCTAATAATTTTGAGGTTCTTCGATATTACTCTACTTAAAATATTTGATATTTTACACTAATAAACTTAGAACTTGGCGTACTTTTAGATCTCATAACTTTTTACGGCTGACTTGTTACGCAAAAGTTTTTGTATTAGAAGAACTTGGCTACTTTTTTAACATTTATGTTTTTGTTGTGATATTTGTTTCCAAAAACGAAAAGTCCACCCAAAAAAGTAGCAACGCGATACCTAATTAGATATCGTTCAAATGCTATCGTTTTGACGATTTCTGATTTAAGGTAAGACCGCACTAGGCGGAACTGAACTGCAGCGGAACTGCGATTCACAATAATTTGTATGAAATTTTACGAAGTTCAGTTGCCGCTTAGTGCGATATAGCTCATACAATTTCGAACAAATAATCTTTTGCCGCGTCGTCTAGTGCAGTTACGCAGCAGTTGTGTGTGGTCTAACCTTTAAGGTAAGACCGCACACAACCGCACACACTTCACAACACGGCAAAACAGTATTTGTATGAAATTGTATGAGTTATATCGCACTAAGCGGCAACTGAACTTCATAAAATTTTATACAAATTATTAAGAATCGCAGTTCCGCTGCAGTGCAGTTCCACCTAGTGCAGTCTAACCTTTACGGAAAGCAAATTTTTGATCGTCCAAACGATACTCTTCCAGTCGATAGTGATTATAGCATTTAAATGAAGCAAAACATCGTCAAAACAATATCGTCTTGCGATAATCGAATTAGACCCTGTTTAGATTGGGGAGATTGATTCCGGACTAGTGAGTACGATCGTGTTTACATTACAAACTGTGAGGCGCCTCAAAATGCATTGAAACGACAACAACATCAAAAACTTCCACATTGAAAAAACAACAAAGCAGACTCATGAGTCTGGTTTTTATATTTTTTCTACATGCCTCACGAGACCTCTTACCCCGCACTTCTCTTACCTACTAACTGGCGTGATTCCGTACACAAACTTCCCAATCTAAACAGGGGTGGAATCGGCTAAGCTGATAGTTGATTATCAAATGTTTGACTGTCGTTTTGACTATTGGTCTCTCTATCTTTGTCTATAGAATTGAAAAGGACAGCTATCTTTAAAACGACAATCAACAAAAATTGATTATCAAATCAGCTTAGGCGATTCCACCCCAGGGTCTTACAGAATGACCCCCCCCCCCCGAGTAAAAATGCGTGTTCAGGAAAGGGAGATATCGGATGCCTCAGCAATCTCAGTTGCCTGAAGGATTCCTTATTAAAAAATCTCAGTTTGGCTGTCAAAATACTGAGGAAAAACTTTTTTGGATTCGCTTAGTTAGCTTTTGACGGAGCGAAATCTCCGACATCTCTGTTTCGTGACGCGCCTAAAGATAGAAACTAATTATTCCTTCTTCGTGACCTTTTTTTTCTTAAATAATCAGCCCTATTGAGAGTTCCACGTGAAAGAAAATCCGCCCGGGAAAATTAAATTTCACTGTTCCCTTATTGGGACTTTCGGGCGAAAAGATTTGCATTCAATTTTTGGTGGTGAACGAGGACAAACTTACTAAAATGGAGAGCGAAACTCACAATAGCTTTTAAAAATCCGGCCGAACAAAAGATTTTCGGGCGATATATGTTTTCCGGGTGAAACTCCAATAGGGCTGAATTACAAAAAAAGCAGCGTTTTAGTGTTAAAATCGGTTTCGTTCGACTCGATCCCCCAACAAAGTCTGGCTCAACTCAACCTCTCACTGGAGCTTCATACTCGAACCTCGCACAGATTTTATGACACTTGTCATTCTTGTAAATTCAACATTTGGCATTAAAATGCTGCCAATAATATGACTATTTGTGAACACTTTATTGACGCCATTTTCCAAATTATGCCATTCTAGAATAAGAATGAACTTGCTCATTCTTTTATGGCATATGTTGCCAGTATTTTGAAATCTGCCATTGTTTGATGCATGTCATACAAAAATTACTTCTGCCATCATTTTACCATTTTTTTGGCAAAAATATTGGCAACTTTGCCATTCGTGTAAATCCGACATTAAGGCTTAACTACATAGGCCTACTTTTGTACAAAAGTGAGAAATAAATACCTATCTATTCTGAAGACATCTGCTTGCAGAAAAAACAATGGGAAATTGTGCAGGGTGGTTTAATTTATGTGTCAGAATAATTTACGCATATGTTTTTGCAAGCATGTTTCTTAAGTGGGCATTTTAATTTCTCACTTTTGTACTTTTGTACAAAAGTAGGTCTATGTAGTTAAAGCTTTAGTTTAGGAGAGCTTAACATGCCGCCTAAATAGGCCATGAACAATGGCCCGACTATGGAACATGTCTAAAAAAATCCAATGGGGTCGCAAAAATCCATGTCCAAGCATCAGTGACATATCCATACAAATCAGATTGTGGATTGGATTGTAAATTGGATTATGGACATCGTTCATGGCCTGTGGATTCAGGGTGTAAAGCCTGATCCACATCTGTATCGTGTGTTGTGTTGTGGAGTCGTGTGTCGCTATCGCTCCAATGTATTTCATATGCGTAGAACCATATTTGTCTAGTGTGCTGTGTTGCGGTGTGGCGCATAAAATATATGGAATGACAGCGACACACGACTCCACAACACACGACACAGATTTGGATCAGCCTTAATTAACGCTGTGGCCCATAGGCATTGTTTATAAAACCTATAGTACTATAATGAATCGAATTTCGGGACGATAGTCTAGGCCTATAGGTGGAGTGATTATCGCTAGAGAGATTTAATGAGATTTTCAATGTGTTTTTAATACTAAAGACACACATGGGGTTTACATACTATAGTTCAGATACTGTGGTATTGCCGATACCACGATGGGTGACACACATCCTTGTATAGTTTCAATTGGCAGATCTACATTTTTGATATTTGTCAACATGTTTGCTGTCAATAATTAATTATACTTACAAAATAATAAAATGAAATAATTGAGAATTATTTCTGAAGAACTGATTATTTTTTCTTTTTTTGTTATTCATTTTGGTTTTGTTTCATTTTCATTTCATTCAAAGTTCTGACCTTTATACTAAAGACACACATGGGGTTTACATACTATGGTTCAGATACTATGGTATGGACGATACCACGACGGGTGACACACATCCTTGTATAGTTTCAATTGGCAGATCTACATTTTTGATATTTGTCAACATGTTTGCTGTCAATAATTAATTATACTTAAAAAATTTTTTTCTGAAGAACTGAATGTTTTTCTTTTTTTGTTATTCATTTTGGTTTTTTTTTTTTTTTTAAATTCTGACCTTTATATTTTGAATTCGATTTTAAAATTTATAAAACACAAACAAAAATAATTTTCCTTGTCAAATTGTAGTTCACGTACTCGTCACTTTTGGAGAAACGCGCTAGTATCGGTAAAAAGCAACGTATAGTACGGTAAAAACCCAAGTTTTGATACCATGCTGATACTAGTTTGCTTTCGTTGTATAAGGATAGTATGACATGACACACTAGTAGTATAAGCGAATACCATAGTATCCGTACCACCAGTGTGTCACGGGTATAACTCTACATTATCTGCAGAGCAAATGCTCTCCCAGGCCAGTGGCACCGCCACCGTCGTTTTGGTTTTTTGATAGTACTATAGATATTTATAAACAATGCCATTGGCAATATTTGAGGCAATCGCAAAAGGAATTTCATTGCCATGCAATTTGAGTTCAATTCACTGTTTTTGCTTACGTAAAATATTAATTCACTAATTTTGTAGGGGGTTCCCCTTATTTTGATCTTAATTTTTAAAATGAAGGAAAGCTCCGTTTCACACAAGGAAACTGAGTTGCCATTGTCAGCAATTGGGAGTTTGTAGGCGAGAAGGGCAAGAATTAAAGGGAGGTAAGCAAATCTTCCTCCCCGTTCAACAATTTGAAGTGATTTTTGTCACATTCTTTCTCACACTATCCGTAATAATAGACTAGGGAAAGAAAGTCCCCTTTCACACAAGGATATTGAGTTGCCAGCAATTTAGTATTTTCTCTATGAGCATGGCCATGATGAACTGATTTTGTGTAAAATAAATATATTGTTGTCATTCCATTAAATAAGCTCATTTGGCACGACATTTCCAATACAAATTTGACGTTCCAAATGAACTAATTTCGAAATTACCTCATTTCGGCTCCAATGAAAACGTTGTGTTAGCTCATTTGGAATGTCAAATTTGTATAGGAAATGACGTTCCAAATGAGCTAATTTCAAAAATTACCTCATTTCGGCTCTAATGAAAACGTAGTATCGCACTCATGAATACATAAGCACGAACACGAACATCGGTTTGTCTGTAGCCAGCTAGTTATCAAAAATTCGCAACAAGTTGATACGTGTGGAATAGAATACACGTAGAATTGAATAAGACTTGGCACCACTAAAAGTGATAAAAGAACTGTAACTAGCTTCACTCCATTTTCGACCATTCGATAATTTTATACCAAAGCACAAATTAAAAACGGTCCAATGAAAGGTGCACAAAGCAAAATCCAAAACAACAGACATTACAGAGCGAATTCAAAGCAGAAGCACAAGCAAAAAAGAAGTGAACTTGGAAGGGTGGAAAAATAGTGAGTGAATAGTGAATAGATGATCCAATGCTAAAAAAAATAATATAAAACTCTTATCTATCGTGTAAAACGTCCTCAATTTCAGGTAATTTATTTAAATTATTCTCCGCAAAACCCTTCTCACTCTTTATGTTATAAATTATTATCAATTTTTCATCTGAAAATCAGTAAAAATTCGCCCAGAAAAAAGTGCATTTAACCCGAAAATTGTTTGTGTTGCAAAATGGTGGTAGTAGTGGTGAAGGTACTGACTGAGACAAAAAAAAACTGCTGTTGCAAACTTCGCACTCGAATTTGGGAGAAGAAAAAAATTAAATAAAAAGAAAACGGAGAAGCCACTGAGACTACAAAAGGCTACTCCACCAGATTTTGCTTTGGTGAAAAAGATTTCTAAACTCTGATATCGTCTGGAACATAAAAGTAAATAAATAAATTGTCGATAGTCGTACAATATTTCGTAATAACTTGTGGAATTTTTATCTCTAAAGATTTGATTTTCACTTTTATTTTTATTTTCTACTAATTCCACTCGTAGTGAGTGAATTTTTTATACCTACTTGGTGCTCCTTTGGCCCGACGAAACTTGGGTAAATTCTCTTGTCATGATGCAATGGAAATTAAATTACGCACCTTTGCTATACGATTATTGTGTATTAAAATTTGTTACTGAATATAGGTATGTGGGTATTTCAACCAATTTATAAATGGCCTTGAATATAAAACATTTTTGATCTGCATTGTCGTGATGACTGTTCTCGAATAAAATAAATAAATTGCAAAGTCACGCGAATTGCAGTGAAACTTGCATAGGTAGGTTGCTACCTCGTGTTTGGAGTTTTGTCTCAGAACCTAGAACTTGAATTGGATTTAAATTAGGATGACACAACCAGGAGATCACAGATAATAAAACGGTAACATAAATGCTTACACCATTTATCGATATACAAAACTTTAATCAAATAATTTACCTTAATTACATTCTGCAGGGTATTCCACTCCGTTTTGGTGTCAGTCTACATGGCTGATGCATGCAACCACGACGGCATTTATTTGACAACATAGGACGGTCAAGGAAAATGTCAACGATGCATTATTTGCTATAGAATTCAGTTGTGGAAGTCTTTCATGGGTCTGACAAAGAATAACAGTTAAACAAAATGAACAAAAATTCTTATGGTTAGGGTGGGAAACTTTTTGGAAAAGGCGGCTTTTGTCTACCTTCCATTCGAGTCTATAAACAAACGATCCTGTTCTAACTTGTTCTCTATAGGTCTTTGACCTTTCAGTAGTACTGAGTAGTAACAGATTGCAGATTGATAAAACACATTAATGTTGATTTCGATTCCACAATTTTGGATTTGGTGGTCAGACTTTAGATCAATCGTGGTAAAAAGAACTCAAAACTTGATTTGATTTATGCCCGCGATTGTGTGAGTGCCATTTTCTATTGATTAATTATTTGGTCATTTTAATTTGGTGTGTGTGCAAGTGCGTGTGAAAATCTGTGTAGATCTTGGCCTGAAATCAAGATTTGCAAAATGAATCTATGTGGATTTCGATTCAACATAAATAATTCGATTTTTTTTTATCTTTTTCAGATTTCACGTTCTTTACTACAAAAAAATCTAATTTTCTGGAGGTCTGATTTGATTTAGATCAATTTTGCAAATCTGGATTTCAAACACAGATTTTCACACGCACTTGCACACACACCAAATTAAAGTAACATTTTCATCCGAATCAATAGAAAATGGTACTCACACAATTGCAAACATAGATCAAATCACGTTTTGAGTTCTTTATACAACAATTGATCTAAAGTCTGACCACCAAATCCAAAATTGTTGAATCGAAATCGACATAAAATCAAATCAGACCACCAAAAAATTCGATTTTTGTTTGTTGAAACGGAATTGAAATCTGAAAAATATCAAAAAAATCGATTTTTTTTTGTTGTTGAATCGAAATCGTCATAATAGGACGATTGTGTCATTTTGTTTACCAAATCGCTGTCAAATGAAATATTTCTTCAAGAGTGGAAGGTTATCTTGTATTAACCCTGTTTTCAAGAATGAGAAAAAAGATAACTAGCCCTATTCTGTTATTCATCGGAGGGAATTTTGCTTGAATTTTCACATGTTACTATTCTGCTATGCTTTTACCAAATTGTCAAATGCAAAACTGAAACTATCGTTTTAAAAAAGAAGAACAAAATTTTTTGAAACACAATTTTATTTATTTATTTATTTGACTTAAAACAAGCAATAATAAATAATAAAATACATGAAAGTTGTATACTTTAATCACAATGCAAATGAATGAATGCACAAAACAAAAAATCACGAACATACTTTTTTCCATCCACCAACATCCCTTTGCATGGTTGCCACTCGACTAGAAAGTCAGGGAACGAAAATTTGGTCAGGGAAAGTCGGGGAATTTTGAAGGTGGTCAGGGAAAATTTTGTTCAGCACTGAATTTTTTCACATTAAGATAATTAAATCTTTCGTTCAACTCTGTCCACATTTTTGCGCCAAAAGAATGTGTTCAGTTCAAACTCATTTTCTATAACTTATTTGTTCGAAACATCATTTCTAGAACTGAAAAATTAAAGGCTATAGAGCATCTTTTGTCGTTATATACACTACCCGTGTCTTATTGGAAAAGCTATCCATAGTAGCTATCCATTAGGGACGGCGGTTTTTTCAAAATACCCGGTTTTCGTTTTTTCGGTTTTTTGTCCATTCAGTTTAACCTGCCGGTTTTAACCGGGCAGAAAACCCTTTTTTTTAAAATAACCGGCTTTCGGTTTTTTATAGAAAAAATGTGTGGCGTGGGCCCGTGCGAGCTGTGAATGTGAATGAAAGTGTCTAAGAAAAACAACTCAACGATTTCACCTTCCTATATACCTACCCCTACACTACGTTATCGTTTGGAAATGAAGAAAAACATACCCAGTACACAAACACAGGCAGATTATGTGAGATTATGCTCATGCGAGCTTTGAATATGAATGGAAGTGTCTAATGCTCCGTTTATACGATTGGCAATATTTATGTCATTAAACTGACAAAAGAATGAATTTGCTCATTCTTTTGTCAGTATACTGAGATAACATTGCCAATCTGTCAGTGGTGTTTATGAAGAATAAGTAAAAAAACCGTTCACCCGGTTGTTGGGTTTTAGAAAAAACACCGGTTTAAACCGAGATAAGAAAATCACCGAAAAAAACCGGTTAACCGAAATAAAAAAAAACGGTTTTGGTTTTAACCGGACGGTTTTTCCCATCCCTACTATCCATAGTAGGATTTTACATGAACAACAAATACAACATCGGCAGTATGTATCCTGCCTATAAAAGTTAAAGTAGAATCATACTGCGGATAGTTTTCCGAGTCTCGAATGGATTTTTGGTGATTTCATTCTTAAATTTTGGTTACTATTAGTTTTTTTCTTGAAGTTAATTTTGACTGCTTCTGATTCTCACAAATACTGTATTTTTTTTTTTTATATTTTGACAGGTGTTCTTTCAGTTAAACCAATTTTGAAATACAAAAACCAGGCTACTGCGGATGCGTTTTTTTGGTAATTTTCTACTGTACTATTTATAGAATGCCAAAAACACACGGGTACTGTCACTTTTAAATATTTTTTTGTGGAATTACTGTAGTTTTTTCATTTACGAAGGGACCTTTGAAGTGAAAACAGTCCAATAAATATTTTAAGAGTGTCATATTTTGCGATAAAACTTTAATTATTAGCTCTACAAAGAAAAAAAAGAAGTAGATACAAACTAAGATGATTATGAAATACATGCATGCAAACTTTAAATTGCGATTTTTTAAGTTTGAAGTTTATTGAGTTATGACGTTGATCTTTTTAATGAACGATATACATATGTACAGATTATTTTTATAAAATGTTTAAACATACGAATATTGTTTCCAGATAAATAAAGTGCTCTTGCAAAGATTAAGTTTATTTCATAATACAATACGTTCACCCAAAATTCACATTCAAAGACTCTAGAGAGTCAAACTATTTGTTTGAAAATTAAATCAAAAAATATTTTTTTAGATTTAAATTTTAGTTTTAAAATTGTTTTAATACGCACAGTGATCGGCAGTGCAAAACCAAAAATGGCCCACAGTGTGTTCATGCGTGTCTCAGGTATATTCTGCACATCTCCGCACCTATGGCTTTCCAATCATATACAATTTATCGAAATTGGTTGGATACTTTTTGAGCAAATGGTACCACAAACTTTTTGTAAGGCTATTTATGTATAAAAATAAGCTATCCCGGAGTGAAGATTTCATAAAGATGTAGAGCATAATATAATTATTGTTTTTTTTTTTTGACAGAAAACGTATTGACATTTGCGTCAGCAATTACAAAAATTGAGGATTGTGAAACTTGGTCAAAATTTCAACTTACCGACAGGAACATTTTTGGATAAATCAACAAAATTGTTAAAT
Source organism: Melangyna quadrimaculata (assembly GCA_949320155.1). Lineage (NCBI taxonomy): Eukaryota > Metazoa > Arthropoda > Insecta > Diptera > Syrphidae > Melangyna > Melangyna quadrimaculata. Next base: position 6,154,734 of record OX439483.1, read on the forward strand.
GTGTTTGTACATTACGTTGAACATTGTGTGCAAAGGATAGATGGCATTATGTGTTTTTTTTAACAATTGTTTTTCTTTGATTTTAGGTAAAAATTATGCATGTGGATAACTTTGTAGATGCACTAGTATTTTTGAAGTGAAATTTCTTTGCGCGGGTTGAGAGTGAAATTTCAAGGTTGAATTTTTGTGAAACCAAAAATGTAACGCCAATGTGCTGATCATTGATTAGCTAAGTGGTGGGAGGTAGAGTAAAAGTAAAGATTTTTATTGATAGGCTTATATACTTTATAGTGCAATAAGTTTGGATTTTTTGATAATCTATATTATTGTAGCAGATAAAAGGGAAAATTTCCTTTTATGTCTATTTTCTAATTTGGTTAATTAGAATGCCAGAGTTTTGAAATTTTTTTGTTGAATAGATAATGAAATTCTAAGAATCTTACTAGTTTAAGTTTCTTATCTATCTAAAACCAAATTTAAGTTGTCATATACAAATTTTTGACTTTGCAGAGATTTTGAGTGTAGGAAATTTTGGAAATAGTCGGAAAACCTACTTTCTTCAACTGATTTATATCTTTTTTGTGTAGATATATTTTAAACAAATATAAAAATAACTATTTATCTGAAAGAGTAACTACTTTTTAAATGCATTACATTTCTTTTTTGATAAAGCTTCCAACTAAGAACTACAGAATACATTTGAAAAGCTAATAATTTGTCCTTCGAGTAATAAGTAAGAAGATTTTGTTTCTCTCTTAAGTTTAACCAACTGAACAATTTCAAAAAACATTTTTTATTTGATCAGGGAAAACATAAAAATTGGTCAGGAAGAGTCAGGGAAATTTATTTTGAAAATTGGTCGCAACTATGCTTTGCCTTGGTGTGTCGGGATATTCAGTCAGCGATTCACCATCCGCTAATATTGGTGTGAGCATGTTTTTTTTTGTTCTGCCAAAAACAAAAAGTCTATTATAAATAACACAAATAACACAAGTTAACGTAAATAAAATTTATTTCTTTGTTATTTACATTTTAATCAACTTTTTTTTTTTAAAGAAACCACTTTCCGCAACAAGAACTTGTCGGAGGACTTCGGAGAAAATTTTGTTTGTTATTGAATTGAATTGCAATATTTTATTTAGCCTAAGTTAGCTATTTATAAATTACAAAATAAAATATAAATTATTATGATATTTACCATGGCATTGGCGTTTACCTGTTTTGTTTAACAAAGTTAATTATTGCTTTTTTAAATATAAATTTATAAGTCTGTTGTTTTAAATTATATGGTAAATCATTAAAAAGCTAAATCCTTTATAAATTAAACTGTTTTGTGATATTGCATTTCTATATGATTACAGTCTAAAATCTGCTCCATTTCTTAACAAAAACGGTTGAACATCTCTTACGTAACGAATATGTTTTGACTAGTATTTAGGTAGTAAATGATTTTTAATTTTTAATACAAAAAAATAAACATTGAAATAAATACGCTGTTACATTCATCCACATTAAAGTATTTAACATAAGAGCTATAGAAGTATATTTACTACATCGAAGTATTGCACGCATTGCTTTATTTTGAAGATTTTGAAGATTATTCATTGATTATAAAATTGCAGAGCAAAATTCAAAATGAGGTTTTATAATAACATTTTAAATATTTATAGCCTACTTTATTTCTATCGAACTCGTCACAAGAAACCTACTTTTTTTGAAATTTTCTTTGAAATGTACTGCACATGAGATTCAAAAGAAAGTTTATAATCAATAATGACGCCTAAGTACTTAATTTCTAATACTTATTCTACTATTTCTTGATCAAGAATAAAACCATTACAAGTACTTCATCGCAAAGCATCGCATGCAAATGGCATGCGCTGAATTTCGTCGGAGAGAATTTCCGATCAGCTGAGAACTACCATCAAGCAAAATGTCTCCGATTCGTAGGAAATCAGAGAGAATTCCGCTCCGACGGTAACCTTTTAGGGCCGATTATAGACCAATTTCCAAGCTTTCAAATATACCTAAGATTTTAGACGAATTAGAAAGATTTCCAACATGGTTTCATGAAAGGAAGATCGACTTGCAGAAATCTGGTAGAATTTACTTACTTATGTATAAATTGTCTTGAAAATGATAAACAGATTTATGTAGTTTACACTGATGAAAAAGTTTTAGTTTAACTTGCTAGAACATAATCTTGATTAAATAATTTTTTTCATTGTATTTTTTAACTTTTCAGAAAAACAAACTAAAGTTCGACTAACCAACACTCGAAAGTTGTGAGGATAAAAAATAATTGTTTGTGCCAGAATTATAATTCAAAATAAATTTGCTTGAAAACATAAAAAAAACAAAATCGAAAAAAAGAACACCGACAAAATTATAAAACAATGAGTGCAACAGCGATTGCAACAACAGCATCAGCAGCCGCAGTATCAGCTTCAGCTGGAACTGCACCTGGTACAGGAGAAGCTAATCCAGCACTTTGTCGATTCTTTGTGCGTGGCATATGTCGCTTTGGTGAAATGTGCCGGTTTTCGCATGATCTGGCATTGTATCTATCATCAGATGCACCAACTGCAACTGGAACAACAAACTCCTCCGCAATAACAGCAGCAACAACGACGACAAAAGTAGGTCCAACCACCGAAACTGCCAGGCCTAGTACTAGCAAGTCGTGGGCAAATGCTCCTGTTTTCATTCCAAAACTCCGCCAACAATCGATGGTATTGGACAGCAAAGATGTCGACCCTAATCGCAGCTGGGCCGAAGTGGCCGGAGGCGGTGGTGGTGGTGGTGGCAATGCAGGCATCGCTACTCAACAACACGGTGTCACTGTTCCTGGTGGCTTGTGTCCATATGAATATGATTGTCCGTTTGGATTGGCCTGTACCTACCAGCACATTCAGCTTTGCGAAATGTGTGATTCGTATTGTCTGCATCCAACGGATATGCAACAGAGGCGAAAGCACATACAGGAATGCCTGCAACAGCATGAGCGCGACATGGAACTGTCATTTGCCATTGCTCGTTCGAAGGACAAACAATGTGGAATCTGTTTTGATACTATAATGGAAAAGGCTGGTCGAGAGAAGCGATTCGGCATTCTACCCAATTGCAGCCATATATTTTGTTTGGAGTGCATACGGAAATGGCGTCAAGCCAAACAGTTTGAACACAAGATTACCAGGTATATAATAAATTATATAAGATATCTGATTTAATTTAATTTGGATTTTGTTTTATTTTAATATAGAGCCTGTCCTGAATGTCGTGTGGCTTCGGATTTTGTTTGTCCGAGTGCCTTTTGGGTGGACACAAAAGAAGAAAAGGACAAACTTTTGGTCGACTACAGAAATGCGCTTGGTATCAAAGACTGCAAGTACTTCAAAAAGGTAAGAGGAATTCTTTACTAAATCAAAAACACGAGAATTATTAATAACTGTGTTTTTTTTTTGTTCAAAAAGGATTCTTATTTTAACACCCAATAAATGTAGTATGTGTAAACGAGTAAATTTATATAAATTCTTACAGGGTGATGGCAAATGTCCCTTTGGCAATAAATGTTTCTACAAACACGCTCTACCGAATGGTGAATTAGTTGATGTTGGATTACCACAACGTGCAAGAAAATTACATCGAAATACCGATGAGCTGATTGATTTACTCGATGTAAGTAAAATACATATACAATTTTTACAAAACACTTTCGCGTTGTTAAAAAAAGTCATTGAAAAAAAAAAAATTACACTCGCGAAGGTGTTCATTATTTTAAATAATTATTATTTAATTTTATTTAAACAATCTTAAGAACAAATTCTAAATATATTAGTAACAGTAATTCCCTTTTCCAAATTTTCCATTAATTTCAATATGAACAGGGCTGATATATTAAAAACTTATCAAACATTCTTCCAATCGGTCGGAACCAACACTTTAAATGTGTCGGAGCTGATGCTATTGAATATATACTCTAAAATGTGATAAATAAGAAACAAACAAAGTATAAATAAAATATATACGCTCTCCCAAATAAAACAAAATAAATAATAAAAAAAAACCTAATTCTAGACCACAGAAGGAACTCAATAATACAAATACAAAAAGTAACAAGAAAACAATTATCATTCTTTAAGCCCAACAAATTAGATTTCTAAGCCTTAGGCTAGTCTTAGTACTTAAGGTTTAATTCTTAAGTAGTCCTAAGTTTATTTTGTTCGTTTTTTTTTTAATTAGCAATATATTCGTTATGTAAGTGCCATTAATTAATATTTCTTAATTCTTCCAACTCCTCCTCTACTTCCTGATCCTTGATACAAATAGTACATAATTCATGTACCTATTATGTGGTTTGATTTTTCTTTTACAATAATTGGCAATATGCAGAGACTTGATCAAAAGTTACTTGTGCAATTTTTTCTGTGGTATTTTTTTCTCTCAGAAACAGTCACTCTTGATTCTTCCTTTATTTTCCTTCGCCCAGAATTTTCAGCTCTATGTAAATAAAAATAAACTCTTAAATAAAATTAAAATGGTGATGTGACAACCATTTTCTACAAGGCTCAAAGTCCATTAAAAACAAACATCAACTGTATTCTGAGCTCACTTCGAATTTCCTCTTCTTTTAGATCTATCTATGGGAATTCGTTGATCAACGTGACTATCATTGGCTTGAAATGCACTCAAATCCAACTGATAGTGATGACTCTGACTGGTCTGAAGAAGAATAGACGAATTTTCTTCACCACACACACACACACACACACACCATGAAAAATAAAACATTCAATGTGTATACAAAACAAAATAAAATGTTAATCTGTCCCACGTAAAATGAAACTCAAAAAAAAAAAACATCTGTTTAATTTTTTTTTTCTCTTTAAATCTCCATCCAGCATAAAGAAAAAAAGACAGAAAAAATACAAAAGCAAAAATATATACCAACTGTGTTGTTGGTTGTATAGTTTATTATTTGTTTGCTTCTAACTTAAAACAAATAAACACACAAATTGTTAATTCACTCATTCATATACAAAACAAATTATTTAAATTCTATGAAATTAAATGTAATTAAGTGAAAACAAAAAAATTGCTTTCTGTGCTTAAAAGAAAAAAAAAAATACATCAATACATTCTTTTTTAATTTGATTATAATTTCTTTTTTAACTAGCTATAGGCCGACTGAATTTTGTTAAAGAAAAGAAATCAATTTTTTGAATGTACCTTAGCATATTATACTTAAATTGTTAATAACATTGTCCCTCATTCTAAAGAAAACAAAAACATTGTGAGTGGGAAAAATAATGAGGAATCAACTGGTGCCCAAACCCCATTCAAGCGTCTGTTATATTTTATTATTAAAAGCAAATGAAAAAAAAAGAAAGAAACTGAAATACAAATCAATATTAAAAAAAACTGTGTTTAAAATGCCACACCAATTTAAATTAATAACACATGAAATTTGTAAAATTTTTAAAAGAGAATAAGTTTGTAATTAGAAGTAGAAAATACGTGTGCAAATCTTCTCTACAGTTCTCAATAATAAAATCTTAACTGCTTTCTAGTCAGTTTTACCATAAATAATAATGTTTATTTTTTCTTTTATTCTGTGTTAGCTTTAAATTAATTATTATCAAATCAAAAGTTAAAAAGAAAAAACAAACTTAACCAGTTGATTTAATACAAAACACACACAAAACACTCACAGTTTTTGAACAATTTTCAAAATAATCAAATCAAAAATCAATTAAAACTAGAAATCTCACACAATATTCAGTTTTCATATCTCTATTGTTTAAATTTATATTTAAAATATAGTAAAAATGTCTTAAAAAAAATAAAACAACAAAAAAATAGAAAAATATTTAACTCTGTAGATTTTTACCAATCACCATCCAGTATGAATTTAAAAACATAAACAAAAATCAAGAGAATAATAATTTGTATTTCATTATACCAAATTAATTAATCAGTTATTATTATTATTATATACCTAATGTTTTCTGTTAGTTAATATTTCAATCAGTGTTATAAAAAAATAGTTAAATAATAGTTTATATATATATATATCATAAAACAAATATTAAGCCGTTGCCTTTTTCTTTATAACAAAACAAAAACCATTGAAACAATTTTGTGAAAGAAACAAAAATACATACAATCAAAAAATTATTTAATAAAACTAAAAATACGCAAACAAATCGAAATATAAAGATGGTGGTAAATGTTTAAACAACGAAGGGATGGGTTTTCCATATCAATGAAGTTAGTGTGATAAGAAGTTGAGGGAATGTCATCAGATCGTTCTAAGAGAGATTCTGTGACAGTATGTCTGTTATTTTACGAACGTTAACTTAAATGATTTAATATTTAATGGAAACTCGCATTTGAAATATAATAACATCCGCTGCGTCCACCGAGGTGATAGTGATAATGCTGTTAAAATTCGTATTGGATTTTTTGAACACTTTAATTTCGAAGTTTGCCTTTAGAAACATATTACCAAATGTAGTTCTCGCACAGCAGAAAAAAAAAAGAAAATGTTCCAAAACGTAGTCTGTTGTATCGAACGAGATTTGTCCTTAATGACTGGTTGCTTAGAAAATTGATTAAAACCAATATTTGGTGTAGTATGCAGTCTAGTGGATCATCACTTATTTTCGATAAACAAGCAATTTCTTTCTTTAAAAAATTAAAATCCATTCTGGATCGATAGGCAATAGTCATTGCCCTTAATGAAATTTTGTTTGAATAATAAAAAACACTTTAAACAATAAACACCTTAACAACTTTCTTAAAAAGTTCTCATTTTACACTAGAAACCTTTATCTCTAGGGATCTGGTCATTATGTAATGCTTAGTGGCATTACCATCGCGATTTGATACAAAAAAATATGTAACGGATGTAATTCAGCTACTATTAGATTTCGGCGTCCATAATATTCTTTTCTTTGAATGACTTGGTAATTCTGGAAGCCCATATATACGCATTATATTGTCAATTTATCGTAGGTATCGTGCAGTTGAGATGCAACCCCAGTTATCCTACTTATCTTAGGTATCGTGCAGTAGAGATGCAACCCCAATACATGTTCGTTATCAGAATTTTGTTACGATTAACTCGGAAAAGGCTATAATAGAATACATCCGTAATGGAATTTACTATTTGATATTCCAAGACTATGTAAATGTATTTGCTTATAGCAATAAAATCATTATCTCATAAATTCAAGATAAAGTTTCAACAATACAATTTTTGCTTTATTTTGCATCGGACATCTATTTTAGTATGTTATCTTTCAGTATCCTAATTCATATTGGAAATTTTTACCTTTTTGCCATCAAGTCACCATGACATCGATTTTAATCTTATCGGCATATCAGAGCAGAAATCCAAAAAATTGTAACATGCTTTCTTATAAGATACATAGTCGGATAATTCAAGTTTATATTTTCATTCTCTCCACGACCGTCATAAAAGGCATTCAACAAAATTAATTTCTATTTTATTTGTCAACAAGAAAATAGAAGCTTCATACTGGCCCATTTATTAAATTTAAACCTTCGTTTTTGAGACAAACGCCTCTCTTCTAGTTCTTACACAAAAGACAAAACAAGCTAAAAAAAAACTGATTTTTATGTTCAAAACTATATTTCCAAGTTTCCTTTTGTTTCAACAAAACATATTTATATTAAACAAACAAAAAATATTACAAAAAATAAACAACAAACAAAGAAACAAAAAAACGCAAAACAAAAGTAATTTACGTACATACATACATAATAAAAAAAACCTAATTAATTGTGATCGTCAAAATATATTATTATTATGTAATTATATTCAAAAATAAATTAAAATTTTATTATAAAATAAAAAAAAAAAAGTTTGAAAAAGTGATTTAAAAAATAAAAAAAAAATAATTATGTGTTAGATTTTTTTTCGAATCATAAAACGAAAACAAAAAACTCATTGTGTGAAAAAAAAAACAAATTATAAAAAAATATTAGTGTCTTAATTTTATATAATATATAAATCGATAAACAAAAAAAATTAAAAAAAAAAAAAAAAAAAAAACAAATGCCCTCTGTATACAAGAAACAAAAAATTAATATTAATACCTATAGATATTTTTTTTATATCTTAACAATTTATTAGCGGGTTTCTTTAGATATATATTTAAACTATTAAACATATTATTATTAAATACATATTATATATACAAATATATATAATGAATACAATGAAACAGTATCTAGTAGTTTGTCGGGTTATATAATTTATGTATGCTATAATATACCTTCAGAAAACCGTAACAAGTTCAGGGTTATTCTGTTTATTTTTTTTTCTCGTTTAGTTGTTGTAATTTATTCACTTTGGTAATTATTTTGTTTTTGTTTAAAAAATAAATATTTTTCTTCCAGAATTTGAACAAAATTAAATTTAAATTGCTGTATTATGTGTTTTTATAACATTTGTTTGACATTTAAAAATAACCACAAGTTTATTCGACATAAAAAAAATTATTCGTTAATAAAATTATTATACAGCTATTATGTTTGAAAATTAATTTATTTTTTTTATTAGTACATTAGTTGCAATAAGCAGCATTCGAAGAATTGGAATGCCTGCAGTTTTATTATTTTAATGTGTCTGCAATATGGTCTAAAGTTGTCATTATCATATAAATGTTAATGGTAAACATTGAACTGATGGGATGGTCGCTAGCAATGTATTGGCAATGATATTTCTGACAATAATGTCAGACAAAATTGAGCTCATTCAATGCAAAATTTGACGACTGCTGAAAATAAAGTACTTAATTTTTTTCGTTGAACGCAAAATTATAGGAAATGCCAGTTTTGTATGGAAAGCCTTTTTTTATATAGAAAATCTGTCAGCTGAATTTTCAGTTGGGAATTTCTTGCTGAAAATTCAGATGAAACGTAACTAAGAATCGTAATCAGAAGCTCCATTTGAAAATAAAGTACTGAAAAATTTGATGCATTGAATGGGCCCATTGTTAATTCAGACAGCTGCAAGACACCTAAATTACATTTCTCACTGACAGATATGACAATATTGTCATGTTTACCAACATCTTGACTTAGATAAAAGAGTTCTTTTCAATTAAAAGGAAGTTTCCAGAACAACTCTTGATCTTTTATTTAAATTTGTATAACTTACACGCCCATGTTCTGCATTCCACTTGTTGTGAATTCACATGACGAAAGTGAATTTGGGTGTTCCACAATTCGTTATTGCGAATTGGAATTTCGAAAATCAAAATTGATGTTCTGTATTTCGGTTAATTCCACTTTCTGAACGCATTCAAATCATTTGTTTGAGTTCTGTGAATTGTCTGTGAAATTGGTATACAGTTGCAGTTAGCTTGAATATTTCTTCGTCTTCGTGCAAATTTAAGAACAAATATTTTTGTTGTCTTTTAGTATTTATTTATTGTTTTTCAAAAAAATATTTTTGAATCTTGTTTTTCTATTTCAGGCATCTGTAGTTTGATCCTCTTGTTGCACAAAAACATATTAAAACATAAAAAAGCGTCTTTGCACAATCTTAAATTACCATGAAAAAAAATCAAGAATTTACTTTATCAGAGCAGTTCATATATTCCCGCACTCACATTATGTCAAGTAAATCTTATATATTGGATTTGTCTCGTAAAATGTGTCTTCTAATTTGTTCTTTCGAATTCCTTCTTCCCTTAAAATTGCCAAAAATATTTCATCCATATTCAAAGCAGCAGTAATTTCACTTTAGGGGCCAGTTATAGCGATCAGTAAAAACCATCAGTAAAAATTTTCTTTTGAATAATTTCATGTGTTATAAAAAGATTATAAACATAAAAATTATACTAATCGATGGCAAATCGATTAAAATATTTTTTTCTGACAAAAAATAATCCCAAGGAAGAATATTTTTTGTAATAAAAGCATTTATTTATTTTACTGATGGTAATTCGTTTTACTGAACAGCTGATTGCCAATTCACAAAAAATGGAACATTTCGTGTCAGTTTTCTATGTTCCATTCATCAGTAAAAAAATTCCTGAAGCATTTTGCATCATTAAAAATAAATAAAAGATTGCGGCTATCGGTTTGACATTAATTTACTGATATAATTTTACTGATTGCTATAACCGCCCGTACGTAAAAAATTCCAGTTTTCAACTGTTTCAACTTTTACTGATGGTTTTTACTGATCGCTATAACTGGCCCCTTAGGCGCCAGTTATAGCTTTCATTGAAATCCATCATTGAAACAGTGGAATATTTTCTGACAAGTCGGTTATAGCTATCATGAAATTTTATTTCATTGAAAATTCCATTCCCCATACAAAAAACAACTTTGAGGTTAAACTCGATCATTGAACTAAAAACTGACAGACGAGAACAGGAAGAGAAAGGAATACATTTCATTGGAACGAATGTGTTCCACTTTTGGGAACAAAATATCAGCTGTTCATTGAAAACGATTTTCATCATTGAAAAACAAAAAATGATTTTATATGAAAGTTGTAAAGAAAACTAAAGATTTTTTTCACTAAAAAAATTATATAACTGATAACCATCATTTTGGTACCAAAACGCCATCAGTTTTATTTGTTGAAGTGCATCAAAATTGAAAGACAACATTTTCAATGATGGTTTTCAATGAAAGCTATAACTGGCGCCTTAGAAACAAAATAAAAATGGATGATCCTTCAGTTTTGACAGTTCTAAGCAATTTCGAAGTTTTCGAAATCGATCGAAATGTAGAACATGTAATTTCATTTCACGTGAAATTGAAAAGTGATTTCAATTCACTTCCGATCGAATTGCAGAACATGGGCGACAGCGTTGGAAAGAGAATTAGCACATTATGCTTTTTTCAGTTAACATAGCCTCTTATACCAGTTGGCAAAAGCCTTTCTTAAAAGCTTTTCACATTATTGCAATATAGACTGCATCGCCCTATTATCTCTGGAAATTACCATTATTTACACATGTTTGTGTATTACTTCCATATGAGAAGAGTGCGCATGCTCAATTTTCCGTGGCCAAACAATTAGCACATTGTGTTAGAATTTTGTTAATAATATGAAAAAGCTGTATTTTTGGTCAGATTTTTTAGAAAAAAGTAATCGACAATTCAAAGCAAGTTGTTCTTAAGGATTTTTTTGCATATTTTTTGACTTGATGGGCTGGCAACAAAAACATCCTTAAGAACAACTTGCTTTGAATTTTCGATTACTTTTTTCTAAAAAATCCGACCAAAAATACAGCTTTTTCATACTATAAACACAATTTTAACCCCATGTGCTAGTTCTTTGGCCACGGAAAATTTAGCAATCGCACACTTCTCATATGGAAATAATACACAAACATGTGTAAATAACGGTATATTTCCAGGGATAATACGGTGATGCAGTCTAGATTGCAATAATGTGAAAAGTTTTTAAGAAAGGCTTTTGTCGACTTTTTTTCTCTGTCCAAAACTGTACGTGTTTTTTTTTAACGCGTTCATCGTACAGCCTTGGCCAACAAAATTATGCATCCTAAACTTTTCGCTCTATTATTCTCTGAACATTTCTATTTATTTGATGATCACTGGTAAGGTTTGCGAAAATGACACTTATATGCCAAATAAAAATGAACCATATCCACGTCCTTCACTTGAATGTATTTTTTTTTTTTTGAAAACAGCATTTGCTTGCTTCTATGCCTTACACAGTCTCGAAGCTTAAGAACGGAACATTCGAAAGCATCTGAAAATATCAAAAGATATACTCAAAATTATGTAAAAGAAAAATGGAACAAAGCAAACTTACACATGAGTGCAGGCGGTAAGGTACATGACTAAAATGATAGGATCATTGCTAACATAAATGCAGTCATAAAAGTCGAAATAATAATTCTGTATTGAATACAAATAAATTTCCAACGTAACGGATTACGGATTATTCCTTGAGAACATTTTAGAGTTCTTTGTTGTTGAAAAGATAACCTATTTCAATTACTCCTAACCGAACGCTACCGATAAATTAATTATTTCGGTATTTAAATAAGAGAATATTTAGGACTTTCGCTTCAGATACATATATTGTGATCAAAGCGCGCTGTCTTTTTAAAACTGATTTTCATGGCTAAGCGATGATGAATATTTTTTTTAAGAATTAGCGGGGTTTTTATCTGCGCTTCGTGTAAACGTGTATGAATATCTTGTTATGTCTAAGATAAAATGTTGAGCGGACTGATGGCCAATGTAAATGAAGAATGTTGAACGGTATGGTGTAGACGCAGCCTTGCGATGGTATACACTTACGATGGTATTACTTGCTTACTGAAGCTGTCTGGTTTAAGATGTGTTTTGCTTTTTTGGGATTTAAAGGCTTTCTGGAGAAATAAGTCTTCAAATACAACTATCAAAGTTTACAATTCTTGAATTTATGGCGATAGCAGCCAATTTTCAATAGAGGACTTTCCATCCTTTTCCTATCTTTTTTCTGAAGAAACATGCAGCAATATTCTGCTACACGGTTCGATCGAATCTTTCGATTAACGTCAATGATTCCTTACATTTGGCCCAAAATATTTCTTGAAATCTTCTATCCTTCGAGTGCAAAGCCTTAACAATATTTAAAAAAAGGACATAAAGGATTAAAATTGATTAGTTTTCATTCAAGAAATCATTTTTTTTTCTGGAGATGCTTTATCGAACGCAAAAATCACAGTTTATGTTCTACTTGCTTGTCCTATCCCCGAGTTGTACAAAAGGAAGCTTTACAAGTAGGTACGTGATTTCAAACATTTTTTGTTTGTATTGTATTATTTTTTGTATTCATCTTCTTAGTAAGTTTATTCTCTTAAAATTTTAATAAAATCATTAATCATCCTGTTGTTAGTTTTTCACAAGGTTAATATCATAATTGTATGTAATGTAATTTTATTGATAAATACAATGTGTTCGTTTTTCATTATTGTCCCTTTAATAATAATTGTTCTTCCTGTTAAAAAAAATTATTTTGTTGATTTTAATTTTTATATTAGATTCTAGGTTTCAAAAGAAATAAATAAATACTTTTATTAAAAGTAAACTATCACTAACAATTAACTAAACAAATTTAAAATTAAAAAAAATCCCACAGAACAAAACAAAAAATGAAACATTTGTTTTTTTTTATAGTGCTTAAAATACAATATCTACTAAATTATATTATATATTTTTGTATGCTTATGAAACACTTATGATAACATAAATAAAAAAATATTTAAAATATTAAATGTTTTCAAACAAAAAAAAAAAAAACCATTAAAAAGTAAACTCAATTAAAAAAATCGCAATTTGACTTATGAAAACAAATATAAACACTAAATTACAAACTACATATTTTAAAGAGCAATATACTTCGATTAGTAAAATAAACAACCAAACCAAACAGAAGAAAAAATATGACTCAAACCATAAAAAAAGAAAAATAATAGGTACATTATACTCATAAACAAATACACATAATATTTTAAATTAAAAACGAAAAAAAAAAAAAATCAATTTTATCAAGAAAAACAAAAACCAAAATGTAATGTATTGGAAAAATATTAAATTTGAAGAAAGAAGTATTTATTGAACAATATCAGAGTTTTATCGATGTCTAATTTATGTAATGGAATATATCGTGTGCGTAAAATTTTTAACCAAGAAAACAAAACAAAAATTTAAGGTTATATGAATTTAAATTGAAAAAAAAAACAAAACAAAAGATGAATTATTATTATTACTAACTTTAACAAGAAAGTATATATGAATTAACATAACATATATTTATATATGAATTAACATAATATTGGTTGTGTAGAATTTATCAAAGAAAGAAAAAAATGTAAGAAAAGAAAAACAAACAATAAATTACTAACTCAATTCACTTCATTCATACACACGAAATTAAAAAGTAGTAGTTGAAGAAAACAAAAGAAAAGCATAAAATACAAAATCGAAACACAAAACTTGAACGCAAGGTAGTTTTCAAAAATCTGAATGAAGCAGTTATAAAATGCTTGCTGGAATCTCTCATTTTCCTGAGACCTTTTTCATACATAGCCGGCTTTTAGAACAAAAAAAATGTATTCTTCTGTCAGTTGGCGTAAGTGAAACAAGTGTACATACTAAAAAGCGACCGTTGACACGGTCCACGGGTATTTGTGAAATGGGTCGGATATTTTGAGAGGTTCTGTTTCAAATAAATTTCAATGACCCTTATCGCAGAATTCATCGTGATTACACTGCTTAGAGCATAAATTGACATGAGGTTTTTCCCTGCTCATACACCGTGGATAGTTTATTTTTTGGAATTACGATAGGTATTGTGATAATGGTAAACAAGTTTGCATAATTTGTTAAATGGTTTGCATTTTTAACCTAGAGTCTGCAGACATTAAAAAACGCAATAACCAATACAGCTACTAATTAACGTGTTTTTAACTTAAAAAATTCCACTATGTACTACAATTTTAAATAAACAAACAAAAACAACATCAAAATAAATCAAATCTTATCTTACTTTACACAAAACTGAAACCAAAATAAAACAAAAACTGATTTATATAGAAAATAAAACTAAAAACTTAAAACTAATTTTAGATATTAAACAACATGTGCACAACCTATTCGTACATAAATAATTATACTAAACCAAAAATAAAAAAATGCAAATATCTATATAGATGTGGACAAATTGTTTAAAAACAAAAACAAATTAAAACAAAAGTAATTCAAATCCAGTGAAAAAAAAACGAATTATCTATTGTGACATTCAAATAAAATTCTTCTTTTTTCAATAAGTGTCTACATAAATTTATAAAATAATTTTTAAAACAGAAACAAAATACATATTATAATATACAAATTAAATAAAGCAATGTGGAAGAATATTTATTTAAAATTCAAATAATGTATGTGAACAGAAAATTAACAACAAAAGTAAAAAGAAGAAAACAAAAATTAAAGATAATTACAAACAAAAAAAGAAACAATTTAAAAATACAAGAAATAAACATAATACAAAATCTATTATTAATTACATAATTAAAATTTTGTTAAACCAGAAATTCCTCAGAGCTTTATAAGAAACACAAAAAAAAATGGTACATATTAAAGTATTAAAGAAAATATTCTACTAAACGGATATGATGGTGTTTTTTTTTGTATTCAATCTACATATGTATATATAACATATACATATCATGTGAGTCAAAAACAACACACAATTTACTGGGTGAGTATTTTTAATAATTGTTTTATGTTTTTCTGACTTTATACAAATAATTGAAGCGTGTTTAAGTGACAGTGAGAAAAAATTGAATTTTGGAACAGAAACCGGCGGTAGATCCCTTGGTGTTGAATGGTTTTCATTTATCGAAGTCAGCTTTTGTGAATTTATTTTCCAAAATGAATGGAAAACTTAATTAGAAAATGATCAATTCCGAACATCCTTCAATTGTGCAGCGCATTACGATTCTATGCCAAAGGATCATATCAATTAAACTCGTTTGCTGATACGAAACATAAATATTTAAGTTCAATATAAGCGCTTATGTTCTACTTTTTCCTCAGCATAAACTGTGAACATAAGCTCTAATGTTGAACATACATATATACTTAAGTTTCGTTTCAGCAAATGGGCCTAAGTGTGGGAAATGATGTTTGCGTAGGAAAGCACCGGCTCAACCCACAGTCTATTGGTCTTAAAAGAAGTGTTAGGTGTAATAGAAATAAATCAACCAACATTTTGGCTGATATTTGTCGAAAACTAACCTTGGCGAAATAAACGAGAGTTTTAATTTATTGAAATTCCAGCCTGTTAAAAATGGATTTGATGCTAAACCAAAGTTTGACTGTTCTATGTAATGGGGGTTATCGCGAATTACTAAATTTCCCTAGAAATACATATGTAGGTACATATGTATATTACTCCGTCGAAAGTTGTGAACGTGAATGATGCTGGAAAGTTTCTTTAGGAATTTATGGGTGTCAGGAATACATTTGCAGGAATACAATTTGGTGGGTATTTCATAAGATTTCTTAGTCAGAGGAAATTGAAGTTAGCAATTAATTGTCAAGGATGTACAAAATTCTAGAGGAATTAAAATTTTCCTCAACATACAGACGGATACATATTTTTTTGAATAAACAGTCGACTCCGCTTAACTTATTAGAAACATTGTTTCAAGCTGTCGACTTGATTACCTCAATTGATTTTTTCTCTTTAAAGACTGCGCACATTTACCTGTGATTTAGTTGCTTATTTCGTTTGAATCTGTCATTATTATATTAAATTCCCAATATTTGATAAATAAAACACCAAACTTGAATTGATTACTCACATTAAAAATTCATTTTCCTTTTTTTTTATCTTTATTGTTTCCTTAAATCGTATTTGTTTTCTTTTACATGTAATTATTTTTTTTTTGTTTCAGAATAAATATATATATTTATGTGTATATAATTTTATAAATTTATTTTATGCAATTTTTTTTATCTTTGCTCCAATTTAATATAATACACGTTTAAAATAAATTTATTTAAATATTTATTTTTGTTTTTATAATTTCGTCTATATTTTTAACATAACAATATTAAATTAATATTTGTATAGTGTACTTGATCTTTTTTTTTACAGGGTTGTTAGTCAGTTTGTGTTGTCTTCTTTTTAGTATTTGATTTTGTTTATGAAATTTTAAAATTTTGTTTTATTTTTTTTTTATAATAATGTATTACATATATCATTTTGTTTTCTTAATAAAAAATACAGCGAGAATGTTGTATTGTTATTTTAACAATATATGGTGCTTTTAAGCATTACCATCTATAACATTAAATCATTCAGTAAAATTATATATTCAATTGAAATCCTTAAGATAAAACAAATTAAAGAATTTATCACAAGATAACGGTTTACAGGATAAGAAGTCCTGACCGAAAATTAAGTAAAAACAATAATAAAACATATAGCCGTATAGAGTTCATTAGGTAATCATTTTACTAACTAACTACCTGTGTTCTTATTTAATAGAACGTCCAATCACGTCTTTTGAAGCGTGTTTGATTGCGTCTTTCCTTCAAAGCCTGAACACTAGGTCACGACGACATATAGGTGCAATGTGTTTTGGGAAGCTGTTCGGACACTTCTCCCGGTGGGATAGCAGCCCGTTTCCAATAATCTCGTACGTTTTCAACTGATTTTAGAACACGGAGGAAGTTCTTCCCAGCCAACATAGCAATGTCCTCCTCACTCCAATTGTTGTCTTCCAAAAGAGTGGCTAGCAGGTCGGGATATTTGGACACGTTTTCCAGACCGACAGGGGGTTGTTCAATGCCATCGTAACCAGCTCCAATGCCAATATGCTGAATGCCCGCAATTGAACGAATGTATTTTATATGTGCGACCACGTCCAGCAGGGTCGAAGTGCGTCTACAGGAAACAACCTCAGAATCAAAACTAATCATAATCAGTCCGCCATTGTCCGCCACCAGTCGCAGGACATCATCGGGAATGTTACGTGATGAGTTGCACAATTGACGGGCAGCTGAATGTGAGAAAATTACTGGAGCTCGTGTCACCTGGAAAACATCACGTGCTGTCTCATCCGATGATTGAGAAAGGTCAATCATCATGCCTAATCGGTTCATTTCTTTTACGACTGCCTTGCCAAAGGTGGTTAGCCCCATTTCAAAAGGCGACGAACTCGACCCTGCCCAGGGAATGTCGCATTTGTGTGTCAAACTTAAGTATCGTGCACCCAGCGAGTGGAAGGAGCGCAACACCCCCAATGACGACCCGATGGCATGCCCACCCTCGATGCCAATCATTGAAGCCATTAATCCTTGACGTCGAACTGTAAGGATCTCTTGATACGAAGTTACTAAGGCTGTATCCTTCGGATACATATCGGTGAGTCGATGTATGATGTCGATTTGCTCTAATGCCAGTTGGACTGCGTCCAGCCCCTGGGCTTCGCATGGCACATGTGCTGACCTGTAATTTGGAACGCGGTCAAAATTGTCAATGGAAAAATAAACAAACATAAAGTATAAATTAGAATGTGCTCATGTTCTTACCATGCTTGCACGCCCACAAGGCCTTGCCGTAGCCTTGTGATGTCCGTTTGTGACCAGGCGGGTCGATTCCACATCGATTTGTGATCCATATCATGGCTAAGTTCAACCAACTCGAGACTACTGTGCGCGTACTTCCGAACATTCCATGGAAAGTCATTATGTCCATCTACCAACGGTACATCGCGAAGGATTCTCCGTACTATTCTCAGTCTTTGTTCGTGTGAATTACGGCTGGGAGCCATTAAGAAATGCTGGTAGGCCAACATCGCTGCCACCACGGACAGGGCAAGTGCTGCCATCAATGATAGACTGTAAATGCAAAAGTTTCGCTTCGACGAAGCGTGTCCTTGGGTGTCATTTTGATTCTTACTCTGCCTGGATGTGTTCGATTTAATGGTAAGTCCTTTGGTCTTCTGTATGCTTGAGATTTCAATGGAATCGCTATTGGATATCGAATTTTGACGTGAAATCGAACGTCGGATGTTTGAGTGTTCTGTTACGTCGGGCAGGCCGCCAAAGCCGGTTGTCTGCAAAAGAGAAAATAACCAATTATTTATGTATAACGGAAAGAGTTGATGGTCTTTATAGAATACGGATGGTATTGGGCCCCGATTTGAGCAAATGAGATTTGATTGTAAGTATACAAATGAACTTTGATAAAAGGGATGATAATTAACGAGCAACGTTGTCACGTTGATATAGCGATATGATTACAGTAGAAAGGATATCCTTTTCCCTTCTTTAATGCTGAAGAATTGGTCAAATGTTCAAAAGGAGGGAATTAAGACTGAATGTGTTTTTGTTGAAATCCGAAATGTTTAAATAGATTTATTTTCCCATAACAAATGGTCTTCAAAAATCTGCGATGTGCCTGGAATTATTGACGCTGTTATTTTAAGCAATGGACTGATTAAAAAACATTAATCAAAGACTTGTTTATTACAAAAGTTCAAAAATAAAAATATTTATAATGGACATAGAGGTAGGTACTAAATCATTTGACGGAAAATAGTGAAAACATCCGTTTGGTGGTGGATTCGTTCTAACTTTAATATTTATAGAAAATTTAAAAACTGTAACCTATGAATTGGCGAACTACCTTATAAAGCATCATCACAAAATATTTTTTCTTCTCTCATTTCCTCGCAAGGGAAATTAAGTTTGAGCAGTATTGGCCCCTCAACATGTGCTCTTATATTGCTTATCTGTAAATCAGCAATTTATTTCCTTGCATATGTGCGTACATCATTCTTATACATAAAGTGTCTAAATATGTACCATCATTGGGCGCCATTTACTTGTGAGTGTGTTAAAGTATCCAATTCTTTTGTTACTTACAATTGCAGATATTTATTTACATACAAATATGTTAGTATACATGTATGTCAAACAATCTCTACTTAAACTGAGAATTATTTTGCTTTTAATGTCTTTCTTGGAATCCACATATATAACCATACAAATTTCCATGACTACGAACATTAAACCTACGTCAGATTAAATCTTCCTCTCGACTCAATATGAAGACAGAATTCACTGGAATAAATCAGTAGTGGTTTATATCAAATTTATAGGCCATTTATATGCTTAATTTCACTTCAATCTATCTCACTTTCTCTTAATTATAATTCTTCGTCTGGGAAATAAAAGAAAAACCATAGCCTCAAACTCGAAGCTTATACCTATGGATATGTATGTATGTATACACAGAACCGCAGAGGCTAAACGCACCTACTCGTTACTCGTGTTACCTTCATCAGTCAGGGTTCTGTAATTATATCCTAAACTGATGAAAATTAACACCCACATCAACTCGGCACAATCTACATATACATCTTCTGGAACTGTTGTGGCTTTTGTATATTAATTTACATGAGGATGGATTATACTTTATACATTATGGGGTACCCACAAGTCATCCGCATCTTCAGAACTTTAGTTAATTTCCACTTATCATCTAGTTTTAGACAAAGTTGCTATAGGTATCCATATGTGTATACATACATATTTCAGTAACCCACGATGTAAATTACTTACACCGATTGATTTATAATAAAATACATGTATATAGATTTGCCTATCGTGGAATGGGTGATGGATTTGATGCATCGATTAAGAGTTTCGTCTTTGTCGAAGTGTCCTTATATTTGTTATAGACACAACAACACTCAGTCATTTGCAAGATGATGGTATTCCCAAGGAACCTAATTATTTTTATGTATCTCTCTACATATACGAAATAATAACTAAGTTAAGTATGTACATATGGAAATTATCAGATTTGAATCTGTTTTTATTATGGTATTAAAAGAAACTTGATGAATTAGATATTGATTTTGTTTTAGATTGGTGGCTGTCATTCAAAGTTCACTTCATGATAAAACATTTATTTATCTGCTACATACATACGTATCCACAAATATGGGTGATTCTTTAGAAAAATATACTTCACTTATAGTCGGGGAGACGGCCATAGGACGACCTACCCTCATCTCTTTACCAGATGAGAGGTATACAGTTTTTTAGATAGTGTCCAAACAAATAGTTTGCGCATGGGTTGCCTAAAAAATAGTGGGCCCTTCATAGGGTTGCCACGGTTTAAAGGTCAATTTTTGCGTTTATTTAATTATCTGATTGCGCTTATGTGGTAAGCCATAAAGAAATAAAAAAAATATAATATGAAAAGAAATTTAATATAAACATTTTCAAATTAGGGATTTTTTGAAATTTTAAATTTAAGTAGGGTAAATTAAGGTAAAAAAGATCGAATTCTTATTTTCTAAACGGTAAGTCATAGCGAAATGATTTTTCTTCCAATCGATAGATTTTATTGAATACAAAGAGACGCAAAGAGAAATATTTAAGTGTGGAATCCCTGAGTTTTAACCAAGTTTTTGTTGAAATCCTGGTACTATCATGCTTATATGGGAGAATTATCTGTATTTTGATGTTAATTTCAATGAAATTACCAAAGGGTACAAAAATAAAAATAAAACAACCTATAAATTAAAAAAAAAATTATATTTAAAAAATTCACTTTGCCAAAACAAAAGCTTCAATTCAAAATTTGGCGGATACCCATTATCTTTTTACTATATTACACGCGCGCAAAAGGGGTTATGGCTACACTTAAAATGTTTTTAACACAGCACGAGCGATTAGGTAAATAGGAGAGGATTTGGAAGGAGATACCGATGCACATTGGTTTTGAACGTTTGCACATCGAAATGAGAGGGGAAAGTCGAGTCGGGTAAAGCATTCCACATTCGTGTGGTGCGACTGAAGAAAGAATCTCTGTACATTAGAGTACGTCCGAAGTTGGGCTCAAGGGTAAACTGATGGGCATTCCTAGAAGCGCGAGTATTACGGTTGAATTTTTTAAGGGGAGGAATGCAACTGGCTATTTCACTAGAACACTGATTATAATAATAGTAATAAAATAGAGAAAGACACGAAACATTACGGCGGTGTTCGAGAGATGTAATTCTTTCTGATATAGATCTTTCATCTATCATTTTTAAAGCTCTCTTTTGTATTCTGTCCAACAAAACTCAATTGAGTTTTTGGAGCTCCTGCCCAAACATGAGAATTGTACTCAAGTTTTGGACGAATACAGGCTTTGTAGATCACAGCCAGATCAGAAGGGGAGAAAAACTTAATGCATCTACGGAGAAAACCTAAACACTTAGCAGCATTTTTGGCGACATCAAATATGTGGTCATTCCACAAAAGGTGGTCTGTGACACACATACCGAGAACTGAGAGCTGTTCGGTTTCCTCGATGCAAGTGCCGCTCATGGATAGCGGCATTGGGGGTGGGTTTCGCTTTAACGACAGGAGACAACATTGAGTTTTAGAAGCATTAAATTCTACGCGGTTTTTGATTTCCCATTGGACAATGCTGTCGAGATCAGACTTTAATGAGCTAATCATACGCTGCCGTTCAAGTTCCACATCCGGAGGACATGGATGAGAATCTATAAACGAATATGAGAAGCTGAGGGTACTATTAGAAGTTTCAGACAAAAGACCATTTATAAAAATAAGGAAGAGAGTCGGAGACAAAACGGAGCCCTGGGGTGCACCAGCATTTATTTTGTGGATTTCAGACTTGAAACCGTCCAATACAACTTGTATTAAACGGTATTGAATCAGCTTCATGACAACATACTATATATTTCAATAGAACGTCACACTGATTTATAGTAATTTTTTTCTCAAACACTATTTCGACATTTTTGACTTTTAAACGTTCATATCTAGAGTTGTAAATTTTTGACAATTTTTATTGCCATGTAAAACTTTCATGTATTCAACTAAATCTATCGATTACAAAAAAAAAATCATTTCGGTATGACTTACCGTTTTTAAAATAAGATTTTGACCTTTTAATACGTTTACCTTAATTTACCCTACTTAAATTTAAAATTTCAAAAAATCCCTAATTTGAAAATGTTTATATTAAATTTCCTTTCATATTAAATTTTTTTATTTCTTTATGGCTTACCACATAATTGCAATCAGATAATTGAATAAACGCAAAAATTGACCTACCATGGCAACCCTAGGGCCCACTATTTATTAGGCAACCCATGCGCAAACTATTTGTTTGGACACTATCTAAAAAACTGTATACCTCTCATCTGGTAAAGAGATGAGGGTAGGTCGTCCTATGGCCGTCTCCCCGACTATTAGGTTCACATGTAAAAATATATTCTAGAGTTCTTTTTTCTTTTCATAATTTTGCGGTTTACTTTTCTTAAGTTTTTATATAAGGTATAATAATATACCAAAAAGTAGTTAGGCAATGTACATAGATTTTTACAAGGACAAAATTTCCTGCCCACGTTTTGGACAGGACGAGCAATTTGAGAATTTTGAGATCTGTAGTAATGATAAGAACCCAAGTATGTAAATGGTATGGAATAACAAGTCATTGATGTATTGAACAAAATAGATTTTAGTAAAGAAAATAATATTTAACAAAAAGATGATAACTGAACGGCAACTTAATTTGAATTGAACAATATTTAATTAAAATGAGACAAGTATCAAAACAAGTAATACAAAGGTTGTTTGTTTAAATTCGAATTAAATAAAATAATACTCGTAACTAACGCCATTGTTTTATTAGATTCGATTTTTTTGTATGGATTAAATTCGACTCAAAATTCGTTTATTACTAAGGGCGATTTTGAGAAAGAAATATTAAAAACCAACGGTAAAGCAAATAAAATTATATTTAATCTTTTTTTAAAGTCTGAAATATCGCATTTTATTGTGTATTTATTTAAATAAATATATTTTTCAGTCAATCGTTAAGAAAAAATGATTTTCGAACATAAAAAAAAAATTTAAAAAACATGTCTTTTGTGTACCTACTTATCAATTTGATAACTTAATGGTTTCATGTCTTTCAGATTTGAGAAAATTGAAAATTGCAAAAAACTCATTTTTTGTTCAAAAAGTGTTGTTTATTCTTTAATTAAGGCCTAATTTAATCGTTTTTCATTAAATTTAAATTCGCTATTAAAAATTAGAAATTGATCGATTTTAAATATTTGTATATTCATCATTCTTTAACAATTTTAAATGACATTTCACATATTAACTAATAATTGTTTAATTAATTTAAAACCAGTTTAAGCTAAAAAAAAATCCACTTTTTAAGGTATTTATAGAGGATTTACAAACTGTTCCTTTTTATTCACTCTCAATAATTATTAGCGTTGACACTCGATTTTCTATTTGCTTTTTTTTTAATCATAAAGTACGATGTGGGAAACAAAATTTAAAACACCTTCTGATGCAAAAAGAATCTATAACTATTTTAATGTTTTTGATACACTGACCACGAATCAGAGCTCAAAACTACCCTTATTTAGTGCTAAATTGATAGTTCATCAGTCAAAATAAAATAAAAATCCCAAGGATGTTTTAAAAAGCATATAAATTTAAAGCAGCAATTTAAAGCGAGCCAGTTAATTAAAGGCGAGTGGATGAATTAAAAAATTAATGAGATATACATACATAGATCAATTCGCGTTTTCCAAAATGGCCGATTTCCCCAGGGGGATTGCGTCCCGAAAAACTAGACATTAGCTTTTCTTTATAGCCCTCTATCTGGTATAAAAATATCAGGCGTCCTATATTACGTTCCACAAAAAAATCTATCTTTCCTGTTCTATGTTCTTAAGTATTTAATTTAAATATTTAAGACTAATAATGAAGGGATATGAAGTTTCTCAATCACAGAGTGTCTTTTTGAATTCACTACTTTTTCTTAAGTATTTTAATGAAGCTGAAGATCGCTGCATCCGAGTTTTTTTTTCTTTTAAAGTTGCAGACCTCGAAAAGTATCAATGATATTGGAAAATTTTAAATACCAAAATGTTGTGCAAATAATTTTCCAGGGGCGATGTCCGTTACTTTTTCAAATTTGCATCCCGTTATTAGTTTTTTAACAATTTAAAATTAACTTTTTTTTATAAAACGGGCAGATAGACCAAACTAACGGTTAAAAAAAGAAAACAAAAATGGTACTGTGTAGAACAGACCTTTTTCTAGAGGCGATGTTTCTTAGTTTTTTTTTTATTATTTTACTAAGCGTTTTTAACAATGAAACATAAAAAAAGAACAAAAAACTTTAAGCCCTTATAACTTCGGATAATCGAATGCTATGTAAAAAAAAGTACACAGAAAAATTTTGTTATCCAAGCTCTAGAGGCGATATTTTTTATTTTTTTTTTTATTCATGTTCTTAAGCCATTTATTTTTGCTCAGCAATTAGGTATAACAAAACGAAAAAATAACAAAAAGGCCAGTTGGCAGTTTTTTTTTTTTGCAAAAAAAAAAAAACGCTCGAATTTTATGATTTAAATTGGTAAATGGGTTGTCTCTGTGTATAGAAAAAAAATAGGCGCGGCTTTTATTGTTGTGCGTCAGCCACAATTTTGAAAAAAAACGCGATTTAGCTTATATCTCGAGAATGACTTATCGTAAAATTTTCTTTATATATATATATGTTCATATATAAATAAAAAACTAAATTATCTTAATTATTTCCATATAAAGTTTTTTTGTGTGACGTATACATTGAGAGTTAAAGCGTCAAAAAGTATGTTTTTCAGTTTACAAGCTAAATTTGTATGAAGAAAAGTAAGATAATTTCGTTTTCTATATTTTTCAAAATGGCGATTTAAGCATAAGACTAACACCTACGACGATTTTTTTGTATACTCTTAAATAACCCATCTACCAATTTCAATCATAAAATTCGAGCGGTTTTTTTTTGCAAAAAAAAACCTGCCCACTGGCCTTTTTGTAAGTTTTTCGTTTTGTTATACCTAATTAGTTGCTAAGCAAAAATAAATGACTTAAGAACATGAATACAAAATAAAATAAAAAATATCGCCTCTGGAGCTTGGAAAATAAATTTTTTCTGCGTACTTTTTTTTACGTAGCACTCGTTGATCCGAAGTTATAAGGGCTTAAAGTTTTTTTTGTTCTTTTTTTATGTTTCATTGTTAAAAACGCTTTGTCTACGGTCTGTTCTACACAGTACCATTTTTGTTTTCTTTTTTTAACCGTTAGTTTGGTCTATCTGCCCGTTTAAAAAAATGTTAATTTTAAAATGTTAAAAAACTAATTAAACAAAAATATAACGGGATGCAAATTTGAAAAAAGTAACGGACATCGCTCTGGAAAATTATTTGCACACCATTTTGGTATTTGAAATTATCCAATATCATTGATACTTTTCGAGGTCTGCTACTTTAAAAGAAAAAAAAAATGCAGCGATCTTCAGCTTCATGTATTTTTAAAAAAATAAAAACTTGAATTTCTGATTTTTTCACATAATTCATTAAAATTTGTTTCAGTTTAAAAAAATCTATCTTGTACATTTTTTTTTAACTGAAACAAAATGTAAACTGTTTTTCTATGTTAAGTCAATTTTTAAGAAAATGTTTCCTCCTGACCGAAGGGGGGGAAATAGACGCCAACCACTAAGCGCTTATATCAACTCAACCTACAATCACTATAGTGTATTGATTTTTATTTAAAAAAAAATGCATTAATTAGGCTGTTTAATAGAAATACTGAACAAAAACGAAACTTGATACATAGATAGCCCACCCACTTATTTTGCTACTTAAGGATTAAATGGTGTGCAATGTGCATCGAGTCGAAAGGATTTTATAAATGTATCTCGAAATCAGGAGTAATTAACCTAAAATCACTTTAACTGGTGCTGATCTTTGACTTAAAACATCTGGTATGTATGTATATTGTATACCAAAAGCATTAGGTTAAAAGTGATTTTTGTTTATTTTAAATGTCAGTTAAATGTGCTTAAAGCCAATTTGTTCACAGTCCATTAAAAACTGGATTATGTCGTTTTAAATAATATCGCTATTTATGTATACAAAAGAGTCATTCAGAATACTAAGTGTAGGCAATTAAATTATCATTCTTTCATACATACATGCTTTTCGGTGCGGGTGATATTTTCCAGGTTTTGGCGTTTTATTATTTTTTTTTCTCACATTTACACAATTTTGTCGTTCACGAATAAACTAGCGTGAACTACGTACCAAATAAGAATTTTAAAACACCAAATTTCCAACATTTTGATATATTTTTGAAGCTAGTGCGATACCGCAGTCAAAAGTTACAGCCATTTTGGTTGCGCTAAAATGAAAACTCCGGAATAAATAAAATACTAAATTGTTATTAAAATTAATCGAAATATCAAAATGGCTGTAACTTTTGACTGCGGTATCGCTTCATCTTCAAAAATATATCAAAATATTTGAAATATAGTGTTCTAAAATGCTTATTTGGAAAGTAATTAATGTAAGTTAACTCGGGAACGTCAAAAATGTGTAATTGCAAACAAATTAAAAACAAAACGACATAACATTGAAAATATTGCCCGGACCGAAAAAAATGTATGTATAAACGAAAGATGGTTTAGTTTCGGTCTTACAGTGTTTCCTCAAAGACCAATAGTTTCGGAGATAAACGTCCATTCGCAATTTCCAAAATGGTGGATTACGACAAAGTCATGGCGTCCCGAATACCCGGACATAAGCTTTTCTAAAAGCCCTCTTTCATTTATAAAGAAATCAGCTAACCAATCATTAACTCCACGCAGAAGTCTATCTTTATTGTACTTTATCGACTCAATTTATTTAGCAGCTAATTTTCCAAAAGCTCTATCTTTGGACTGGATATCCCATTAACTTCAAAAATATATGAACATTTGTTAAACTTTGCGGTCTACAATTTGTACCTTGAGAACAATTTACGTAAATTTCTTACGGAATAAGAAAAATGTGAAAAAGTTAAAAAAGTAAAAAAAAGTAAAAAAAAAAACTAAAACGACATAACCTCAAAAATATTGTCCACGCAGAAAAAGTTTTGATGACAAAAATAAAAGATTATTTTATTTCAAAAAATTTGATTAAGACAACTTTTCACTTCAAATCGATAGTTTTGGAGATATATGTAGGTCAATTCGCGTTTTCCAAAATGGCGGATTTCCCCAGGGCGATGGCGTCCCGAAAAACTGGACATAAGCTTTTCTAATAGCTCTCTTTCAGGTATACAAAATTCAGCCGTCCTATATTTCGTTCCATAAAACGATTGTTTTTTTTGCTAACTTTCCTGTACTACAAGGGTTCTTAACAGTTTTTTACAGTGATGTTTTCTATCAGCGGTAAAAACAAGCTATTTTATTTACATATATTTGATTTTAATCTACAAAAAAAAAGATTTCAACATTATTTTGCATTTCATTATATAAACAAAAATATTTTCTTTTCTTAAATAGAATTAAATTTATAGACCTATTCCTTATTATTACCTCCTTCCTTCGTTTAATAGTATGTACAGTAAATCCAGACAAAAATTTTGGGATACAACACAAATTTCAAACATCACAGCCTAAACTTTTCTTGTTTCTCAATTTCTGGAGCAGGTACAGACAAAAATTGGCGCTTCCCTCCATTTCTTCACCTTTATTTTTTTAATTCGATTTATTTCAAGTTCTATTGGAGGCAAAAATTGTATGGACAGGGAATATTGAGCTTGCAATTTTGAATAACAAACTTAGATGACAACAAATGCTTCAAAACTCAATCAGTTAAAAATTCGAAGAAACTTATGCTTGTAAACTTTGCCTTCTTCTATATTTTTAGGCACTAAGCACAGAAAGTCGAACCTACAACGATAAATGTTCACAACTACAAGTCGAATATTTCCTGCCCACATAATATTTTTCCATTTGAAAGTCACTTTTTAAAAATAAAGCCAAATGATGAAGCAAAAGTATCTTTTTTAATTTGTATTTTGTTCAATAGATTTTGTTTCCATTTATTATTGAAAAAAAAAATTTAGACCCGTAGCTTTTTCCAAAACGGTTTTATTTGCTTCTATTTTGGGAAAATACACCGCCAGGGTTTTTTTTTGCGGGTCTTATTTCATTAGACAAAAATCTTCCTCCACTCCCCTCCCACGTTTTAAAAAATGCGAAAAACCCTTTAAATAAATATGGTGGAAACCCTAGGAGAGGATAATAGCTAAAAACTCGGAGCCAAGCGTCCATTAAAGTACCTTCTAAAAATGTCGAAATAAAAATATTTGTACCCAATGAAATCTGACTTACTTTACTGGACAATTAAGTCAATTTATCTGAATCAAAACTCACAGCTGTTTTACATAATCTCTTAAGAACACAAACAAAAAACTTTAACATAAATTATCATAAACCTCAAAAACACTTCAACAAAAGTTTAAATTAAGAATGAAAAATAATCTTTAAACATTTCTAAGCCACACACAACACTCCTTTAATACCTTAAATTAAAAGCAAATCTTGACATTGCAAAAAAAAAGTTTAAATTTGTTTTTAAAACTCAATTGTATTCTATTTAAAAATAAAAATATTTTACAACCATTTTAAGAGAAAAAACAGTTTAAAAACAAAGCAAAAAAACAATACGATAGCATGAAAAATCAATTTGGAGAATTTCCACAAGAATACTTCAAGGACATTTGTGTAGCTATATTTATGTTTATGTATGTATATATAGAGGAGATACCTAAGTCTGATGGGTGTCTTATGTCTCGCAAAAAGTTAAGTGATTTTAAAGCGGGAAGCTAAATGTCACCCATCAGCTACATACCCTACATACATAATGACAAGGCTACGTGTTTACTTTTCATTGCGTTAAAGTTCAATGAAGAAGATCTGATACAGCTCTTGGTTTTCATGTAACAAAAGTCCTTGAGCTTTAAATTTACATTGTCTTCTATTCTATAAAAATGGCATGTGACGAATGAGAAGAAATCCTCGAGATATGGTATTTGAATTAGAGCACAGGGCAAAGCTTTAATACTGACATGACGGGCGCGGCGATGACGAAGCCCTTAACCTTTTTAATATACAGGGTGTCCCTTAATTCGTCAAGAGTATTTTAGGGTATGATTCTGGGGTATATTCTAAGAAAACAATTGTTCTAAAGTAAGGGCCTATCTCCAATTTTGATATCATTTATCGGGAATTTAAGAAAAGTCTTACTTTGGGGTACCCTGATTCATGTTACCGGTAATTGCGCCGTAAGTACTTATGATAGAAACTTCGTTTAGGCCTTTATTTTTAGAAGAAATACCAGCCTTTGTAATTGCGTTTAAATAAATTTGAAACCTTGTGTCAGTCTTAAGATATTCAGTTTTTAGCCTGTTTCAATTTTCTTGCCCATGCTAATTTTTTGACTTTGGGTCAATTTATCCAAAAAATGCGTAATCAACATGATGTTTTAATAATTTTTTGTATGTATGTAACTATACTTAAAATAAAATTCAGCAATAAGTTTGCCGAAAAACCCATAGATTTTATGATAATTTGGAAAAACAGCGGCAGGTAAAATTAAACAAAAAATGTTTTTTGGATTTAAGCCCGAAAAGCTATGAATACAAATTATTTTTAAGTATGCTTTTTACTAAAATAGTTATAACGGGTGCACTCTGACATTCTTTGGTTTGAAGACATGCTTATTTTAGTAGCCACTTAAGTTGAATTCTACAAACTATCTGCAGTTGTTGCAAAATGATTTATCAGAACTATTGAAGGACATTCCATAGGTTCAACTAGCTTCATCTTATTCATAACTTGATGGTGCTTCCGCCCACTTTGCTTGAGAGGTTTAAAATTGAAAAGATGAAGAGTGAGCGGTAATCGTTGGATAGGAAAAAGTTGGAGCAGTTCAATGACATGCAAGATCTCCTGATCCTACAATATTGGATGTTTTTGAATGGGGAAGAATGAAATAAATCGTATATTCAACCAAAATAGCAACTTAAAGTGAATTAGAAGAGCGCATGCTCAAAGCGTTCTCCGAAGTGATGCAGTAGCTAGGATCATTAATATAAATATCAGTGAAATACAAAAACTGGCCATAGCATGCATACAAAATCAAAGAGGACTCATTTTTACACCTGTTATAACTGTTTTAGTTCACACATAAAATAAAAATTATCGATAAGCCATTCGAGCGTTAAGCAAAAAAAAAACCTTTTTATTAAATTTTACCTGCCACTGGTTTTCCAAATTATCATAAAATCTATGGGTTTTTCGCCAAACTTGATATAAACTTTTATTTTTAGTATTGTTCAGACCTGTATAATTTAAGCTTCAGTACAAGTACAAGTACAATTCCTCGGTACTTGTACTTAAAAATTTTAAGTAACAGTACCGAGGAATTGTACTTTTACTTAAATTCCACAAAGGAATTTAAAAAAATTGTATTCACTACTTTAGTAATTAAATACTGTACTTAAATACTTTTTCAAATATTTTTAATTCAGTTACATCAACTACATCATACAACTACTTTCTACAACTACACCAGCTACATTTTTCTGTTTCACATATCCCACTGGAAGTGTTGTATGCGATGCCAAATACAAAATGTATATTTGTTAGATAGAGAGAAAAGATCAAAATGCAGAAGAACTTTGTTTCTGCATTATAGGAAAGTGCCATAATGCTGAAATGAAGAAGAACATGTTCATGTTCTTAAGGGTTCTCTTTCACTCGCTCGGATTTTTTGTATGCATCTGTCCTGCTCTACTTTTCTGCATTATACAGACGCAAATACATGTTAATCCACCATAAGTTAGCAAAATACGATTTGGATACAAATGATTGAATTGGATAATAGTTTTTCGTAATTGAGTATAATTTATATACGAGCATATTTGACCCTGTTTAGATTGGGAAGATTGAGTACGGACTGGTGAGTACCACCGTGTTTACATTACAAACTGTGAAGTGCCTCAAAATGCATTGAAACAACAACAACTTCCATATTGAAAGAACAACAAAGCAGACTCGTGAGTCCTGTGTTTATAGTTTTTACATGCCTCACGACACCTCTTACTCCACACGTCTCTTTCCTACAAACTGGCGTAAGTCCGTGCACAAACTTTCCAATCTAAACAAGGTCTTTGAGAATGAAGTTTTTTGTTGTTTTATCACAAAATAACCCCAAAATCCATGAACGTCAAAATAACGAAAGAAAATTAATAATTCAAAATAAATGCTTAACTACATAGGCCTACTTTTGTACAAAAGAACAAAAGTGAGAAATAAATATCTATTCTGAAGATACGTGAAGTGTAGTTCCGCTGAAGTTGAGTGCGGTCTTGCCTTAAGAGTTCAAAGAAGGCAACATATATTTAGAACGTCTGCAGAGAAATGTTAACAACAGCTGACTTCAAATTTACATTTTACATTGAATTGTTCGAGATAACATATCTCAGTGCAAAGTGAACGAGGCCATTTATATTGTTTTTTTTTAGAAGTGAGATATTTGAACTTTAAAGAGACACAAATAAAAAAAAAGCAAATATAAGCTGTGAAACAGAATCATACTTTTTTCCAATATTTCCAGTCGATTCTCCAATGCTACATTGATGTACTACACGTGAAAAACCAATGTATGTTTGAAACAGAAATGATGTAATACAACTGTTATACTACTACATTGTAGCTGATGTAGTAGCGGAGAAATAGGCCCCTGGTATTGTTACATACATTCAAAAAAATTATTAAAACATCATGTTGATAACACATTTTTTGGAGAAAATTGACCCCAAAGTCAAAAAATTAGCATGGGCAAGAAAAATGAAACAGGCTAAAAACTGGATATCTTAAAACTGAGACAAGGTATCAAATTTAATTAAACGCAATTACAAAGGCTGGTATTCCTTCTAAAAACAAAGGCCTAAACGAAGTTTCTATCATTAGTACTTACGGTGCAATTACCGGTAACATGGATCAGGGTACCCAAAGTAAGACTTTTCTTAAACTCCCTATACATGATATCAAAATTGGAGATAGGCCCTTACTGTAGAAGATTTATTTCTTAGAATATACCCCAGAATCATATCAAGGGACACCCTGTATATACAACCATCATTCAAACCCATTTCCACCAAAATGAAAACGTTAAAAGTTTTAATTAATATCACAAAGCCCCACAGCGGAAACTAGCAAATCCAAAAAAAGAGGATTTTACTTGTAATAGGGCAAAATTTCCCTTGAACTATAACAACAAAATGTCTCTGATGAGAATGACATTCCATCGTGGATTTTTTAGTGCTGTCCACATCTTCTGGTTTGTCAGACCCTCAGACTACAGATGGATGCAGTGATGTGGACGATGGTTAGCGATGACAGGTGGTTTCAATGAATGTTTTTGAAGTTCATGAAATCGAATGAGCTTGTTTCTGCAAAGAGCTAAGCTATACATAAATATAGGACCCCATACCACTATGTGGTATCATATGAACCGCACAACTTATTGTTGTTATAAAGATCCTTGTTTTTTTGTTTGCGTTTTTTGTTTTTTGTTCTATGGACCATTTCCAAGAGTCGTACAATTGAAATTCTAAAACTTTGTCCACACAACCAACCGAGGTATTCCTCGACGCTTTTGTTCAGCAAACATGAATACCTACCGTGAAACAAAACCAAAAAAAAAAAACTAGACAGGATACAAAAATCTTTCGTTAGGATTGCTTGTTGAAGTATTTTTAATTTTTTCCCTGGTCCGTGTTGGTGGTTCTTATGTCTCCATTTGCATTTGCCAAGTTTTATGGGACACAGTTTTTTTTTTTTAAGTATGGAATTTTTCCATTGAAAATAAATTGAATTTAAATGCGTTGGTCCTTATTGCAAATATGTGCAAGGATGGAAAAGTATATTAAAGTTTTTTGTTTATTTTTTTTTACATTCTTTTAAGCCCCGCTACACTCCTACACCATAATTAAGAACAATGGCCGTGCTTCATTTTTCTACTAGTAAAGTCGGTTGGTTGGTTGGTTGGCTGACTTTTATAGTTTGTGTGTACAAATGATTTTCATTTAAAATGTGAGAGTTGACACAATCTCTAGTTCTGGTGTAACTTTAGGTATGTGTGTGTGGTGTGTGTGTGTGTGGGCGGGCGTGACAAAAGGCTCGGTGGTTTTTATAGAGATGTAAGGTAGGTAAACGCGGTGTTTAAACAATTTTCACCATCAGTGCGGGTTTTTACGGATCGTGGAATTTTACCGTCAGTCAGCGGTTTGTATTGATGTGTGTGTTTTTTTTTTAATTTTCTATGAAACATTTCATTAATATTTTTCATAACTGGTGCAGAAATTATTTCACTTTAGTATGGGTTAGCTTAATTTAAATAAATAAAGGTATGGTAGGTGCGGTAAATGAGGTTATAAAAATCGTTTATAGAAGAAATGAAAATACGCATTTGCATACTACATACATATGCAATCTCGTAACTAAGCGAATACAATGGATTTCTATTTACTGTTAACTGGTATTGCTTAAATTTAAAGTTATTGGTAACTATATTTAAGCAATTTAATAGTTTCTTTTAAAAAGAAAATGTTTATTTGTTTACTTCAAGACTCATTGCGTTGCTTCGCATTTCGCAATTCTAGTAATAGCTTAAATAAGGTGTGTAAACAAAAATTGATTCGATAGGTGGTGCTGGAGTTATTAACAAATTGTATAATATGAAGATGAAGAAATTCAAATATAAGAATATTAAAATTACTTCTGTTTTAAGTGGAGTGACTGAATATAATTAAATTAAAAAGTACAAGTGACCTTAACTCCAGAAATTAATGTGTTTCGCCTACCTACCTACAAGTGACCTTAACTCCAGAAATTAATGTGTTTCGCCCAGATATGACAGTGGGCGAACAAATTGTTTATTTAAAGATCAAAATATATATTTTGGTTAAGAGTAACTCTAGACTGGATTAACAAACAAACCAAACAATTATGATTTAAACATGTATTTCTATAAACTCACTGGTATACTCGGGCGTATACGTAATTTTGTATCATATTATTTTTTTTTAATATGAGGCCATAGATATGATGCACCAAAAAAGACGTTTTAATAAAAATTGACGGAAATATACCCGACCCATCCAAATATAACCATATTTTTTATTTTTTGAGATTTTTGGTCGTAAACCTTAATATTTTTAAGAAAGGGTTGATGATTTTTTTTTTATATTTGTGTTTGGTGCATTTTTTTTTTTTTACTGTTCTTAGGTCTGTTTTTATTATTTTTTTTTTGCTTGTATTGTTTTATAATTTTAGTAGAAAATTTATATTCCAACAAAAAATAATTTAAGTAAAATTCTCAAATTCAGCTTGTTTTTCGAGTTACACCAAAAATATTGCAAAATTACTTGCCTGACCATTCTCTCAGTAATGCATGGGTGAATTTGGGCAAATTTAGTGTTTTGAGCAAGCTAAGGCTCCAAACAAACATATTTAATAGTAAAAACCTGTGAACGCAATTGTTCCTTTCCTTTCCTCCTGTTGAATAAGTCCAAGTGATATCGCCTGGACGAAACGCTAGTGACGAAACGCATGGCATGAAAAAAATATATAAATTCAAATCACGAAATTTTTCTATATTCATCGGACCGAAATGCTTACAAAAAATCAATGTACCCATCTGCAGGAAACATTGTGTTGTGTAATTTAATTTAAATCATAAAAAAATCAAAATAAAAATACTAACTAATTGCGATTGGTATGGAGTAAACTAAGTTATGACATCGTCCACTGTGTTTTTGACTGTAAAATGAAAACCAAATTAAATTTTTGTCTTCATAACTTTGTACTTTGTAATGAGACATTGAAACAAAACTTAAATATTCCAGTGTTTTGAATTTTAGCTTGATTTGATTATTATGAACTTTGTTAATTATTATATTTTAAAGTGAAACGAGATGGTAGGAATATGTATTGAATAAATATTCTCACTTCCGTTAATGTGCTAATGGCCAATTTCATCAACATTTAATAGGCTTTTAAATTTTTAAATGACGTATTTTGTATGGAATAAACGTCATATTATGACTTAAAAGCCTGTTAAATTTTTAAAGGTGCTTTATGAAATCGAGGATAAGTTATATAAACTTCATCAACTTCTCTACATAGCTTAATTAGTTTCAAATAATGTAAATAGAGTATTACGAGTTTCAAAAATGTTCCTCTTTTGTTTCCTTTATAATGAAAGCTTGTTATTTTTGTAAGGGATGGTGAAATTAGCTATAGACTTGGTTAGAAAAGAAATACAATTTTAAAAATCATGTAATTTAATTAAAACTTAAAAATTGGTATATCCGTATAAATACTACTATATACTATATGTACGTTTTCATTTTTTCAATGCGTTACATGATAAATTAAATCTGTTAAACAATATTTTTCTATTGAACTAGATATTTTTAGAGTTAACTTCAGAAGTAGGAATTATTTTAAAACTGAAAGATTGATATCTTTCAAACAATTCTGGATTTTTGACAGTTCTTTGATAGTTATATTTAGTAGCTATGTATATTGTTTGAGAAAGCATCATTATAATAATCAGTTCAGTTCTAAATATAACCGGGAAATAACTCCACGGAAGATTGGTTCCACCTTAAGTAATATCATTTCGTTGAGTTTATACACATGGAGGAACCATCTCAGTGTTAAGTTATCATCAATCTAGGTGGCGCCCTTTTTTTCATCTTAAGAACAAGAACCAGTGATAATCAATTCAAGAACCATTTGCCCCTTAAGGTAGACTATTTCCACATTAAGGTAGACTATTTGTGGGAATAGTGGGAAAATAGTCTACCTTAAGGAGCAAATGGTTCTTGAATTGATTATCACTGGTTATGCTTCTCACACACATTTCCTTTTTGTCACATGTTTCCTTTTTATAGACATTTAGAATGCCTGCTTTCTTACCTTAGTATTTTGTTCATATTTGTTTGTTGTTTAAAATAAGGTAAATAAAACAATATTACCGAAAATGTTCTGTGTACGATCAGAATGAAAAAAACATTTCCCTGGAAATTCTCATATTTAATTGAGCTGAATATTAATTTATATTAACGCTAGCAGACAAAATTCCGTAGATTTCAATAGAGTGTAGCTTAAAGCTTTTTATTATCAAACATTTTTTTTTGTTGAGTCTCACTTCTGGTTGACGGAATTGAGATTGACTTTAATTTGTATTTCTGACATTTAATATCGAATTTTAATATGCTTCAAATTTACAATTGATTCACAACTAACTAACGACAAATTACGCCGAACAAAACGCCCACTTTTTCGTTTAAAATACATGTTGAAGGATTAAATAGATTTCGAAGGATTATAATATAGCGTTGAGAAAATAATTTTGATTATTTAATCAGATTTTTCAAAATTTAAAAGGATCACTGTGTGAATAATCGAAAATTTTGTGCACGATTATTAGCAAAATAATCTTTTTTAAATTTTTGAAAAACTCTGATAAATAATTGTTAACAAAAACCGCGTTCAATTATTCACACAGTGATCCTATTAAATTTTGAAGAAATATAATTTTGAAATATAATGTTTGCAATTGTATGCTAAAAGTTTAAAACACATCTTCTAGAAATCACAATAATTCGCAAATTGACCCATACTAGCCATACTGCAACATCAGTTTTTTGATTTACTGTCACTAATTGCACCTGAGGTAACCGTACAGACAAAGAGAGCATGCTGCCATTCCATTGTGCCAGAGCTATAAAAAATGCTACTATAATATTAAGTCCTTTTAATAAGAAAAATCCACAAAATTAAAAAGAACAAATAAGTTTGCGCAAAGATTAGGGGGACGAAAGTGTCGAAAAGAAATTAAAATTGGGTACCTATATCTAGTGCGCTACAAAACTTAATTCATATGTTGCAATCTGTCGGGATCTAACAGCTACATATTTCATTCCTTACACACATTTTTGAAAAGATCAATTTTTGAACAAGAGAAATACAAAAATCATATTTAAAGATAAATTAAAAAATCTTGCTGATTTTCAAACATCAAGTGGATGGCTGTTAAGTGGTGAAAATGAAAACATTAGGTATTCAATTATTTTAGGCAGCGATTATATTGATTTCCACTTCTGATCATTTGTAAATGTACTTTGCCAGTTTATTTTTATTTAAGGGTTATCAAAGTAAACATACACTACATGTACTTGCTCTATGTACTAAAAAAACTCAAGTTATTCAAAGGGTTTAATGGAAAATATATGTAGTTTTCAACTTATGTACCTACATCAATATTTAAAAAAAATCCATTCTCGAGCAAGGAACTCATGTAGTAAGAAAAAAAAAACAAAAAGAAATAAAACGACAAAATTTGAGGTTAACACAATTTCTAGACTCCATAAAATGCTCCGCTGAATCCTATAAACAAAAGTAAAAAAAGCAAAAGACTTATGTGCATACAGTACAAATGCTGTACCTTTATAAGTTTAATTGCTTCTCGTTGAAGCATAAGAAAGAGTTCGTCATGTTTTTGAATGCAAACATACATTAACATCAAGTGTGCCCGTGCTCGCCTTCCCTCTTTGATGCCTTCAAGAGTTGATGATGTTTTGTTGACGTTCGTTGGATCCATTACCATTACTGCACCATGCCGTTTCGTTTGCCATCTAGATTTTAAAAGACCTTATACATTTTAAAGCTATTTACCGTCTCCTTTTTCAGACATGTTTTATAAAACATTTTTCCCTCTTGCATTTGCAAATTACTAGAAAACAACAAAAAGGTATACCTACCTAGATAAATGTATATAAAAGAGGAAAACTGTAGAAGAGTGTTATATTCTATACGGAAAACCTGGAAAACTGCTCCCTGAAACTATATACCTTTTCCTACTCGTAAAACCTTTCAGGCCAAAAATAAAGGCTTAACATGCCTAAGTACTTTTAATTTTGAACTTTGCTTTTATTGCATCAGGGTGATTTAATAATCTCGAATCCTTTTCTCTCTCTGAGACTACAAACTCTCGTCGCCGGGTAGCGGGCTCTAAAACAGAAACTATGTACTCTGATGCTTGTGGTTCCTTAACTATTAAGCATAATAAGGGATAAGAACGAGAACGAGGTTAAATATGCCTACAAATAAACGACTATTTTAAAGAAGACAAAAACAGAGATTTTTTTAAAACTGTGATCCAGAGCAGAGGAATTATGAACAAAAAAAAAATAGATAATCCTTAACTAAGCCTCATTAAAATGCAAATAGGTTTTGTCCTTTGATGTAGGTCGTTTTTTTTTCTCTTACTTGATAATCCATGAAATTGTCATCGAAGCTCATATACGAATTATACATTTCTGCTGACGATGTTCCAGCACCACTAGTGCACGACTGCTTTCTGGCCACTTCTATAGACTCCATTGCCTCGTTGTCGTCGGGCTCACGTTTGAAAGAAACCCTCTTTGGAGTGCTAGCCTTACTGCTGTTTACACAATCCCCGGCCCTCCTTAATGTCCCCACCAATGCTCCACTGGTAACCATATCACCGGCAATGCTCATCATAGCTAGAGCATTGCATCCAACAACTGGGTAATCCTCATTGTTAGTTGCGGCAGCTCCTGCTCCTCTTTCTCCGGCCGCTGCCCTCAGCTCGTACTCGTTGTTATCAATTGTACTACAACCCCCGAAACTGAAACCGGGAATGCATGTGGTTGCTGATGTTTCGTTTCCGTCCATTCCGGTGCCACAATTCTCTGTGGAACGCTTGTTGTTGGCGCCACAGCTTCCCGCTCCCGCTCGTCGTCTCGATTGTTGATGGCTATCTTCGCTCTCGGGAGCTTTTGATCGACTGAGAGTTGCGTAGGAGCTGCTAGCGGTGGACAGACGACGATGCCTCGGGCACCCAGTGGATTCCATGGCAGCAACAGCGGCACTCGGATACATAACCCCACCGCAAGCAGCACTACTCACAATAGGGGCCATTGAGGGAGCCTGCTCGGTAATCAGGGATGGCATGATTACCGCCCCACTGCCATTGCCACTTACCCCACTCCCAACACTGCCACATCCATTATTCATCCCACCGCCACCGGACTGTGACTGTACATAATAGGGTTGCTGCTGATACGCGACAATGGGGTTGACATTGGCGGAGATGGAGGCGGCTGAGGAAGAGGACGAAGACGGATGATGGTGCAACTGATATGAGGGCGGCTCCAGCTGCTGGTGCAGATTACTGTCGTTAATTATAGTTCCGATTACACGGTGGCCACTATTTCCTACAGCACTACCATCCATAGACGCTATGGCCGTAGCGGGAATTACCATTACCGGTACCATTTGCGCGTTCGACAATCGCAACATTTCGAGGTGACACAGTTCGTCGTAATTTAAAGGTCTGAGATCCATTTTGACCATAATTTATATAAAAATACAAGCAACACAAACACACAACATAAATTGTATACAAAGTCCTATTTTTTGTTTTCGATTCACACCCACACGCCCAAATTTTTCTTTTTTCTTTCCTTTTTCTAGACAGCGTTTAGAGAACTTGCAAAAAGGCTAAATCCAACGAACCGGTAGATGGCACTTATTAAATTAGTCGTTGTTATCGAGTTAAAAGTGAAACGGAGACTGAATTGTCTCATCTGTTTCGAACAAGGATTTACATTTTTAACTAGGATACAAAGCTTTTTCTCCGAGCTGGATTTGGAAATGTCCTGCGCTGTAAGCTTCTGTGGATCGTATGTGGATTGTATTTGTTTAGCTCGGCTTGTTGCAGGCTCTTTTGTGGGTTATTTGTTGTTTTAATGCGTTGCCCTTATCGCCAAGTATACCCCCCCCCACATCATTCTGTCTGAGTCACAATGATTTTCAATAAAACAGCTAACCTTAAGGTTTTTTTTTTTTAAACTTTATTTTACGAACGGATATAAAATACGAGATGTGTACAAGCTGAGAGCGCACAAAACTTCAGTGATCCTGGATGAATGGCGGGTGTATTGGTATGATGTTGTAGTTAGCGAGCGTATAGCGCAACAAATTCGCAATTGAGTGGGTTTAAAAGTTTAATGAATTGTGATTAATTTTATGTAACAGTATGATTTAGTTGTAGTTGTCTAGTGCGATGTTATCTCTTAATGTGTGCCAATGCCAAAGGAATTTTACAAAATTCATTGTATTCCAACAGATTACCTAGGGGGGGGGGAAGTGTAGGTTACTATATAATTTCGCTCGCTGTGTTTGAATGAGTTTCAAATATTTACCCACTTTTGTAAATTGAGTTCCTTCCAGAGAAGCAAAACAACACTGATTGCTTATCATTTTGTTAGTAATGAAGGATGACACTAAGCCATAGTAGTGTATAGACATATAGTCACTTATTTCGGGGAGCATAAGAAATTAAGAAAACAAATCATTTTGCTTGATCTATTGACGGTTTAGTTTAAATTGGATTTTGGAAGAGTATATTGAACCGTGATATACAAAGATTTTGATGAAGATGGATTGTTTATCTTTGGACGAACATACATAGGTATTATGTGTAAGTCGAGGGTATAAATGTTTTTTGATTTAATATCGATTTCTTCAAAATAAAGTTTGAAAAGAAATTTAAGTTTTAATTGAAAACATGATTTAGGTTTAGTGTTTTTCTCAAATTAAATTGATTGTTTGAAAAGAAATAGAGAAAACAAAACAAAATTGAAACAAGGAGAAATTAAATTACAATCAATAAGCTCTTCTCATGATGGCGATCGAATTTAAATGATGCGTGTTTTGAGAAACATTTAAAACAATAAACAATATTAAATTAAGCAACATTTTACAAAAGAATTTATTTTACTTTAAAACTAAAGTCAGATTAAAACTAGTGACCGTGATGAGTTGCATGAAAGTTATAGCAGTGATAAATTGTTAAGACAATCGGCCCTATCGAGGTAACTGTCGGAGCGGAATTCTCTCCGATTTCCTACGAATCGGAGACATTTTGCTTCTTCATGGTAGTTCTCCGATCAGCTGATCGGAAATTCTCTCCGACGAAATTCAACGAATGCCATTTGCATGCGATGCTTTGCGATGAAGTACTTGTAATGGTTTTATTCTTGACAGATACAAACAAAATTTTCTCCGAAGTCCTCCGACAAGTTCTTGTTGCGGAAAGTGGTTTCTTTTTTGTAAAAAAAAAATAATTTTCTTAAATCTTAGTAATAAACAAATAAACTTTATTTATGTACGTTAATTTGTGTTATTTATAATAGACTTTTTTTTGGGCAGAACAATAAAACAAGTTTTGTGCATTCATCTATTTACATTGTGATTAAAGTATGCATATTTAATATATTTTGTTATTTATTATTGTTTGTATTAAGTCAAATAAATGAAATTGTGTTTCGAGAGTTTTTTTTTTCAATTTATTCTTTTTTTGACACTTCAAATGGAAACAAAAACATGTTGGAAATAGGGAGGGGACTTTATTCGATAGTATTGATTTAAAAATCGGTGTATCTTATTTCATTTCTTAAAACCGCTAGCGCATTAGAATTAAAAAAATTATTTTTTATAAACAATAAATTACGCTCTCCCGCCAATTTTTCATGGTTTAAAAGGCTTATGGTGTTTATTTAATAAAAGATTATCGAAAATATATCGCATTTTCGATGTATCGGTTAATTTGCACATCTCTACCTGATATGTATATCCATCACAATGCGTCGTTGCATTTCTGAAAAATTTCTTCCGATGACAGCTACTTCGAACCGAAATTTAATCTCCGACGAAGGATGCGTTGCGGAGAAAGTTCCGCTCCGACGGTTACCTCGATAGGGCCGAATATTATTTTGTCAAGATGGTACCTAACCAATGTCCAGCAATTTGCTTCAAAAACGCGAATTAATCATTTTTCATCATTCAAGATTTTTCATTTTTCAAGATTTAATAATTTTTATTTTTATGAAAATCAATAATATTGGGGAAAATTTGAGTCAAATGCCCCTAATGCTTTTCTTATCACTTTTACAGCTTAAATGTCAATGACATATTTGAAAAAAATGTTTCGTAAATAATTTATTTTTGAAATCTTGAAAATTTTCATCAACTGTAGCCAAACTCAAATTGATGGTTCACTCACACATCCTTTAAGTATGAAAGTTGTAAGCCCACCTCAATATGCATGCAGCGTGACCTTTCGGATTTTTTTCAAGGCCTTAACCTTGGAGATGCGACCATAAGAACTGAATTTATGATTAAAAAAAAAATCAGTTTAAAATTATATTTTTCAAATAGAAAAACACACTGGTGGATGATGGTTGGCAAAGAACAAAGCAGACAATTTTTCTTGATTTCTCTCCTATTCTTTTAAAAATCAATTATGATGCTTATTTAGCACAAAACCTCAATTTATTCACTTGTTCATTCAAATTCAATTTAAAAAAGAGAAGATTTTCAAATTTTTAATGATGGTTTTAAATTGAATGAATATAGGGGCTTAATCAGCGTTCACTTTATGCCGATCAACATTGTTGATTTATATTGTTGATCAACATGCTAGTGTGTATGTGTTGAAGTTTGTACTATCATGTGTCCATGGAATCCCTCATTTTTGTACTCAATTTTCCACGTCCATTTCATTTTAATTAACAATACAAATAAGACCACAACCGAAAACAAAACAGTATCTAATTACAAAAATCAAGATACAAAACAATAGATACACCTCGATTGGCCACAGACAGCGCATGCACAAAACAAATGACAGTTTTGTTGATCAACATTGTTGATCTCTTTCCATTTGAGTCGGGTTACGTTCAAGTCAACAAAAGTTGATCGACCCTGTTGATCTACACGGCCGCATCAACTGAAAATTGTTGATCAACACTGTTTATATATACACAAATCAACATAATGTGGGCGATGCTTTAGAGTATCAAAATAATTAATATGCGGAATAAGAGTAATAAGACGACAACCGGAGGCACTATTACACTGTAACTAAGTCCGCATAACGGTATGTTAGAACTTAAAAATTAAAATTTTTCACGAAAGATCTAAATCAAAACCATGCATCAATTCTAAAAATATAAAATTTCTAAATTCACAATAAAAAAAAGATAAAAATCAATAAGCATAAATATTTACATACAAAAATTATATAATTTTGAAATTTTAAAGCTTTTCTACGATCAATTCAGACGGAGTCTCTTACGAAAACCGCCATTTTTCTCGAAATTACTCCAACAAATTTCCCTATGCCATGAGTTAACAAATAAAAAAATATAATTATTGTCTAAGCACCCAAAACACCTCAAACTTTTCTAATTTATCATTAAGCATTCATTTCGTAATTTGTTAAATACTTAACTGGACTAACATAAAAGGGTTTCTTTTTATGAATGTTACGAACATATGTAGTAATGTGCACATACACGTACCTACATAGTACTTAACTTATTTTATTGCGAACAGCTTTATTCTAAATACAAAAAAAAAGAACATTTTATCTGTGAATTTGTTTTTAATGAAGCTATTTCCTAGACTTTTTCATCACACTCATTATATTACTCTCAGAAAATAGCAAACATAAACATGCACTGTTGACTCCCCATCGCCATATCCATCCAGGGGCGGATCCAGGGGGGTGGCTTTAGGGGCTAAAGCCCCCCCACAGCCGATTCCTAAAATAATTGCAGATATAGAAAGCTATACATTACAAAGTGTAGAGTTTTATATTCGTCTAAAATATTGTTAAGATGTGAAATTTGTTGGACAAAAAACGTGGTTGGGGCTGAACAATTTACATGCTAGCTAATTCTTGCAGCCCTAAGGTTGGAACTAAAGCATGTAACGAATTGGACAACAAATCGAGTGGGGGCTATGAATAATGGACAAGTTTCATGCAACGACAATTTTCCGTAAAAACAATCCAGAAAATTGGAAAAAAACAGCTTGGGACTAATAATGTCTGAGAAATTTGACAAAAACGTAATCAGGGTTAAACAACTAACTCCTTAAAAACTAACCTTATTTCAGA
The DNA here is from genome assembly GCA_949320155.1 of Melangyna quadrimaculata. NCBI lineage: Eukaryota > Metazoa > Arthropoda > Insecta > Diptera > Syrphidae > Melangyna > Melangyna quadrimaculata. Next base: position 6,199,256 of record OX439483.1, read on the forward strand.
GAGCTTTTGGGGCTTAAGTCTAAGGACTTTCAAAGTCCAAATTTGGGGATAATGCTTGAAGATATAATCAATCGGGGCTTAACATTAACATGTCACAGGCAACAACTGATTAGACTAAAAAATTAGCTAATTTAAGGAAATAAACGCAATTGGGGCTAAAACAATTGGAAAACAACGGGGTGTCAAGCTTAGTGTAAATTTTGGGGCTTAGTTTTCAAACTTGCAAAAGGTCAAAGGCAATTGTACATACAAAACATTTTTGGGCTAAGCAATTAAATACAAATTCTCTAGTCAAGGAGCCAAATTCTTAAAGCGTGAGAAACTCTTGAATATTTACAATCCCTATTAGACATTTTTTGAACAGGAATAGAAAGTGAAATTCATTCACACTTGCAGAAATGGGCCATCCTGGTTATTTTTTTAGAGCAGCTGTTTCTTTCTAATTCAAGAAAAAGAGATCTCAGAGGACTGATACTCTCAAAGCACAAATGAGCTTTTGCCAGCAAGACCACTTAAACATCATTTATCTGAGTTAGCCAACTACAAACAGTTTTTAATTTTTTTCAAAAAGGCGAAGTTGAAAGCATACCTTCATCTAATTTAAACAAATAGTTATGTACATAATGTAGGTAGGTACCTGGTACCTTATCAATTATTAAGCAATATAAATAAAATAATTTGCTCGTGTGGTTTGAGTCTGTAACGTGGCTGAAAATTTAAGTTATAAAATTAGTTATACTACTATGTTTTGCTGAGCAATTATATTGGCTTCTAGCTCCGGTTTAAAATAATTCCCATGTTTAACACAATATCAATTCCAAATTCTTGTTATTGAACTTTAATAAAAACATTTTAAAGCGCGATAAGAGCGGATATAAGGCAAAAAAAACACGGCTATTATTAAAGAAAAAGTGATAATGTCCAAATTCGTTTTCTGTTTCATTTGTTTTCATATGAACCAATTGGATCTCCAAACTCCAAGCCCCCCCCACAGCCAAATCCTAGATCCACTACTGTATCCATCTGCCATAGATTACGTACTTACGAAATGAGGAAACCAAAATAAATATATAAATCGACTTTTTTCTACTATGTCTATCTCACTTATTCTAGCGTTCTCGTTTTCGCTTTCTCGTCCTCAATTGGATTAAGGTATATTCAAATTGAATGAAAAGTAATCAACTTTTAGGACAACATACAACATTTGTGTGTTATTTAATTTGAGGAAAACTTCCCACATTCAATCTCTAATCCTTGATCCTTATACAAACAAGTATGTATATAATACCTCTATAACATACCAACAAATATACTTTCATACATACATAATATATGTTTCTGGACTAAGGTCTCCGCTTACCATGGAAATAAAATGGATTAATGATGCAGAAGTTGTAAGGGGTGAGGTCAAGCTTCTGTTTTTTTTTTTTTTTTTTTGGGAGCCCACTCAGCCTAAAGGACTTTCAAGGAGAAAGCTACAATTATCGCACTGATACATATTACGTGTTTACACGCTCGAACGCAAAATTTATGTTCGTGCTTATTTTTGTTTTCCTTTGATATGAGATGAATGTGGATTATTGTATTTTTATTTTTTTTTGTTTTTTACACGTGAAAATTGTTGTTGACGAGGTTGTCCTGGCTCTTCTGAATTCTGAGTTCTGAGTCCTCTTGTATAACATGAAATTTAATCAATTCTGAGGCTGATGACGTGGCATTATTCCATATTGTATTTTTGTTCTTTCATACTTTTTTGATAATTGTTTTTTTTTGGATAAAACTTAAGTAAACGCACAGACGTATAATTGGATTAATTTTCGATATAGGTTAAACAAGTAGGTGTACAAAGCTTCACGGTTCATAATTTAAGAAGAAGATATACATACATAACATATACATACATAGCTACATATGAATGTATGAACGGAATCAGTTGTTGAATAGTTTGGGTCTGTTCTGTACATCAATTGAAAATACGATACCAAAATTAAATTACAGGAATTTCAGCCCTCACTAAAGTAGCAATGTAGCTACTCAACCCACAATGCATGGTACAAACAAAGGCACAGCCAGCATTTCCGATAGATATATTTTGACCTTTTACATATGTTTTTTGTTAATATTTAAGGATTTTTTTCAGTCCCCATAAAATATAAATTTTTTTTAAATTTTATTCAGTTATGTATTCTTGTTTTGCATGAATAAGAAAACAATGTCAGATAGTATGCAGTAAAAGTTAAAATGTCAGCTTATATAAAAATTGGAAAAGTAAAGCCTCTCGGCTAAAAAAAATATACATATGTATCTCCAAAAATAAGTAAATTTTATTTGGTGTTGTAGGGGAAATATTTGCCGTGTTATCCTTCTTATTTGTGAAGAGAATACAGTTGTTCAATTAATTAAATGTATTATGAGAATTGCGAATGAGAATGAGTAAAGCGGATACTTCCTACTTAACAGTAATTTGTCATAACTCATTGAAAATGGTATTGCGGGTATTTTCACTCCATGACCATTTAGCTCTTGAATAAACCATGATGTGGTTGGAGAGATATTTTCGACTTCAAAACACCGAAAAGTGGAATAATACGATTCATCATTTGGAGCTTGTTATTATGTACATCTTGTAATGTAATGTGTCATACACAGTAATGTGTCATACATCGTTAAAAATGTTACTGCGTGAACTTCAGTTTTTTATATGGCCGTTAAAATGTAAACCATCGGGCTTTTGATATATTTCGGCATTAAAACGACAAATAGAGCAATAATGAAATACTTCACCAACTCTTCAATAAAATGTTATACGTGTCGTTTACAAAGGGCATTAGGCATTCTTCACTTACTCAAGGTTCAGGAAGTGTGGTTCGCGAGATATGAGACCAAACTGAAAGCTTTACTAACTCCAATTTTTCAGTGCGTTTTATATTCATACTTAATCACAGAAACATGGTCTTCAGTCATTTTAAACCTCGAGTAAGCTAGGAATAAGCCGAGTAAATTTTAAATACTCCGATTTTATGGGGAATCAGAATTGAATTCGGATTCCATTCCATGTAGACCTGAATCGTTTTCAAACAGGATCCGATTCCACTTTGCGAGCTGAATCGAATCGAAAAATACAAGTAGACCTAGATTGAAAAATTAAATGGTCGAGTTTTAACTGTGTGTGTGTGTATGATGTGTATTTCAATAGGCTTCTGTTTTGTTGTTTTTTTTTTCTCTCCTATTCACCATATTCAAAAACCTAATTCGCACGCATACAGCAAAGTTAAAGTGTCACTTCAAGTGTACTTATATTCTATTTGAATTTGATTCAGTGAGTTCGTATATCTACATACACTCCTCGTCAACTGAATACGCACAAACATTTTTGAATATATTTTATCCATTTTTCCAAACAGTGATGGTTATTATGCCATCTGTTGATGGTAAAAATTTTCCTAACATATAAATAACAGAATTTCAAAGTTTTATCCAAAAACAACCGTGAGTTTTTCCTTCAACCACTTCCAAAGTGTAACTTATGCAAAGTAGAAGTTTTTTTTTGAGTCATCTGAATAGGTACAAAAATTAAAATTGGTATTGGAATGGAATGAAACAAGTTTTTGTTTAAGTTTAGTAGTGGGTACTTCCACCTTTATTTTTAATTACTTCGTAAATTCGATCCGGCATGGAATCGTATAGCTTTTTAATGTAATTTAACGAAATTTCGCTCCACCCTAATTTGATTGCAGAAATCAAGGTTTCTTTGTCTTCGAACTGACGACCACCCTCATAAACTTTGCGTACTAACCATCCCCAGACATTTTCTATGATGTTTAGATCAGGTGAGTACGGTGGCCATTGAAGCAACTGCACTTGTTGCTCCTCTATCCATGTTTTTATTATTTTTTTTTGCGCGCTGAGTGAATAGGCGCATTATCATGTTGGTAGGTCCAGTTTATGGGTCCAAAGATGTTAGAAAATTTAGGAAAATTTCTTTCCAAAATTACTTTATACCCAGCTGCTGTCATTCTTGATGTTACAACCTCGAGCTCAACTGTTCCATAATAACTGACTGCTCCCCATATCATGACACCTCCTTCACGACTATGATGGCGCTTTAAAAATCTTTTTTCTTTTCTTAAGTCGTGAAAATAGAAGTTGAACCCATCAGGGCCATCGAAATTAAACTTTTTTTCATCTGAAAAAACCACGTGATACCATTCTTTTTTCCAACTCATGTGAAGTCTTGAAAAATCTAATCGCAACATTTTCCGTCTCTCGTCAAGTGGTGGTTTTTTCTTAAGTTTCATTCGTTTAAGATGGCTTGAGTTGTTAATTACTCTTAATACTGTTGAGCAACTTGCGTTTACGCCGACTTTTTGTTTTATTTTTGCCACAGAATCAGAAGAATTTGATGCACATCTTAAAATTCTTCGTCTCTCAGCTGCTGTTGTTGCTGTTTTCTTACCTCTGTTGTACCTGTTTTTGCCGTATGCATCTTTATTTTTCAAGTAAGAATAAACTACATTAAAACTTCGGCCAACTTTATCAGCTATTGCACGTCCAGTTAGGCCTTGGTCTCTAAGTAAATCGATTTAAGCTTTTTCAACACTGTTAAGACACGTAGATCTACCCATTTTTCTTAAAATTTGAAATCAAGAATTAAATTTTACTGAAAACACTAAAATCGTTAATTTAAACTGTCAAGCACTCCAAAAAACTTATAAACAACGAAGAAAATGGCGTTGTACCTATTCAGTTGACTAAAAAAAAACTCCTACTTTGCATATAAAACACTTTGCAAGTGGTTGAAGAAAAACTCACGGTTGTTTTTGGATAATTCTTTCGGAATTATCTGCTTAACATCTTAAGGGAATAGTTAGCATCAACAGATGGCATAATAACCATCACTGTTTGGAAAAAATGGATAAAGTATATTAAAAAATGTTTGTGCGTATTCAGTTGACGAGGAGTGTATATCGAAATCTCAATTCGATTCGATCGTCGAATCCTGTCATGTAAACGGAGTAAAAGACAAGATTACCCTCACCTACTTATGTATTATGAAACTAATTTACATTGAATCTGACAACTACTTCATTATAACCAAACAGGGAAGTATCCTGAAGGAGTTCGAGAGATCATTAGGTCTTTTTTCCTTATAAGAACTTCTGTGTTGCCAGCTTCAAGTATTGAGAACCCAAGTGGCATGTTTCCCATACGATACAGCTCACGGTTAGTAAAAAATAATAAGATGTCACAGCAGGAAAGAAGTGAGGCTGTCTAAAGGATACAAGCTCAAAACAAAAGCCTGCCCAGCGATATAGAGAAAATGATAGCACACAAATCAATAGGTAAAATTTTTTCAGCAACCTGTATAACGGCGATTATGAATTAAATTCCACTTTCATGAAGATTGTCACACTGAATCTGTAGACGACGCTATGCGAAATGAGAGGGAAGCAAGCTAAGCAAGGTAAGAGGAAAGCATAGCCGTTCATTCACCCTAAAATCGTTCTTAAGATGATTTCTACCCTATTATGTGAACGCTTGAACCCGTTTTTGGGGTCCATATTACAGGAGGGAAACATTTATGCACTCAGCACATAAATATATGTTCTTATCATATAGATTTTTTTTTAATTTAATTTTGAACTAAACTATATAGTCTGGAGAAATCAAAGTTTGTAGGTGAGGGAGTTGAAGAGTGAGGAATGAAACTAGCAAAATGTTCACCATTGTTTCGAGTGGAATAATAATATTTAATTTCTAATTCATACAAAATTGTTTGTTTCTACTAAGAAAGTATAATCTACTGTTAAGCACAACCTAAAATTCTAACGAAAATTATTGGGCGTGTTGGGAAAAACGAGGTATCGCAGAGTTTGCTCTGTTGTCCAAAGTATTTTGATTTTTTGCTGAAGCCCTCTGAAATCACCTTTCCTTGAATACTCCTTTTATTTGTTTTTTGATTCTCAAACTGACAAAAATCCAACAGCAATTAAAGCCGTTTTATGTAAATACGCGTTCGTCGCGCAGTTTTTGCAGAAAAAAAGAACATTCTGCTGAAAAAAGTAAGTTCTGCTGAAAAAAGTTAATGTAATAGCTTCGAAATACTTGTATACATACGTATTATCAGGATATTTGTCTATCACAGAATCACGGAAAGAATTGAAAAATCACCAATTGCAAAATTTTTGGTTGTAATTTACGAAACTCTTTTTTTTGTAAATCAAGGCACTTTTATTAAAAAATAACTGAACATTTTGTAATTTACTACTCAAATCATCGTAAAAAGCTAAATTTTATAATTCGATAAATATTATCAAAAGCTATAATTCGAGCTTGTTGACTTGAAAGTAAATTACAAGTTTTTGAATCGCAATCTACTACTTAAGGAGTAATTTAATTTTACAACTTATTGATCTTGTTTTGCGAACTTTAAATGGTGATTTTCATTTTCTCAATGCTCAAACCAGCAAAATGTAAGTAGCTACGATATAAATATTGGCCCCACACGATCGCAATTTACGAAAATAGGTATTTGCAAAACTATACAGTAAATTACAATTTTGTAAGGCGTAATCTAACACTTCAGGGGAATAATTTAAATATTTATTTGGTGATTTGAACCAACCAACAGGTAAATAAGTTTTTGAAGTGATTAAGTTTCAACATGGTCCCATTATATCGTGCGATGGCCTAGGTGGTAGCGTGTTGGATTGATATGCGGAAGGTACCAGGATACACATTTCAGAATAAAATGGAAGCGGATGCAAACACAACACCCGTGTGTGGACAAAAACAACAAAATAAAAATACACGCAAATCAACATTTCGACCACAATTCGCAGATTTGGAAATTTTCATTTTTTTTTTTTTTTGACTACGAAATAATAATAATAATTCATTTTGTATGCCCGTAATAAAAATAAATAAAAAAAAATGCTACCTAGAGTAGGGATCGAACCCACGACTCCAGGTTAGCCATCAAACACTATATCCAAATTGATATAAATTGATATCAAATTACGATTCGCTAATGGCAATATTTTTTTTCCTGGATCGTGTTGAAATATAATTTTTGAGTGTCAATATCTTCATTTCGATCATTTTTTAATATTGCAAACAAAAAGTCTTAATTTAGTTATTTCCAATCCAAGGTCCAAAATTGGATTCATTTCTCGTGATTTGTAGCTTATTTTTCTTGATCTGATCTAAGAATTCTTTCCGTGATGTTTCGTTTCAAATATAAGCCGAAAGCTCCAAAATCACTTTCTCCCAGTGCGAAAATTTAATTTAAAAAATTTCGTTTTTTTATAATTTTTGTAAAGGTTTTTTAATCCATCATCATCGTAGGCATCCTTCAATGCAATTTAACAATTTTTACCTTGACAGATATGTAAGACAGTAAATTTTGGCTTGTTGTTCGGCATAGTTCTCTTAAAATAATATAAGAAATAATTTTCTGCGCTGCCATGTTTACGAACACAAATTTATTAAAAAACTGCCACCTGCTTGCTTTCTGCGGGCTGAAAAAAAAAATAAAATCGATATACAGAGGCCAAGCAGGCATGCGGCAGATCTGCCTCAGATTTCTGCGATTACGAACTCGCCCTTCATTACTTTATCAGGACAATATCCATTTTTTATTTTTTCACATTTAATTTAAAAATTAAAAGCGTCATTTAACATATGGAGACCGAATGAATATTTAACTTTATTCTTAATGACATCATTAGTTTTAAAGTGTTTTTATTGAAAACGTTTTTATAATGCTGTCTGAATGAATTGGCGTTTAAAAAGGAAAACAAAACAAAAGATTCCTCAGCGGATGGCTTAAAAAAGTCTTTTCTAAAAAGGGAAACCATGTAAGCGTGAAATTAAAAAAAAATATTTCTAAGGCTTAAATGAAAGTTAAATTAAATCATTCAAATCTGTACTCCATAAGTCCCATGCAGCACACATGTTGAGTGTAAAAATCTAAAAAAAATACAAAAACGAAACTTTTCTACTTAAACTCAGAATTAAAGCCTTTTTTCCAATAAATAAAATAAACCCTTTTCAGAAGGATATTTTAGGAATTTTTATTTTCTCTTTAATTGAAAGCATTTTCATATCGAGCTTATGTGTGTGTCGTGTGTGAGCGTTGGTATGTGTATATTTGTGATTCATTGCAATGCTTCTTAATACTATCAGTGTTTCAGTGCTCCCAATCTTTGACGACTAGGGGGTGGATAGGGTGTTTTTTTGTGTTTATTTTTTTGTTCTCATTTCCCTTTTTATTTGAGAAAATAACAAAATTTAACCCTCGAGCGATCCACCATCACTCCATAATACAGACGTTTTTTTGCAGGCAGCACACTGTGTTCCGGCACAATCTTTTCACTGCAAACACTCACTTCTGTTGTTGTTGTTGCTGCTGCTCTGCCAATGCACCAGCATGTGCTGTGTATGTGTGCTGAGCTGCATTCTTGTTTCTTTTTTAAATGTATTACTTTTTTTTTTAGGGAAATAACTTTTAATCTCTTTTACTACGATTTTTGCTTTCACTTTTTTGGAAATATAAATTTCATGTCAGTTTTGGGAAAAAAAAACTTACCCCTGGCACACCCCAGATGAACCGGTGAATCTACAAAGAACGATAAAGATTGAGTACTTTGGCGAAAAATAAAAAAGGGACTTGAATACAGGGGATTATTGGCACAGTGTGGCTGTAGTATGCCAAAAGCCTTTTACTATCCTTTCTGCCAACACACGAAATTATAATCAACTACACAGCTGGAGGACGCGATGCGACGGACCATCGTAGTATGTAGGAGGCGGAAAGCAATTGCCGACATAATAGGTGATGCTGAGGAAAACTGGACCGGTATTGGCACTGTGTATCAGTATCTGGGACATCCTGGCTAAAAGTACAATGAGAAATGTAATGACGATATATACATATACATACACACGAAGTACAATTGGCGCCCACATACTCTCGCGCGAAAATGGCAAAAATCCCGACGAGCGACGCGCTGAATTATTGTTATGCTGGCGTTTATGGGATTCACGGGGCTGTAAGAAAAAACGAAAAACGGTCTTCATAGGCGTCGCACAAATTGCTATTACTGCTTAGTGAGTGTGCACAAATCGTTGCAGCAAGTCAGTACCCTTCTACAATGCCCTCTCCCTGCCCTGTTAAACCGAAATGCACTTCTTGCACAAATAAAGACTATGGATTCTAGGGGCATCTGGTGGTAAAAATAACAAATCTCAATTCAAAAATTGGCGTAGTTTGCTGTCAAAATGCGCATTGTACATTTTTTACCCTTAACTATAGAACAGGCAATTGCACCACCAAGCTAGAATATAAAATGCAATGTTTGTAACACTCTAAGCTCTTCAGAATCCCGCCCTCATATAAAAACATTTCTAGATACAATATGTGTGGGTGTAGGGTGTACAGGGCCGGCCCCAGCTAAACTTGCGCCCTGTGCAAGATTTGTAGAAAGCGCCCCTTTTTTATATTTTCAACAGGAACCAATCCGTTCGAAAACCAATATGGATACGAAACTATCTTAAGATCGATTTACAAACGAAAAAAAAAAAATAGTTATTTCAGCTCCCGTGTTAAGGAAAACTACAACATGGAATAAGAATTTTGTGGACTCAAATTAAAGGCAATTGCTTACTGCTCCATTTGAGTCCGGAACATTCTAATTCCATGGTGTAGTTTTCCTAAACACGGAATCTTAAATAACTATTTTTTCTTTATAAATAAGGGGGGCAGTTGATAATATTTAAATTATAATTACATAATATTTAAATAATAAAAGTAATATCAGTTTGATTTTTTCATTATTTTGAACGCACACTGCTCAGCAAGAAGAAAAAGAATAAATAATTTAACGCTACCAAAACACTCGTCGTCAAGAAACTCGTTGCATTGTGAATTGGGAAACGATTTAATAACTAGAAAAAAAATGACAGCGAATCAAGTCACGCTCTCTTCGCGTTTACTCGATCCATTGTGAATCGCCCTTAAGATAGGCTTTCGCATAGGTTTCCGATCGCGGCCAATAAGAGGCAAAAAATAAAAACAAACTGTTAAAGGACAATGCGCAAAGATGTATGGAGTGTGGGCCCAGCACCAATAAGAACGGCCTTCATATCGTATATAGGTACATGTTTATGCATTCATTATCCGTTAACCGTTTGTCCAAATTCGCTGTGTGTTATTTAATTTTGAATAAAATGAGTTTTAGGGTCACAATTATTTTTTAATATTTTGTGTATTTTTCGCTCGATTTAAGCAATTTTTTGGAATTAAATTCTTTGAACCCATGACATACTACCTGCAGTTTTTCAGATTTTTAAAATTATGTTTACGGCAAACATCAATTTTATGCAAAAAGCATTTTTTGGAGTATTTAATTTGTAAAAAATACAAATATAGGCTTTTAAATAATAGTTTTTATGTCAAAATCATCTCTGGAAAACAAAAAACAAACATCAATTTGTATCTCATTTAACGTAATAAAAATGGGTATTATTTTCAAGGTTTTAAATTGCAATTCGTAAAAATTGGACAAAACAACCACCAAACCATCCTTATATATACTATTAGGGGTTCAATTTTTTTTTAACTTATTCCTTATTTAGTAACGAAGAAAATGGTTGTACATTTTTTACGAAATGATTCTTAAATAGACCAAACAAAAAAATATTAATAAAAAATAGAATATTTTTTTCCTTTTTATGGTACTATAATATTTTTATCTCACCGATTTCAAAGAAGAATACTATTTCAGAAAAAGAACTACAAAATCAAGTACGAGTTTAACAGTTTGTCTAAAATAACGATAATGAAAACGAAGATTTAGTGCAAACATGGTTTTTTGTCTACTCGTTCAAAAACGACGACCGAGCTTTGATTTTGGACTATTAAGTTATTTTTGTGTAAAACAAGGACCTGGATTTGTGATTTTTGTATATGATAAAAAAGAGACTAACTTAAAAGTAACTTAAAATAGGTAAGAAACTGACTGGGTTAAAAATCCTTTAGTAGGTACCAAACGAACAAAATATTAAATTTTTTGTTTATAATTTTTTTTAAACATTTTGTGCCCGTCAGCCCGTTTATAAATGTAATACCAATTTTTTCGTTACTAAATAATGAATAAGCTTAAAATATTTCAACCCCTTATAATAATATATAATGGTGGTTTTGGGGGTCGTTTTGTAAGTTGTTTTGTCTTACTTTTACGAATTGCAAAAGATTAAAAACAATACCTATTTTTATTCTGACAAATGAGATAAAAACTGATATTTTTTGATTTTTTCCAGAGATGGTTTTGACACCAAAAATATTATTTAAAAACTAATATTTGTTTTTTTTTTACAAATTAAATGCTTCAAAAACTGCTTTTTGCATAAAATTGATGCTTGCGACCCTTAAACATAACTTAAAAAATTCAGGTATTCTATCATGGGTTCAAAGAACTTAATTCCAAAAATGGCTCAAATCGACCGAAAAATACACAAAATATTAAAGAAAAACTAAGGAAAAAAAGGATTTGTTTACCCATAAACTCATTTTAATCAAAATTAAATAACTTTTGTCACACAGCGAATTTGGACAAATAGTTAATGGATAAGGAATGCATAAACAAATACCTTTATATGATATGAAGGCCGTTCTTATTGGTGCTGAGCCCAATTTGTCCATTGTCCTTTGACAATTTTTCTTTCTATCTTTATACCTAATTAATACATTTTGATATATTTTAAAAAAAAATAAACTATTAAATTTTAACATCGCAAAGATATATACATATAATTTAAAAGCATTTTATTTAAATGGTCATTCATTACTATGAACTACATTGCATAGGTAAAGTCCGCCCTTTTGTTAAGCAAAACAATTTTTTTTTAAATTCATGCAGTTATTATTTTGCACTTTAAATGCAATCCGTTATGTATACCTTCAGATAGATCTTTGAAAAATACAAGGTGAGTTCATTTTGCCTAAGGTTTAATTCACTCCATTCAAATACGTACATTTTCTACCACTTTGTGCAATATTTGTGCACTCATGAAAAATTTTTTTTTGATTTTTTGGTTAGGGAAAATTTTAAAATTGGTCAGGGAAAGTCAGGGATATTTATTTTGAAAAAAAATGGACACCATGTAGTAGGTAGCACAGCAACCTACCTGTTCTCTTTTTCGGATACATTTTTTTTGTTGTTTTTTTCGTAGATGAGAAGTCACATAAAGAGGTACGGTGCGTAATACAAAACCTGCACGTTCTAGCCCACATGATTCAGTATAAATAAGTATTTTTCGTTGTCATATTCTCTATGTTAATTTTGGGACTCAGTGTGCATGAAATAAATCTTGCACATATATGAGGTGGCATGGAACTTTTTTGTGTTTAATTTTTTTTTCTTTTGTACGAACAGGCTGAAATATTTTAAAATTAGGTAGGTAGGATTAAACTTGCATGGGTCTAGTGGGATTTTTAGTTCTACGATATCTTGAGTTAAATTTTCCTTGAATGCAACAATGAAAGTGATGTTAGTTTATGTGCAAGAAATAACTTAGCACGGTTGTGATGGATGTTATTTTGGGATTATTTGAAGAATGTTTGTGGTTAAAATGCAAATGGCAGTACATATTTGTTTGCGCAACATCAGATTACATTTTCTAGCTCATGGTAATGCGCCCCCAGCATTTTGAGCCCTGTGCATTTGCACATCTTGCACATATGGTTGTTCCGGCCCTGAGGGTGTAGGGTGTGTTTTTATTTTGTTTGTCCTGTCGCTCTGGTACTCTGTGGCACAATAATTAAGGACACCGCAACACTACTAGACTAGAGCACCACCATCACCGAACACTGAAACTCCGAAGCAATGTGAAATAAATATAAATTGCTTTTTGTTTAAATAGCGGCACAACGAAATGGATATAACTTCAGTGTTCAGTGTGCAATCAGTGCTAGAGAAGCTGTAAATTATATCTGGTGCCACAATAATACACATTCACACCAGCCAGTCGGGCTCGTGATGCAGTTTCACCAACTGAATTGTGTCACATGCAGCGTGCAACAACATAAGGTTTACAATGTACCTGCACCTACTCAACTACCTGGCTTTTGATAGCAGCAGGTGGTGCTTCCCGCATAAAGTTTTTTAATTCTGTTTTTTTTTTTTGCTATTTTTTTTAAATAAAATCAGATTCGAGAACAAATGAATATAATTTTGTACAACTTTTATTGTGATATGAATTTATGCTTCAATAAATCGCACCTGCAATTTGCCACGAATGTATTCTTCTGTAATTGGAAATTTGTCAGAGAATAAATTAATAAACTGTAATTTTTTTCCCCATCATAGAAACAAAATCATAGAAATTAACAAAAAAAAAAAAAAATCACGCATACGCCCGAGTGAACGTTTTTGTCAACAAATAACTTTTCCGTTACATTTTGAAATTTTGTGTAAATAATTTAAATATTTGAGTACAGTTGATTTTTTTTAATAGAAAAGAAAAATATAAAAAACACATAAAATGATTATATCTTACTCTTTCCAAGAAATTAAATCATACATTTTGTCAAAACAACATTTTCTACGAATCGACATAAACAAAAATTAGCTTGAAGCAAATTATCCTTACTTGTATGTGTTGTTTTTTTCTATAGGAAGAAGGGAGGGACATGAGCAAATAAATTAATTGATTGATAAACTCGTTAGTTGTTTTTTTTTTGTTGTTTGTTCTGTATTATTTGTCTATGTGAGGCTGAAATAGATTAATCACGCACACATATAAGACTAATACAGAGAAAATGCTAACGGCTTTTAACAATAAAAATAACCTATCTACTCATCTGAACTTTACATTGATTCTGGGACATGTATTTATCCGTAAAAAGTAATGAGATCTAAAAGTACGGCAAGTTCTAAGTTTATTAATGTTAAATATCAAATATTTTAAGTAGAGTAATATTGACGAACCTCAGAATTATCAGGGAAATTTGTTATTTAATGATTACTGACTTAAATTGAGTTGGTTTACTAGTCAAGTTTTCATTTTAAAATTGAGAAATTAGGTAATAAAAGAAAATTTGCCAAGTAAACTAACTCAATTTAAGTCAGTAATCATTAAATAACAGATTTCTCTGATAATTTTGAGGTTCTTCAATATTACTCTAGTTAAAATATTTGATATTTAACATTAATAAACTTAGAACTTGGAGTACTTTTAGATTTCATTACTTTTTACGGCTGACTTGTTACGCAAAGGTTTTTGTATACAGAAGAACTTGGCTCATTTTTTAATATTTATGTTTTTGGTGTGATTTCACTAGTTTTTGCATAGATTCTTTTTTTCAGGAAAAAGTGGGTAGATGAAACGCCCCTGCATGAAAAAGTTCATGATTTCAACTTTGTCTTTGTAAACACCTGAAAACTAACCACTTTACCAAATTTCATAATCCCACACAATATATTTAATATTAATTATGTGAAAATAGGTGGTTGCCATGTCCACTGAATGTAAAATCTCAAAGTTTAAATTTTCCCTTTGCTTCCATGTCAAGTCCTATCGCTCCACCAAATTTCATCACTACACGGCGACTATCAGAAGCTCTATACATAGTTAATATCAATTCTGACAAAATGGGTGGATGCCACGCCCCTGAATGGATAATTTTAAATGTTCCAATATTTCCTTTGTGTTGACCACATGATCCACCAGTAGACCAAATTTTATTAGTCTGCAACAATCCGAAGTGATCATTAATAACAATTCTGAGAAAATGGGTGGATGCAACGCCCCCTGAATGTTTAATATCAAATTTTCAAGTTTAGCTTTTATTTACAGTTCGAGTTCTACCGCTCTACCAAATTTCTTCATTCTACGGCAACCAGAAGTGCTCCATATAATTGATATCAATTCTGACAAATTGGACGAATGCCACGTCCTCTGCATGTAAAATCTCAAATTTTAAAATATTGCATTTACTTGCACTTTTATCCCTACCGTTCTATCAAACTTGATCATGACAGTCAGAAGTGCTCCTCATTATTGATATCAAATCTTATTCAAATGGGATGATGCCACGCCTCCTGAATGTCAAATTTTAAAATTTTCCCTTTGTCTGCACTTTAAGCCCTACTGCTGTATCAAATTTCATAATTCAATTCAACATCAATTCTATTAAAATGGGCGGGTACCACGCCCCCTGAATGAAAATTCTCAAATTTTAAAATTTTTCTTTTGCTTGCATTTTAATCCCTACCACTGTACTAAATTTCACCAATCTACGACAATCAGAAGTGCTCCATGTAATTTATATCAATTCTATGAAAATGGGCGGGTACCACGCCCCCTGAATGGAAAATCTTTAATTGTTCTTTGTATTCACCACAAGGCCTGCTGTTGTGCAAAATTACAAGATTCTAAGATTTCGGGAAGTGCTCCATAATTTTGATGATCTGTCAGTGAGTGAGTCAGTGAGTCAGTTACGGATTTAGCGATTTTTGCAGTCTTATATCTCGGGAACCACTGATGCTAAGGAATTGAAATTTGGTGAGTTGTCTAAACCTGGTGAGTTTAGCAAATGCTGCGAGTTTGAAGTTTCGGACTTTATTGGTACTGAATTTAGAGGGGGGTCAAAAATCGCCTGAGTTTGATCCTGTAAAAGTGCCAGATCCTGTGCAGTGCCAGAACTTGGCTGGGCACTACCGTGCCCTTTGATCTCGGATGCCAACAGCGCAAACTGTTTTTTTCGTATAAAAAGTTAGCAAACAGTTAACAACTTATTGTTAATATTTATGAAATGCCCTGCTGACTTTATACATCTAATAATTTTGTTTGCAAAAATTCCTTTTTATTCAAGAAATCATATAAGTTTTTCTATAGGTGATTCAAAAAGACCAGGAGAGTGGAGAGATGGATGTAAACCAAACTAAATATTTATTTAGGTAGACTTGCATATGGTTCATGACTTAGAGGGTATTTTTTTATGTTAATCTTCAAAAAGTAAGAGTGGTGTTCTAAGCAATTTCGGATAATGCAATCGTAAAGACCTTGAAATTCAAGAATCTAACATAAAAATTCATTTGATTAAACGCTATAATTTAATTTTCTCGTTGAAACTGCTCAATTTGTCGCTTGGCAATTAGTTCTCCAGACAATAACCCAAACATATCCAAATGGATGGCAGTTTTTTTTTAAGATGAAGGTCTTAATCCGTCTTTTCATATAATTAAGAGCACTGTTCAGATTCCTCAAAATTTCACCCTGTTAATAATTTTGTCTATGTCAAAGCCTTTTATTTGGACTAGGGAGCTTTTCAAATATAGTTTCAAGCTTGTGAATTATTGAAAATATTTTATTATAGTAAAGATCACTCATTAAATAATATATTAAACGACCTTTCGCTTATTCACAAAAAAATGTAATTTTATTTATATTTTAATTGACATTAAATATTTTATGTTTTTGATAAATAATATAAGAACAAGTAATTTGGCTAAGATATTACATTACTTTCTTCTTTTAATAATATAATATTTTTTCAAAATACATACATTTATTTGATGTTTAGTGTTTATGGTGTTAAATGTTACTTTCCTTTGTTTATTTTATTTTTTTGTTTAATATATGTAGTTTCTTTCTTTTTCTTCTTCTTTTACTTTCTTTTCTTGTAACGTTCTTACTTTTCATATTTGTTGTTCTTTTGTTTTCTTTTGAGTTCTAGTCTCCTCTTTTCCTTAACTTTCTTATGTTTCTATCCCTTACTTGCTTCCTTCTATTAACCTTTAATTTTAATTCTTCATTATCTTAAGTTTTTGCTTTCTTATTCAATTCCCTTTTCTTCTCTTTTCTTTTCTTTGATTTTTTAATTGTTATCTTGCTGGCCAACGATTGTGGCAAGCTGTCCAATTATATTATGTCCATTTTACATGCAAAGAAAAATAATAAAAAAAAAATAAGCAATACAAATTAACCATACGAAAATCGGCATTCAAGCCACACAACGGTATTTAAAGCATGTGACAATCGGCATTCAAGCCACACAAGCGGGATTTAAACTCTTCAAAAATCCGGCATTTAAGCCACATAATCGGTATTTAAACCCTTAAACAACTGCATTTAAGACACTATCGGTATTTAAACCATGTGACTAACATGCAATCCAACTTGTTTTAATCGGTATTTAAACTATATCACTTACAACAAAGTGCACAAAACCAAACACATTGTACATTATTGTTTGACATCTTCTTAGTATTCCACGTAACTGACTGTGATTGTTTAAATATGAACATATTTATGTGAACGTAATGTAACATTATTTGCATTTCTTATCTTCTATCTTCTTTTCCCTTCAGTTCGGGTTTAACTCGCTTTCGAAGTTTTTTTTCTTTCATTTCTCGTTTTTTTTTTTTTTTTTTTATTTTTTTTGTTTGTTTATCTTCTTTTCTCTTCCTTCCTGTTTTATTATTATTTTCTTCTTTTATGTTCCTTTGTGTTCCTCTTTTCCCTTGTTTCCTTTCCTTCATTTTCAATTTCATTTAATTTATTTTCTGTTCATTTACTTTTCTTTTCTTCTTTATTTTCTATTCATTTTTCCCTTTCTTTTTCCTTTTTTTTAATATCTTCTTTAATTTAGTTTTCTTTTCTTCTTTTCTTCTTTAATTTTCTTTTTTTTACCCTTACTTTCTTCTTTTACGTCTATTTTTTAATTTCCCATTCGTGATTCGTCTTCAACCTTGTTTTCTTCTCATATTTTCAGTTATGTATGTACTTTTTATTCCTATTTTACCTTCCTTTCAGTTCCTATCCTTTAAATTTCTTTTCTTCGTTATCTTCATTCTCCTTTTTTTTTCTTACGCAAATTAGTTAAAGTTACATACATGTACATAGTTATTTATAGTCTTGAATATTTTGTTCCTTTATTTTCCTGCCTTGCTTTTTATTGTTTTGTCCTATTCTTTTCTTTTAAATTCGTTTTATATTCTTTTCTTTTAAATTCTTTTCTATTCCCCAAATATTTTCCATTCTTCATTTTTCTAATTTTTTTTTTTTAATTCTTTTTCATTTGTTTTGTTTTATTTTGTTCTAACGTTTTATCCGATCGTTCATTTGATTTATCCTCGTCGCCAATGTAAAGATCACTAATTAAATAATATATTAAACGACCTTTCGCTTACCCTGAGCCTACACGGGCAAGTACTGGCAAGCAAGTTGCTTAGCAAATACATTTTTTTACTCATACATACAAACCTAAGCAACTTGCTCGTCGACTGGCATGGATTTTCTGAAGCCAGTAAAGAAGCAAGTTGAAAGGCAAATGGACTCATTCAAACTTTTATATAAAGCGATATCAAGATAGCTTCTCGTGAAATATTTGGAATTGAATATTCAACTTTTAATGAGGAGAGGGACCAAGAAATTTAAACATTTCAAAAATAGGCAACAACTGTCAAATATGATTGAAGGATGGCTATGATTATGATGGATTATACAAAATATCTTTAAAATCTTAATTTTGCGAGTGTATATTTTTTGCTTGGAAAAAATGAGAGTTTTGGGGATTTCGGGTGACATTTGGAACATTCTGTTACCGATTTGTCAATCCATAGGCTGTCAAATCAAACTGAAAGATTGCTACGGAGATGATGAATTGCGGGAAAAGGCGATTTTAGCGCTTTTGGGTGACATTTGGAACGAAATATTCCTCACACGACGTAATTTAGTTTCTTAGCTATCTATCAAAGTATGAATTGTCAAATTCCATTAAAGGATGCCTATGATAACGATGGATTAAAAATCACCCAAAAAGCCGATTTTTTAAAGAATTATTATAAAAAAAATTCGAAATTTTGTAAATTAAATTTTTAAATAAAAAAACCGAAATTAATGATTCAGATGAAGTACAAACCCATGTGAGATTGCGACTTTGTGGTTTTATTTTCATTTTCGTCATTAAAGTACGATTTACCATATTTTAAGCAATTTTAATCAAAATGTAAGACCCTAGAAAGGCTAGCAGAACGTAGCCAATAAAAAACTTGAAAGCAACTTGCCCGTCAAGTTGCTTGCCGCCTACGTCACAGCATATTCACCTATAGGCATTAGACAGTCAATCTATGTAGCCACCTGCTTGCCAGTACTTGCACGTGTAGCCTCAGGGTTATTCACATTAATAAAAAGTAATTTTATTTATATTTTAATTGACATTAAATATTTTCTATTTTTGATAAATAAGATAAGAACAAGTAATTTGTCTAAGATACTACAATTATCATTTATTGTTAAAATTCAAAGAAACTTGAACATTTGTAAGAATAAGAACGTGTATGTGTCTAGAACAAAGAAAAAGTTTTCCTGTTGAAAAGAACACCTATAAAATTAGCTTTGAAAAATATTAATTTGAATTTTTGTGCAAATATTCATTTCTAAAAGAGCATTTCAGTTAATGTGTTAATTTAATGCTCAAACTTAAGAAATATCTTTTTTTATCCATGGTCTTATTTTTGTTTCTTTTTTTTTCGATCCAAATCTTTATAGTTTACCATTTTTTGTAAAAGGTCAAAGTATTTACACCATTATCTTGAGCCTGTCAGCCTGGTGTCACATCCCTAATAAAACAAAATACCAGAATCGCCTTTGTCACATTCTAATTCATTTATTCACTGTGAAATATCAATTTGCTAAAATAAAAAAAAAAATAATAAAAAAAACAACAAAATCCCTCAAGCCTTTCCAAAACCCGCACAACATTAATAAATCGTTAATGTTTAATGAAGCGTATAATGACATAATCTTCTTTTAATTTTATTTGGCAATAAATAAAATGAGTTTCAAATTACTATAAATAAAAGAAAAAAATAAACCAAAGAAACAACATTTTTCCTCGTTACAGAGAAAAATCTCAGAACATTAACCTTCTCACATTAGGATCGACATTTTGTCATTTGCCTTCGAAGCATCCACATCAATTCCACTCTGCCAAGCAATCCATTACTGAAATATCCTGCACATTATACCGAGTAAACGACCAAGGAAACCTACCTGAAAATGTATACATATGGATATGTTTTGCTTTGTTGCGTTTTGTATAGCTGTTTTCGTGGTTTTCTAACTACTTGGCATTCTCATGTATCAGGTAATTTAAATCGACATCTTTCTCAGCTAAATCTATAAAAATAAAGAACTTTAATGACTAAATCCACATACCGGCAGCTTGCCATAGCAAAAAAATAAAATACAAAAAAAAACTACGGTAAATAAACCCTTTTCAAATTTTCATTCATCAATTTTAAATGTCACTCCGTGGAGGATAATGTGGTCAGCGTCGTCGTCGCCGTCGTCGTTGGCCCTCTTTTTTATTTGATAAACTGAGCTACAAGTTTAGTTTTTAGTTCCATTACCATCAAGATTACTATATATCGCCAGGCAAACAAAACAAAAATTGATAAAAGTCCTTTTTGCCAGAGACTCAAGGGAGTCTTTAAAAACTTTAAGTTATTTAAATTTTTGTTTGCCTCTCGTCCCAATCTCTTGAGACTCGGTGCGGTGGCGGTGGCAGTTTCAGAGAAAGGGTAACCCTGGTGTATCGCGGTCAATGGTAAAGAGTTGGTGCCGTTATTGTTGGTGGTGTAACAACTTATGTAAAACTGGTAAAAATGTATCCCCTCGTTCACATGCAGTCATGTTTAGTTCATTCCACTATTTTATATATTATGGTTATGGTTGACCATTGAACTATGTGAGTTTGAAAACCATCAAATAGCCAGCGCCAACGTGCCTCTATAACATTTTGCCAACCTTAAATCCTTTTAACATTACCAACTGGTAATACTATCAAGATCCAGGGGCGGATCTAAGTCAGGAGAGGTAGAAGGGTTGTGTAAATCCCAATTTTTAAATTTATTTGTTTTAAATTTAGTTTTAGAACTAGATTATTCTATCTTCAATCTTCTGTCTTCTATCTTCTATCTTCTATCTTCTATCTTCTATCTTCTATCTTCTATCTTCTATCTTCTATCTTCTATCTTCTATCTTCTATCTTCTATCTTCTATCTTCTATCTTCTATCTTCTATCTTCTATCTTCTATCTTCTATCTTCTATCTTCTATCTTCTATCTTCTATCTTCTATCTTCTATCTTCTATCTTCTATCTTCTATCTTCTATCTTCTATCTTCTATCTTCTATCTTCTATCTTCTATCTTCTATCTTCTATCTTCTATCTTCTATCTTCTATCTTCTATCTTCTATCTTCTATCTTCTATCTTCTATCTTCTATCTTCTATCTTCTATCTTCTATCTTCTATCTTCTATCTTCTATCTTCTATCTTCTATCTTCTATCTTCTATCTTCTATCTTCTATCTTCTATCTTCTATCTTCTATCTTCTATCTTCTATCTTCTATCTTCTATCTTCTATCTTCTATCTTCTATCTTCTATCTTCTATCTTCTATCTTCTATCTTCTATCTTCTATCTTCTATCTTCTATCTTCTATCTTCTATCTTCTATCTTCTATCTTCTATCTTCTATCTTCTATCTTCTATCTTCTATCTTCTATCTTCTATCTTCTATCTTCTATCTTCTAAATCCTTCGACACAAGTTTTATAAAACGTAATTCCCCTTTAAGCTTAAATTGAGACCCGCACCTGGTGAGCTCTAACCACCCCGAATCAAGAATTCATTGTATTGACCGAAGGGAATTGTAATAAATTTTTATTTCATTTGGTTAGCTTTTCGTTTGAGATGAAAAAAAATACTCATGTATAGTTTGTCGGTCTTATTTATGGTTTTTTTTTTTTAGTATTTAGATTGGCTTTTCGTGTTGGTTAGCTCATCGTATATATTGAAGTCCTGTCGATGGTTGTTTCCCACGAACGATAACGATGACCTGGGGTTGACTTTGTTTGCTTTTTTATTTACGTTTATTTTTTGCTTTAGATACCCAATTTGGTCAGTTTTGTACGGTTGGGTGCAAATGTGCTGAAATATAATTCAAACTGTAAATAAATTTAAATGTAAAAATAAAAAAAAAAAATACCTACTATAAAAAAAATAACAAACTTCGAAGTTCTTAATTAAATGGTTTCAATTTGGGTTTTATATGAATATATTGTTTCAGTTTATTTATTCTTTTTTGTATAATTTTTTTTTCTAAAGGGTTTGAGTGCATGAGTGTTGTGTAATTAAGGTCAAACTTTTTGTTATAAATTTTAAAAATTATGTAAATAATCATGCACAATTTATTCGAGTTTTGATGAGAGGTTGAAGTGGTTATTAAAAAATTAATTATGATCGCGAATGGATATTCAAATTGGCAATACACAGTTAATGTTCATTATGGTGGTTCTTATTTTTGAAATGTTTGCATTTTTTTGAGTGAGGCCATTGGTTGAAGGTTTTCATTTTAAATTGTCATACTTGGATTGTTGTGTATATCGTTTACATACATATGAAAAATATGTAGCAAAAATTGGTTTATGGCCCCGTACTAAAAATTTCTTTCGGTCTGTTTTAAGTACTGATAACATTAATGAACGTAGGTACTTCTGTTATCTATTGAAATGAATTTTAATATGCAATTTGGATCTCTCGCAATTTTACTGATGAAGCTTTTTTCGAATTTTCATGCTTTTCATATCAAAACCTATATTTTGCATTCAAATCGATGCTATACAAATATCCTTCCTCCTGCAAAGAGTTACGACCAAAATGTTCCAATCAAACTCTAAAGCTATTACTTTAAACACTCAATTGATCACCCTTGTGAACGGCATTTTCTCAATCAAACTTCCATAAAAGGCATAATCATAAAAATTTGCAACATCTATGCTATAGGTACCTAGTACGAGGAGCAAAAACATAAAAGTTTTATTGAGTGTTGGTTAATGCTGAGTGTTGAGTACTGGTGATGCCACTGCCACTTCTATTGCCATAACCGTTCGTTCAGCTTTCCAACAGCTGCCAGGCAAAGTTGTCTTTTATTATTTTTTGTTAATAAGTGTATGAGGTTAGGCACCCTACGTATATGACACTCCTACACCCTAAACACATTTTGCTAGTCGTGTCGAGTTGGATTTTACCACTGGCATCAGAACGTGATTGATATGCATATGTAAGATTATATGAAAACGATCAAAATGCATTTAACTGAACATTTGATGACATTCTTTGTCAATCACAATTCACTAAATTGAAAATGTCAAAGTGACAGTTGCCATATATAGTATAGTGAAAATCTAAAAAATGAACAATTTTGCACGAATCTAGATCTCTATGTATAGATGTCTCATGTTAAAATGACAAGAAATTTTAAATAGAAATTTAAATGAAATGACAGACCGATGTACGATAGAATAGCAAAAGTAATAATTTACGCCATCATCGACAGGCGAAGCTGAAATTAAAAATCGAGATTACTTTAACAACAAAGTGTGAAAACTAATAAAGTCAAATGGGTGTATTCAGTGGGACACACGAATGGTTTGACATTAATACGATTGCGTGTTTTATCAGAGTAAGTATCTTCGAGATGATAATTGTGGCAATATTGTTTTGCTGGCTGCTGCTGTCGAGTTGGCAACCAACGCAACGCCAACGACACGACGCGACGACGACAGACGGCAGCTCTACTGAAATACGCTTGTCACGTACCTTTTCGCTCTGAATTGTGACATTTGCATACAAATTTGGAAAGTCCTTTATGTGAATTATGTAGATATACCGAGAAGGGGATTTTCGCCTGTTGTCTTACGCGTACTTTATACGTTCTACCATTGTATACACGCAGGATATATAATAGGCATCGGTATCTGTTCTGCTGTTATGTTACTTCAGTCAAAGCAATCCCATTATATTCGATTGTTTGTCGATGCTTTTCACATTTCATGTCATTTGTTTTCATCTATCGAATGGCAACAGATTATGTGAGTTGGTTAGGTATATTTGGATTGAAAGAGTACCTTACCTAACCGATTGTTGATGCAGCGTACCTATCCAAATTGCATACCGTTATTTTGATAATTCGCTGAGCGTGTTTGATTTATTTTCAATATATATTTGTGTTATAGGTAGGGTTTATCTAATAAATTAATATTTGTTGAGGATTATAAAGATAATTCAAACATTCACCTTTTTCTCCGGCAACTTGTTAGGTCTTTCAATAGAGAAATTCGTCTGCGCGCCGAAATGATTTAAATTAGGCATCGAGTCGCCATCGGCGGATTCACAGAAGCGGATAACTATCGATTTCAATATTGATTATAATCTCTAGTTTCCACTACCTAAAACAATCTATAGTTTTTAATCTTTAACGATTGTTTTTAAATTCGGTACTTTTTATTTGAATATGGAAGAATACAATTGTCGAGAACTATCGATAATTTATCGATTGTTTCACATTTATTATCGATATAGACTAAGGATTTTTCTCCACCTCTAATTTTTTAATGCTGTTCGGTTGTTCGGGTCTCTGAATACTAAAAAAAAGAGAAATCGCTTGGCCGTAAGTGGTGTGCTTCTGACGCCATTTTGACAAAAAAAAAGTGTTTCAGACTTCCGGACACGAGTCGATTTTTATGTGCAGTGAAATGAAAAAGAAATGACTTGATTCTGATCAATTTGGAATCAGTTTTCAACTAATCTTTCAAAACAAGCCAATTTCAACGGAATGCTAGCATACAAAACGGTGGAAAGTTAGTTTAAGCTCAATTTATAAAAATAGAAAAAAGTAAACCTAACAAAAAGGAAAAAGAACGTAACAGGTAACGAAAAAAATTAAATTTTAAGAAATGTTTTTTTCTTTTTTTATATTAAGCGCACGCTGCAGGGGTTGTGACTACCCTTTACATGTTATACAGATGTAACTGTCAATTTCAAATGATAAAAAAAAAAATTAAATTTGGGTGGCACAACGGCTCGTGAAGAACCAGGGCCTAGTGACTAACAGCTCGCAACCATTCCTGTGTGCGCCTGTCGATAGGAATGTAGTAGCCCGTAGCGTAATGGTTAGTGCGTTCGACTGTCACACTGGAGGTCTGGGTTCGCTTCCCAGCCTCGTCCACCTAAAAACTAAAAAGTTTTTTTTTCAGGGCTACTGCCTCTTGCGAGGAATTGACAAATCCTCCAAGAGTATCACTTGTCACGAATAAGTGCTTCTCGTCTAGCCGTTCGGATTCGGCATACAATTGTAGGTCCCATTTCATTCCAATTTCAAATGAAGGATGGCTAAAAATGGTTTAATAAACGGACAACGAAAATAATCGATCCGCTGACCCAAACATTTGTGTAACCGCTCTGGTGTCAACGCATAGTCATAAACACGTTGGAAGTATTCTGCGTTGACGTTCACGTGGCTTGGCAAACTTTTTGAATACAATTGACGACAGAGAAACAACGCCTTAACCATGACCGTGTAGTCGTACCTTAAGAACCTCAGATATCCTAGAATAAAAACTGGTCCTGTGCAATTTCTCGAGAAATGTTGTCTGCATTTATTTTAAAGAACTGTAAAACTTTTCTAGCACGCAAACGAAATATAAAAATCAAGTTACTTGATATGTATATGTATATTTGTGCATTGTCCATATAGGTACCAGTTTAAAACTAACAAAATCCAAAGTCAATTTTAAAATCACGTGTTTTCCCCATTTTCTACCTATAAAAATCTCTTAAATTATCTTCTAAATAAAAATTCGATTACTGTTTCGAAACATGTCGCATCCGTTGCATGCATCATTCATCATTTAACATTTCCTATCCACCCCCTCTCTATCTCTTTCTGAACAACAACAGCTATCAATGTCATACTATCGCCTTCGACTAAGAAAAACCAACAACACCAACAACAACAGCAAAAAACAACCTTCAAAAACAAACGAAACCAACAAATTTTTACAGTTCAAATCGTCTCAAGTCCTACAACACACATCCAAATGCGGAAATGAGAAAATCTGGTCGACATTGTACCGGAATTTCCTATTGCGAAATGCACTCTCTATATACATAATGAACAGAAACAACAACAAAAAAAGTTCGAACATTGCTATCCTTCACGTTGCCCTCTACACAATCTACACTTCTATTTCTATATACCATTTCTGTCACCGTTCCATTTTCTGCTGTTTGCCCCACCTGGCAATTGTCCAAAATCTCTTTCAAATTGTTATCCTTCTTCTTCTACTTGCTTCCATGTGTGAGAGTATTTTATCGTAATACTCACTTTGTAGAATCAAACTAAGGATATCCTTCGTTTCGTCATCGGTCGTTCAAGAAACGTAATCAACATTGTATACGTTGTGTCGAGAAACACCCATCGCCATCATATATATCGCTCTCCAAGTGTGTGGTATCACAGAGTCAATTAAAGTTGAATTCTTCCTTTAGAAAACGTTTTCAAAGCAATTTGCAACAATTATATCGAGTTTTCCAGATATATTGTATTCGATAACCACCTATTCGCTACCTTTCAACGCCCTTTACTTTCCAGAGCACAATCAAGTGAAACTAAACCATGTGCAAATAGAAACCAGAAAATGAAAAATAATGAAATACGCATTAAGAAAGGATTTTTACCAAAATCGATTAATATAAAAACATGACAACAAAACAAACAAAGTTTGAACAAAATAGTGAGCAATTTGTTGAAAACGGACCAATAATCGAGAAAGTTTGATTCTTGTGTGTTTTACTCGTTTTTTTTCCCTTTCAATACTTAATTTTTTCTTTCGTAAACTATTTATTACGAAGTTTGAATAGATGTACCTATACACACTGGGAATGATAGAGCTGCCTTTTGGTCTAAGTTCTTGTTTAAAATGTTAAAAAATTCACTAGAAAAAGTAAAACATCACTGGTTTATATCTAGAAAAGATTTATTTATATATATTCTTGAGTAGCTGTTTAATCTAACGCTCCACGAACTTATCTCATGATTGTGTCCATTTGCCGAGTTTTACTCTCGAGGGCTTCTCGCAATAAATTTAAATTTAATTAAAAACAGTTAAATCTTTAAAGTAAGCAATCTGTGCAAAATTAAAACAACCTTATGTTTACCTAATGCAACACATTTCTTATTTTACTTAATTTTTCAAAATTTTAAATACTTTTTAATTAGTAACATTCATCCCATTTTCTTCATTAATTTCAGCTGAATACATCCGAAATAATAACGTGGAAGGAAAAAACTCACAAACATACCCATTTTTGACATTTATGTCAAAGTATCATTTGGATTTAGTACGATGCTAAGCAGATAAAATAGCCAATTTGTGTTTTTAACTTTAATAATTAAAAAAAATCATTAAATTTTGCACCATGGATATTCCAAAATTTTAAAAAGCATGTAATTAATTTTCTTACTGCAAGATGTCATTTCATTTCTTACAAAAATACTTAGAGCCAATTTATTCTCTATTGCTCAACTTGCTGAAAACTCCAAAGTTGGCCAACTTACAAGTTGACTTCAAATCTGTAGATGAACTGAAAGTTGAAAAATGCTTTTATTCACTACTTCGATTCTGAACTCCAGAGTTGAAATTCAAAAGTTGACCAACCTGCAGTTTCTAAAATATCCTTGGGATATTTGTGACACATGACGCACAAGACGTAATTTTCAACTTTTGTTTTGCATTAGAATTAATTTTTCCGAATAATTGCAATGGATTTTTCATTCCATGTGAAGCGCGGAATCAAAAAAATACCAAGCTAAATTGAAAGCTATACAAAACGGATTAGGTACAACTTTTATTTTTAAAGAAAATAATATACATATTTCTAGCAAATAAGAGGTGAGTTTTCACACACTATAATTTGTTCCTACAACTATTTTGTTTTCCTAAAATGAAATAATTATAAAGGAAGAAAAACAAATTTTCACAGAGAAGAATAATGTAGTGTCAAACAGGAAATGCCAAACAAAGATCAACAACTCCATGAAAAGTGAGAACTGTTGTTGTGAAATGGAGTCATGAATGGATCGATGTTCATGAGTATGTTTTCAAACTTGTCCGGCGAAATCGTAGCCCACTACTTAAACATCACAAAGCCAGAAAATCATTCCATATATAACATGGAACACAATTCATTGAAATTGTACACTTGTTCTATATTTTTTGGTGGGGGAAAGGCACCATTTTTATAAACAAATTTCAATTATAAAAAAAAAAAATATGAAACAAAAAAAATACTCATGCGGTCCACCATCTTAGTACTAACTCACCCGACGATGCTTGATTTCGGTGATCGGTCGAGAACTGAATATCATGAATGAATAGACAAAAATAAAGAAAAATCCCAAGTTTGCTTCTTAACTTCTACTATTTCGGGAAGTTGAGAAAATCCACAGTTGATCAACTTTAGAGTTGAAAATAAAAAATTGAAAACGTCTACTTTGAGTGAATAAAAACTAATTCTCAAGTTGACTGTAAAAATCCCAGAGTTATGTTCAACTTCGACTGAATAAATTATGCCTTATTGCTCTCGTATAGCTTACAACTTTAACGCAGCTAGAAATTGACAATGTATGTTCTGGATTCAATAAAATAATGATGTCGTACAAAATAAAATGTAAGGAGGTAAATAAATAAACGTTTAAATATAATATAAGTTTTAATAATAATATTTGGAACCCAAAAAAGCATGCCACGTAATTTCTTTTATAAATATAAATTTATGAAGAAAAAAATTTCAAAAATTCTTTAAAGTGAATTTTGTACACATAATAAAATTTGTTGAACAAAAAATTACAAAAAAAAATCATTAACCCTTTTTTTAAGATATCGAATTTTCAAAAAAAAAAAAAAAAAACATTTAATCTTCTTCTTCTTCATTTAACCGGCGATTGTCATGATCTTGAGGGGGACCACAACTCTCCCATTCAACTGCTTCACCTATAAGGTTCCACTTGTGGGATTCGCGGGGTTGACCTCAGAAAACGTCGACAGGCCTCCCGGTTTTGGATTGTTCCATGTCTGAGGCCAACTAAATGTAGGTGTCGTTGCATTTATTTCATCCAGGAGTTTTTGCGTCTGCCTTTCTTCCGCGATAGTGTTGGAACGTCTTGTGCTATTGCCTTTTGAACTGGGTTCTAATGGCATCTTCTTTGTACATGGCAGTACCAGCTAAGTTGGTCATGCTGTATTTTGTCCAAGATTGTATTTTTGACGTTTAGGCTTCCTCGGATTCTCTTGCTTCTTAGTCGAAATCTTATTTTAAAATCCAAAAAATATTTTTTTGAAAATTTGTATATGCTAAATTGTTTAAACTAACATAGGTAATTTGAATTTCTTAACGAGAAATTTTTAACGAGAAATTTGAAAATCAACAAATCTACCAAAATATTTATTATATTCCTAATAGTAATTCTTTTTTTTTTTTCAAAATCGTTATACTCGTTTTTGAAATAAATTAATGTTCATAATGTTGGTAGTTTTCCAGGTACCATTATTTTTGGAGCTAAACAAAATTCAATTTCCCCTCTAGGGAATCATCTAAAAACCTTAAGTCCAATGTTTGAAGAAAATCACTTCAGTGGCTTAGGCTGCAGGTCGATGTACAGACAGACAGAATTGGGGGACGCACTTTTTTCACGCTCTATTATTGAGTGCTAAAAAACTCTGCTTACAGAATTTTCCGTCTATTTTGGCTAGACTATGCTGAATCCCTCCAAGGTGAAAGTAAAAATTCATAAAGTTTCTCTAAATAATTGGGGCCAACTCTAAAACCCTTACCTTACTTTAGCCTTTACTTTACACTTCTTAGGTGATATTCAGGTCAGTAGGTCTAAGGTCCAGTTTGTTCACAGCTGATTATCTTTAATCCATGATTAATGGAGCTGGGAACAGTGATGCCAGACTTTGGAAGCACGTTTTCCCACATCGGCACCCAAAAAATCCCTTTTACCCCACGCCGTTATTATCAATATCCCTCAATTATCCCATGAAAGACAAAAATTGAGAAAAATATTTTTCGTTATAATTGAGTGTTTTTATTATTTTATTAGGAACGATTTAGTAACGATATATTAACAATAGTTATAAAACTTAAAGAAAAATAAATATATAAATATTTATATCGGCTTTATGCGCGATCCTTACGTTTCGACAAAAAAAATGCATTCTGGATATGACATAAAATAATGGCATGAATTATTTGCCGTGACGCATTTGACTTATTTATCGATTGTTTCATGGTATGTGTGAGTTGAGAATTGAAAGAAAAGTATCATTGACGTATTTCCGTTCCGCTCCAATGTTGAATCCGTGCTGCTTTACGGGTGCAGCACTTCGAAAGTCACTGACACTGTCACTAGAAAGCTGCAAACGTTCGTTAATAGATGTCTACGAAACATCTTGAGGATTTTCTGGCCCAACCATATCTCCAATACCGAACTTCATGCAAGAACGGTTTAGGAACCCATAGATTTCATTATACGTAGAAGAAAGTGGATTGGAACCCACTCACACAGGAGGGAAGACAAGTAGGACGGCCTAGAAGTACATGTAGAAGGACGGTCGAATAGGAATCGGCACGACTGGGGAAAAGCTGGAAAGAGCTGAAATACGTAGGAGTAGTGGAGGCCTTATGTCCCGTAAGGGAAACATCAAGATAGTATGTTGTGATGAAATTCACCAAGTTTATAATAAGTTATGAATCAACGTATGAAAATGAATGAATTCATAAAGAATGAGTTCTTTTTTTTTGCAAATTTGTTGTTTAGTTGGATAAATTGTCTTTTTTTATAAAACTAGTAATGGGTATTTGAGAATTACGTAATATCCCTTTTTTTGCACTATGGGGTTCGAAAAATCCCTTTATCCCTTTTAGCTTATTTTAGACGAGAAAATCCCACAAAAAGGGATAAATCCCACGATCTGGCATCGCTGGCTTGGAAATCCTCAAATGTTTTTGTTGATAAAATTTTGTTTAAAAAATTCAAAG
This sequence comes from Melangyna quadrimaculata, assembly GCA_949320155.1. Lineage (NCBI taxonomy): Eukaryota > Metazoa > Arthropoda > Insecta > Diptera > Syrphidae > Melangyna > Melangyna quadrimaculata. The sequence goes on from OX439483.1 coordinate 6,230,210, forward strand.
TATGAGTTGCTTATCATGGATTTCACTAATCAGCCAATTTTGGTTGATAAGCGTTAGTTAATTAAAGCCTATGAAAGTCACATACTAAATTTAACCCACTCTGAACAAACTGGCCCTAAATTTTACTGTAAATCCAAGCTCTCTCGTGAATGGCCAGCTGTAATGCTCGTCGATGTTTGACACACCATTTCCATTACTGTGTTGGATGCATCTGCCGCAAAAATTATAGTCCGGCTGTAAAAACCCCTTATTATATCAGTTTCCATAAATTTTTGTTTTGGGCGTAAGGAAACTTTACATAATATTCCCCATTAGAGGTGTTTTTTAAAAGCCGAATCCTTAAACTTTAAAAGAAAAATGTACCTTAAATGAAATTAACTAATTGAGATTAAATACAAAAATGCCCCCATGGCAACTCTTAATTATTGTAATTTATGTATGGTTAGTTCTCTGGCAAAACAATAAAATACATAAATTTCAATTGAAATTCATGTTCAAAGTGTATTTATCATTGGAATTGGAAACTTTCCATGGAGCAAAAGTGAACTTCCTTCTATTTGCATAATTTTCAAAAAAACCAAACAAAAAACACAAACTATATTGTTTTCCTTTCCCCCACCCACGACGCATCACAAGGAAAAACTTTGGAAAACCCAAAAAGTTTTTTTTGTATTTTCTTTTGTTGCAGCGATGACTTGCCTTGCCTTGCCTTTGCCGACTTGTTTTCTAACTAGGCCAATTTCTTCTTTTGAAAAATGACGGTGAAAAACTAATTATCTTTGGTCGATCACCTTTGGTAGACCAAAAAAAGTCCGTTCCGTTTCGTCGTCGGCGCAGCGTCATAGTTGTCATTTGTTGGAATATTTGAAATACGGTTAGTTGAAGATAGAGTCAGATGCAGCATAGTGATTGGCAAATGTAAACAGACAGGTAGAGGGTGAGGCGGGAAACTTACGCTAGAGAAACACGAACCAGGTAAAATGGATAAGTTCCAAAAACTTTATCTTACAGAACGAAAACGCCGCCGAAGAAAATGGGACGCACAAGCAAAAAGAAGCAAAACTACAACAAAAAGTCAGTTCGTGAAAAGTTTTTGTAAAATGTAGGACGAACACAGGATGTCTGTAATTTAAAAACTTTTTATTGTAGGTTATATACGCGCTGGTGTGAAGTGTCAACAAATCTTGGTCAAACCGAAACCTCTATATGCAGCATTTGCCCACACTGCCTTCGCTATATTTTGTGCCATATTTTTAAAGCCTTATGTTTTTTTGGTTTTGTAAATAAAACCCCTTTTAGAAAGTTATAAAGTAAAGTTTGAAACTTTTGACATAAATGTAAATCATATTATGCGGTGGCGACTTATGGCTGGAGCAAAGATAATCTTGAGCCAAAATTGAGGTCTATCAACTGGAAAGCAACACCCCGCGGGGAATTTCGTGTGATGATTAGGGCTGGCCACGAGACGAGAAAAGTCTCGGTCTCGATCTCGGTCTCGCATGACGAGACCGAGACGAGAGGAGACGAGACTGCCTTTTAAGCAATCGAGACGAGACCGAGACGAGACTGTATATTTGGACCGAAATTTAGAAAAAGTCTAATAAATTAAAAAATCCAATTTCAGTTAAATATTTATTTTGTTCTACACATATTCAATCTATAATCGAAAATATTTCGACCAATAATTAACAGGTTGTCCGGAAATCGTAGACGAGACCAAGACGAGACTTAATAATACGAGACCAACACGAGACCGAGTAGAGTAGTAGCCCGTAGCGTAATGGTTAGTGCGTTTGACTGTCACGCTGGAGGTCTGGGTTCGCTTCCCAGCCTCGTCCACCTAAAAACTAAAAAGTTTTTTTTCAGGGCTACTGCCTCTTGCGAGGAATTGACAAATCCTCCAAGAGTATCACTTGTCACGAATGAGTGCTTCTCGTCTAGCCGTTCGGATTTGACATAAAATTGTAGGTCCCTTTCATTCCTGTTGACACGCGCACACAGAATTGGTTGCGAGTTGTTAGTGCCACCCAATTTATTTTTTTCTTACACGAGACCCAGACGAGACTGAAAATTTTCGATTTCAACGAGACCGAGACGAGACTTACAAAACTCTCGCAGAGCCTCGTCTCGTGGCCAGCCCTAGTGATGATGTAATGAATTGTTGTAAATTCTGAAAAGTGCTTTGTTGAAGGATTCTCCAGAAACAGGTGTATAGTTATACACATATTTGCAGGGTCTATATCAATCTTATTTGAGGGTAATCGAATTTTATTATTATAATTTAAGGTGATACTCGAGTATAAAAATTCTTGCTATCGAACTTACATTCGTTAAGTAAAGTTTCTATATGGTCATGAAGTTTAACCTATTCGTTAGAACCGTTATTGGGTTAATTTATTACCTATATTTATTAGGTTAGGTTTCATATGTATCATCCTTACAAAACTTTATAAATCAGTGTAGTGTCAAAATACTGTATGAAATTCAGTTGCCGCTTAGTGCGATATAGCTCATAAAATTTCATATGAATAATGCATTGTATCGTCGCATGGTGAAGTGTAGTTTTAGTTTTTATTCATCAATTCGATTACATTTAATCTCTTAGACTATGATAAAAGTACATAATTTAATTGTTGGTGGGAACTATGTATTTAATACACATACAACTATTCAAAATAGAAGGTTCTATTGTCTTACATAAAATAAAGCATATTTAATAACAATTAGGAAAAAATTATTCAAATATTATTTAATACAAGTGATTTGAAAATGTCTCTTGAATAATTACAAAAAAAAAAATCAACCCTGCTACAAATTACATTTACCACCCTGATGCAACGGGAAATAGGTTCATTTCGACCATAATTGCTACGATGAAACTGTTCATAAATAAGAAATCGACAACGTGTTGTTCTTGATGGAGCATTTCCTCCAGTTACTAATGATAGTAATGGGGGACAATTAATATGATACGTTATGATGTCTCTAATAAACATCACTGAAAAGTATACTCTACGATCTTGAAGAGATTGTATTCCAAACAGAAAACACCGAATACTATAGGACGGTCTTGGAATCATCCATTTCAACTTGAAGAAAGCATATCTAGTGAAATTCTTTTGAACTCTCTCAATTCTATCCCTTCAATTATTACAATAAGAATTCCAGACTTTGCTGCAATACTCCAGAACCGACCTTACTAAAGAATTATAAAGTGATAGGATCTGAAAATTCTCTGGTGTTTCTTTTGATAAAACCAAGCATTTGATTAGCTTTGTTTATCATATAGTCATAGTGAGGTAAAAATGACGAATTGGTATCTAGGATAACTCCTAGGTCTTTCTTTTATCTCACTCTTTCTAGTTTAATATGTTTGATGTTGTAATCAAACAAAATTGGGTTGTAATTCCTGAAACACGACAAGACTTGACATTTAGAAATATTAAGAAGAAGGTGATTCCGTCGTCACCAATCATCTTATCTTGCTAGATCCTTCAAAAGGAGCTAGCAATCAGATTCACAGCTTATTTTACGATAAAGTTTGAGGTCGTCCGCAAAAAGAAGGCATTTCGAATCATTAAATACATAAGGGATGTAATTTAAAAATAACAAAAACAGTAATGGCCCTAAATGGCTTCCTTGCGGAACCCCTGATGGGACAGAGATGTTGTATGAGAACGAGCAATCAATTTTTACTTTTTGAATTCTACCTGTCAAGTATGATTTTAGCCACTTTAATAAAAAAAATAAAAAAATAAATCGGGTGGCACAACGGCTCATGAAGAACCAGGGCCTAGTGACTAACAACTCGCAACCATTCCTCTGTGCGCCTTTCGACAGGAATGGAAGGGACCTACAATTTTATGCCGAATCCGAACGGCTAGACGAGAAGCACTTATTCGTGACAAGTGATACTCTTGGAGGATTTGTCAATTCCTCGCAAGAGGCAGTAGCCCTGAAAAAAAACTTTTTTAGTTTTTAGGTGGACGAGGCTGGGAAGCGATCCCAGACCTCCAGCGTGACAGTCGAACGCACTAACCATTACGCTACAGACTACTACTTTAATAAGGAAGAGTGAATACCTAGGGAAGGTAATTTATGAAGTAAGACGTTATGATTTATTCTATCGAATGCTTTCGCAAAATCTGTGAAAATAATATCTGTTTGACACACCATTTCCATATTTGATATGATATCGTGAGCCATTAAAGCTAAGTTTGTCGCAGTTGATTTACCTGACACAAAACCATTTTGGAAAACTGATATGTGGCTACGAAACAAAACTGAAAGTTTGTTACAAACTAGCTTTTGGTACGGCAGAAATTTTACATATTGGCCTATAATTAATAATTTCCTGCCTTGACCCCGATTTAAAAATTGGAGACAAAAAGGAGATCTTCCAGCTATCCAAAAAATAGCATTCGGCAAGTGAAAGATTAAAAATTATAAAAAGTGGTTCAGCTAACGCAATTGCACAATTTTTTAAAAGACAATCAGGAATCCTATCGGGTCCTTCACTTTTATTGGCATCTAATCCAGATAGAGCCTCTTCAATTTCTTTACAACTTAGGTTAACCGAACCGAAGTCGACAATTCTATTTACGAAAGGCATCTGTTGGATGGAAGGAGCGTCCAATGGATAAACTGATTGAAAATAACTGATTGAATAAATTGCATATTTTTGGTATCTCACTAGTCGTAGTGTCGAGGTACTTCATACAACTAGGTATTCTATTTGACTTCCGCTTCGAGCTTATGAAATTCCAGAAATGCTTGCTTTTTTATTTTAAGTCACTCTCAACCGATAAAAGATAGTTTCTATATAAGAATTTGTTTAAGATTTCGAACTCACGTTGCCGATTAAAATAATTTAATCGCAGTTCCATATTCTCTTTGTTAATTTTATATGATTTGTACGCTTTATTTTTTTTTAATTTTTTAGATTACTCAACCTCCTGATTCTTTCAGGCACATAGATATCAATTGCATCTTTTAAAATGATTATAAATTCATTATAAATATTAACTAAGTCCGATGAAGTAAGAATATTATTCCAAGATAAAGACAACGAATGATCAACCATTGTATCATAGTCAGCTTTTCGAAAATCATAAACTTACTTATGAAAAGATATTTCTTTCTTTAGAAAGTGATAAAAATAAATATTTCCATCAATTGCAACATGATGAACGGAGTTATTACTGCTCGGGAAGTTGGACTTGTCAAGACAAATGAGAAACTTACTGTCCACGAAAATCAAATCAAGTTTCTTGTTAAATTATATTGGCCTAAGAAGTCTATAACAAAAGATTCTATTTCAGCTGAAACATTAAAAGGAACTAAGCATTTGTCTTCCAAGTCCAACGTCCATTCAATGTTACAAAGGTTAAAATCACCTGCAAATAAAATATGTTGCGAACTATTAAGATTTTTCAATATTGATTTTAAGTTATTTAAATGAGCTTTATACAAATCCAAATTTCTCTTAGGAGGAATATAGCTGGCTGAAACAAATAGTTTAGATTCGCCTATTTTAACACATAAAACAAGTTGATCAATATCAATGTCCGAGTTGGAAGAGTTTGATTCCAAAATAATTTGACTACATGACAGTGAAGCACGAATTGCAACCAAAACTCCTCCACCTCTTTCCATACCTGTCACTAAATTTGATCTATCTTTTCTGAAAAATTTCCTGTCAAAATTTATTTACCGCACCGTATATAGGCTGAATTTACTTCGGCCTACGGGCCGAAATTCGTCCACCCATAACTCAAATTCACCAGACTCTAGAGTCAAACTAATTGTTTGAAAATTAAATCACAAAATATTTTTTTTTAATACGCACAGTGATCGGCAGTGCAAAATTAAAAATGGCCCACAGTGTGTTAATGCGTGTCTCAGGTATATTCTGCACATCTCCGCACCTATGGCTTTCCAACCATACACAATTTATCGAAATCGGTTGGATACTTTTTGAGCAAATGGTTCCACAAACTTTTTTTAAGGTGATTTATATAACGATACTATTGCTCAACTTGCTGAAAAATCCAAAGTTGGCCAACTTACAAGTTGACTTCAAATCTGTAGTTGAACTAAAAGTTGAAAAATGCTTTTATTCACTACTTTGAATCTGAACTCTAGAGATGAAATTCAAAAGTTGACCAAAACCTGCAGTTTCTAAAATATCCTTGGGATGTTTGTGAAATATGGCACACAAGACGTGATCGGACGAGAACCGATATTTTTTTTTAAACCGATATTTTCCGTACCGTCTTTCGTGACAGGGCAATGAATCCTTTATTAAATAAAAAAAAACATAATTGTCTTTGATTTTGAGAGGCGAACAAGATTAATGAAATCATGGTCGTCCTTTTTATCGATTCCAATACGGGGAAGCATTTTATATTGCCGCCTTTCAAGAGATTAATTTTCTTCCTCTGCATCATCTTCGCTGCTCCAAAAAGATGACGCACATTTCTCCCAGAAGTAGGTAATTTGCACGAAACATTTTTTATTTTATTATTTAAATTAAAACAAAGCTTTATTTTTATTTACTTGTAATTTATTTTAAGATTTTTTTCCTTTCGAAGTCAAAAGCGAAAAATTTACACAACTGAATAGCATGAATGAATAAACAGAAATGAAGAAAAATCCCAAGTTTGCTCTCTAACTTTAACTATTTCGGGGAGTTGAGAAAATCCAAAGTTGATAAACTCTAGAGTTGAAAACGTCAACTTCGAGTAAACAAAAATTATTTCTCAAGTTGACTGTAAAATGTCTAAATCCAATAAAAGCGTCTGGTCATACAGGCGGGTGGTACAAGTCATGTTGTGCAAACAGACGGAGGTGTTCAGAGATTACCATATCCGAGTGTGCGACTAGACGATCACCCTAAGGGATCAGATCGTATCCGTCCCGGGCAAATCAGCAAATTGCTTAGCGTAGCATACTGCAGCTGAACTCGGGCGTAGGCGATGATCCGTTGGGAAAAATTGAAAAATGGTTTGGAATAAAGTCTTTAAATTATTATTAATTAAATACGAAAGTGCAAAATACAATGCAAACATCTAAACCATTATCAAACTTTTTTCATCAGCCCCATATAATATTATCAATAATTTATTTACTTGATGAAAGTACTAACTTTAATACAATGATAAAAAAACTTGTCGTATTTGCTTTTAATCTCGGTTCAGTACCTAATTTTTGGACAACATCCCTTAACAAATTGAATAAAACAACTTTCCGACACAAAAAAACTTCTACATGCATACGTATACCAAATAGGGAATTCTTAGACCAACAATTCTCACCCAAGAGAATTGTTCAAATAAAATAAAATAATACGAAAAACACCTATTTGAGAAGAAAAAATAAAACTTATTCGAGGATAAAATGGAAAATAAAAATTCGAAGAACCTCTCTCTGCACTTACCTATACTAGCTCCCAATACATACATACATTTATATCTTTACCAAGGAGTAAATTGAATTTTGATTTGTTTACCTTTAAGAACTCCTTTTTCATAGCCGAGGTTAAGGAAACGTTTTACTCTTGGCGTAAAAACAACTTGAACGTTGATTCTGCTGCCACATCTCGATGTTTTTGTGTGCAGACGACATTTTCACATAAAATAGGGATTGAAGAGTGCACCATCACCAGACGTACACAAATGCCTTACCCATCCCTAGCTCACATATAAGGTCCATTATTTGACATTCCCCACCAATAGACAGAAGGATATAATGCAATATTTGATTTCCTGTGGCTGTCTGGTGGATCGTAAAAGGAGCACCAGAGGGAGGCGATTTACCGCATTCGGTCTCATAAAATGTGCTGCTGGCATGCCATGTCACTCTTCGTCGCCATCGTCGTCACTACGTGATGTACCTTCGTTATTTTTCGGTTTAATAAAGAGATTCCACTCGTGAGTGAAGACAAATTTTCTTTTATTTCTTGAGCCTCGGTTAATTTTTGATGAAAAATCAATTCAATTTATGTATCTACTCTTTGAAGATTAAATTGATTTCCCTCCTATTGGCTTTTGTATTTGTATATTAATCTGGATAATCTCTCATAATTTTCTGGTTTTTAATGTATATTGATATTGACTCAAAGTAAATAAGAGATCAAACACAATTTCATTACAATAAAATTGTATCAATTTAATAATGTCAAAGGAAAATATTCGCAAAAACACACTCTCTTCTTATTGCTTCATCGAAGGGATTCTAAAGAGGGGGTTTTGTTGGTTTGTTTAAATTGTTAAATGTTTTTGGTTGCTTCACTTTTCGATTTTATTATTCGGATTTCCTCTAAATCATCTCTAATAAAGTGGGAGTTTTTTCCCATCACTTGATTTCACTTGATGTCTTGTTTAAGAATCAAAAAACATGGTGAGGTCTAGGTAAGCTATATGTATGTGTGTAGTGAACCTATACAAGCAATGGATATACACTGGGCTTAAAGTGTAGCAAGACAAATTTCAAAAAACACTTCGTGAAATTTTACTACGTACTTGAGTCGTCTGTCTGAAGAGGTTTTGTTAATAGAGATAAACCTGCAAAAGCTGGTAGGTATTGTATTTTGTTCGTTTTGGGAAATGACTTTGCTCGTAATGGGAGAGTGCTTCATAAAACTGAATAGGGCAACTACAATGAGAGTACAAAATTTTTAAAACATGTAATTTTGTTTTATTTTAATGTCTTCTCCAAATTAGCAGGTGTACCTACTTGTAAGTAATGTGAATAAGTATAAACTTGAAGAGAGATGACGACGACGCTGACAACGACGATGTGACGACAAAGAGACACAATATTTTTTGAAGTGAGTGTTAAATTGAAAGTCGTTTTGGTGAACTGAAGTAAGGTAGTTATACTCGAATTGGTTGTGTTAAGTGGGATGTAAGTTAAGAAGTGGTTTGTTTTGTCATTTCAGTGAATATATATGAAGGCGGTTTTATGTTCAGGTTTTTCTTTGTTTTTAAATTGCAACATTTTTAGATAGTTTATGATTTTTCTTTTAATCAGAGAGTTGAAGACATTTTCTGGGGCATGGGAAAATTTTATAATGCAAGATATGGTACATATTTAATAGCCTTGTCACACCAAACCCAAAACCCGGTTTTCGCGAAAATATGGGTTTTCGCTGAAAACCTAAAATGAAAAACCAAGTTTTCCCATACATTTTCGCTAAACAACAAGTTTTGATAAACCACAAGTTTTAAATAAAACCTGTCGAAAACATGTTGGATGTGCAAGATGAACTAAACAAACTCATCTTGTGAAACATTCATTTAAATAGCTGGAACACAAGAGACCGCGACGCATTGTCGCGCATCCTTACCTACTACTATGTCAAATTGATCGGTTAAGAAATAAAATAATTATAACGAATCAGGATTCATTGCATCTCCTTTTTAACCTTCCGATATTTATAAATAGTCTTTTAATTTCGCATAAAACACTTAATTTTTCAACTTTACTGTGGCACTCCAAATTTTCAAAGCGGCGCGACCATTCTTTGAGATCATTGTGTTCAAGCAAAATAAATGAAATGTCAAATGAAAACTTGTAAATTTTCGGTGTGAACGCTTTTCAAGTTTTCATAAACCTATTGCCGAAAACACCGTTTTGGGTTTGGTGTGAAAAGGCAACAAAATTAAGAAACATCTGATTTTTTGAATTAAAATTAATTCATGCAAACAAAATTAATTTTTTTTATAATTTGTTAAAATATTTTCTAAATATAAAAATTGAAATACCAATTTAAGTAATAAAAAAAAAAAAAATACATACGAGTATGTACTACATGTACACATACACACTTTAAATACTTCTTTGAGAAGAAATCATCAACCTGTCACAAAAGAATTCACACAAAAAAAATATTTTATTAATGATACAATCCAACCTGTTTAACTGGGACGATTTTAACCAACCGATTTTTGCAAGAACTATCGAGTCATATAACTTCGCTTATAAGATCCCATCGAACGTACCTACTCTGGGACCATCTTGAGTCCTTCTGCAACACTTTAATTGGCAAGTATCAGTGTGGCTTCCGGCCCGGCAGATCGACCATAGAACAAATTTTCACACTGAAGCAAATTCTGAAAACGACCAACGAATTTCGAGTCGAGACGCACTATCTTTTCATCAACGCATATGATATCATTCATGGCCAGGAGCTCTATTTGGCGATGGCTAAACTCGGATATTAGAAAACAAACGGTGCAATGAGCGATTTGGAAATACCTCTTCCGAACTTTCGGCAATGAGATTCGCTATCATATGGCTTCTTCAGCCTCGTTCTGGAGAAGATAGCGCGTAGAGCAGGGGTCAACACTGATGACACTATCTTCAACAGATCCGTCCAACTACTAACTGGGATATTCGAACGATATTAGACATATACCTGCCAACGTATCGCTATAGAGCCCTTCATGGTGATTTAACAGGTAAATCTTGTTGGCCTTGGAGTAAACGAGGATAAGACCAAGTACCTGACTAAACGTCACTATATTGATAGCAGATACTTTGAAGTAGTTAAGGAGTTCATCTACTTCGGAGTAAACATTAATTCCACGAATGACACCTTAGTGGAAATCCGGTGAAGAATTACCCTAGAAAATCGCTGCTACTTCGGGTTTGCGAATAAAATGGGTTCAAAACTCCTTACGCGTAAGACAAAGTGCATGCTCCAAAATATCCTTGTACTGCTAGTTCTGCTGTACGGCCGGCGTGGCGGCGCTTAGTGCTGGACGATAAGCAGAAAGGGGTGTTTTGAAAGAAAAATTCTTCGACATATATTTGGTCCTGTGTGCGAGGACGAAGATATTACCGGGAACACTATTAGCTGTAAAAAGTAAATACTAAAAAGATGTGGATGTAGTCCAGAAGTTCAAAACACCTCGACTACATTGGCTCGTTCATATGGAGCTCGAGCAAGAAAAGTCTTTGAATCGCAGCCTCCAGGCTTGAGACGACAAGGAAGACTAAACCTCCGGTTTAGAGACGAAGTGGTCACGGATGCCAGAGCGCTTGGTTTGGATGACTGAAAGCAGAGTGCACGGGATCGTAGAGGATGGAAAGTCATCGTGTCTCAGGTAGCGACCTTTCATGGATCGAGAGCCTGATAAGTAAGTAAGTAAGAAAAAAAATTTTGAAACAATCGTAACGCTATCAGAGCAATGTTAAACCCTTTTTGTAAAGCCAGAAATTCATACATTTTCTTTTTTGTTTTAAATAAAGTTAGTTTTATGTTTGGTGAAGAATCTGGTTCTTCTTCGGCTTTTTTTGTCACTTTATGTGCAATGAAACAAATTTATTCCATTAACTTTCCCGACGTTTCGACAGGGGTTGCTGTCTTCTTCAGGGGATCTTTTATTGAAACAAGAAATCACAAACACAGTAAAACAAATTAGTATAGAAAATTACAAGGAATTTAAACAAAGAAACTTACTAAAACGTTAGTGAATTTGAACAAATATGTTAATGCATATTGCAAAGTTAAAATTTTTTGAAATAAATAAATAAATATTTTAAAAATTATAAATAAATGTTTGATTTAAAAAAAAAGTAAAATTAAACGCACTTCTTCTGGCGAAGATTAGTCTTGTAATTGATTTAAATGTCTACGTTGGTCGCAAAATTTAAAATTTCTGTGCAGATACAAGAGAGTAGTACACTACGGAGTTTTGCGTGTCTTTTTTCCTGTTCATGTTTTTGTTGCTATTGAGGATGTGTAGCGTTTGGAGAGTATACCTTTTGGACGGATGTCTCTCCGTTTGCAGAATTTCAATCTCATCAATATCTGGTTGATGGTTGGTTTGGACACAATGGTTAGCCAGTGCTGTCTTTGCGGAGCTTTTATTATGAATGTCCGATTTATGGCCAGCCATTCTTTGTCGCAGTAATCGCTTCGTTGTGCCTACATAACAAAGGTTGCAGCTATCATTATCTTTGCCCTTGAAATTGATTTTGAAACCACGTCGGTTTTGTTGTCCTTTTCGGTTTACGTCTTGAGTTTCGTGAACAGAGATGCAAGTTTGCAATTTGGTTAAAATGCCAATCTAAAATTCTTGCAACGGTTGGCGACAATTTGTTGGAAATTTGAAGCCAATGTTGGAACATAAACCATACTCTTGTAGATGACGTCGGACTCCGTTTGAGTATCACCACGGATTCCAGAAGGAATTTATTTTTATAACGATGTATTAAACTTCTTATAAGTTCATAAGGGTAGCCATTATTCGCTAGAATGTGTGTGACTATGCTTTCATTTTTGGAGTAAAACTTCTCGTCACTTAGCATAAATACCTTGTTTACCAAGTTAAGTTAGTTTTAGTTTAAAGCTATTATTTGAAAAAAAAATTAAAATTTTAGGTAATTAACTGTCTAATTTTTTGTTTTCATAATAATTTAATTGTTCAGATTTTATTTAAAAAGTGGTTACCAAATGGTTCTAGGACTTTCACTTTTCAAAATATTAAAAAATAGAGGAACCAACTTTCTCATAACATATATCTGCCTAAATGATTATTTTGTTCTTGCTTTTATTAAGAAGTGGGTTCACGCTTTTTTCTAAACGGGTTGATGTAGACAGATACATTCATTTATGGTCGATAGGTTATGCACTAAATATAAATTAGTTATAGTTGCAAACAAAATTCAGGAAAATCTAAGAACCGAATAATGATCGGTCAAATGAAGAAAACAGGAACGTAGGCGTTAAGAAAAAAATTGCAATACATCAGAATGATCCTTGATTGTAAAGAATTTTATAGTTTTAGAAAGCTATAATAAAAAAAATTGATCCGTGTTCAATGAATTTTTGAAAAGATAGGAAACGAGTTTAGAATTATACATGAAACTTGACAAGACATTTAGTATAAGAGTAAGTATGTTGAATAGAGTTATAATACAGTACAAAATCTTGAAAAGAACGCGTTTTTTTAAATTTTTTAAAGGATAAGTTAAAAATCTCAAATTTTAAGGAATAATCGGAATGATTTGTATTTTTTGTGAGAAATTTATATTCACTTTGTGCTGATAACCATAGAGAATCTATACAAAATGTCAAGGAAAAGAACTTATAAGTCTTAAGGTGCATGCAATAGATGATAGGTCAATTAGAACTAGACAACAGTTATTTGTGTGTCTTCTTTTATTTTCCATTATTTAGGTACCAACTTTGAAAACAGCTTAAATTCAAATTATCACGAGCAGTAATTTTGATTTTGATGGTACCGCAATTTTTAATATATGTATGCTATTTTTTAATATTTGAAATATTAAACGAGTGATAGCAAATTATTCATAAAAATATATGATTGACATTTTATTTGATCAAATATTTTTTCTCTTTAATTGGAAGAATTGTTATTGCCTCTGACTCATTAAATATGTAAAATATTAAAAAATGTCGTATGCGCAGTTTTGTAACTCATTATTCTTGTCAAAACTGTAAAATGGGAATGTTATTTGTGAACAAAAAAAAAAACAAATTTTGTTCAAGATAGCGGCAACCATGCAAAGGGTTGGCAGTCAAAAATATTGATTTAAGCCGTATCAAATTAAAAGAAAAAAAAGTTTTCACGATTTTCATATTAAAAACAAAAATTAAATATACCATACTAAATACCATCAGCCATTCTACTTAATAGATACTTATTTATCAAACTGTCCTTTTTGAAACAAAATTTCTTTTGTTAGGTATCCCGAAAAAAAACTCGCCTTCCCAACTAATTTTCCTAAAACCTAGAGAGTCTCACTTACTCTATTACACAATTCCTAACCCTTATAACTTAATTAGCTGAGGTGAGAAAAAATAATTTGGGAAAACAAACAAATTTTCATGTTCGATGTTCATTTTTCGTTTATGATTTATTGCATAAACTGACCGCCACCATAGTAGCTATAATACATCTAAATCCTTGAACAAAAAAAAAAAAAAAAAAAAAACACAAAACCGCACCTTAAACAAAATGCAAAACAAATTAAACACTTTGCCTTTGGTGTGGATAATACATTTTAATATAAATCTCCTCAGTAAAATCATCTTAAAAATGTAACTACAAAGACAAGACATACCTAAACAAAAACGCAAAAAAGAACTCGAACAAAATAAATTCCTACAAAATGCCCATAAATCCAAATATATAACCTAAGTAGCACTTAAGCTTAATAACTTCTGGAACAACTTATCTGACTTTGAATAATGTAATCCACTGAACTGAGCATTTTATAGACCACAAATCACTCTTCTTTCACAACCAACATCAAACACAACAACAACAAAAAAAAGGATATATAAATTGTTAAGACGAACAAAAAAAAAATATTCACCCTTTTTATTCTCTCACTGATTATAATTTATATATTTAAGCCTGAGACTACAAGGCACAGCACCCTTGTATGTGTGGAACCCAAATTCAATCCCCAGTTATCAAAAACAAAAAAAAAACACTCACCTCAAACAATTTAAGGAGAAGATCAAAATCCATTGATCCCAAGGTGCTGATTATGAGGTTTACACAGAAACAAATAAATCCATTGGCTTGAAGATATGTACCTACTTCGATGGGCCCTTTTTAATGGCTAAAGCCATTTGAATCCCAATTTGGTAAACACAATACACAAACCAAAATAAAAAAAAAACTTCCCTTAGACAAACACGCAAATGGACTTAAAAGGGTTAAGGAATTGAACGCGTCATAAATTCCATTCAAATTCAAAGTTTTCTCATCTGTCATCAATTGATGGGTGTGGATGGAATGACTTGGGACAGGGGGAGGTTAATATGGATTGCCTTAGCACACACATATTTAACCAAATCACAAACAAAACGACCGACGCGACGACGACGGAAGCGACGCACAAAAAAAAAGAAAAAAACATTATTTTAATTCGGGCTATAATAAACAAGTTCCAGAGGACCCAACCAATGGATGACTACAAATCCAAAAAACATTGGACCATTAATTTATTTGCCTCAAATAGCACATTAAGCTTTGATAAAAATTAATCGTTCATCTTTTCCTTTCGAACACACACTTTGACAGTCAAACAGAGGATGGCACGCACATGGGAATCCTCCACACAATAGAGAGGCTATAAAAGGACAATAACCATATAATTGAGGGCGAATGGATTCGACATCGCACATCCATCTATATCTACTCTACGTAGCTGCCTCCATCGATATGCATGATACGCACCACCATGCTACAGCTTTGTAGTTCAAAAATCAGGATGCAATCATTAAAAAACAAGAATTTGGTCGAAAATTTTGCATTTATTCACTCAGCCAAGCAAACTTCCGCTCAATCAATCCTTTCCAGTTAATAAATATAAAACTAGTATTTGGCCTGAAATGGCGATTCTGATGGTATTGGAATTCACTCCCTAGAACTGAAGCCGTATGTGAAAATGTTTTCTCTTCGATGATGAATTCTCTTGTTTTTAATTTTTTTTTGTAGTTTCGGCTTCACAACCCCAAATCAGGATGGAAGGTTAGTAACAACAACAAAAACAACAATAAGAGGTACATAAAACTCTGCAAAACTTCGGGGCAAGTTCGTTAAGCAAGTTTATAAGGATAACTAGGACTTCATGTACACATAACCCATATACTTATCTCGGGTTGTGTCCCACATTCTCGTTGTGACAACATCCCATCATCCGGCATATTGTATTGGATAGTTATGTGTCTATGAGTATGAGATGATGTGGGGAATAAAGTTGTAGAAGTGGAAAATTTGAATTAATAATCGTTAAAGCTTTAACATTAGTTGAGGGAGGCATCATCATCATCATGATTTTAATAAAGTTACCTTCTACCTTTTCAACAGAGGCGACGGACGGCGACGAAGACAAGTAGTATAGAAAAAGAAGATGGTGTTATGTGAATCATATAGGTATGTACATTGTACCTACAATCCTACATATATGAGGTAGGTACTTACTCAAAATCAGGTTATGTATGAGTGAGAACTTAACAACACTTAGAGGAGTAGAATCCTACTTTCATCTCGTGAGCTAGAAGCGTTCTTCATTTTAGTCTTTTTTTTTTTCCTTTTCTTCCTTTTTTTTCTTTTTTTTAAGCTGTTTGTAGGTCCTATTTGCATCGTCATTTTCATCATCATCTTGATCCATCATCAACGAACGCTATTGCCATTGCGTTGTGTTGTTCTTGACACTAAAAAGGAGCTGATATATGTAGTATATGTAAATGTGTTCTGGTATAAGAATCATAGTGGTCGTAAGCATGCATATTAGACGACCATTTTCAGAGTTTGCAAGTGGACATTTTTTTAATATAGTTTTTTCTTATGATTCTTTATTGAAGAAGAAGATAAATTTAATTGCAATATCCTTGAAAAGTCTTAAGAAATGTTGTTGTTTTTTTCTTTTCTTCTTCAACAAATAACTTAAAGGAGAGATGGAAAAAAGGGCTACAAGTACTTTTAGAATAGGAGCAGTAAGTTGAGAGAGATTTTTTATATTCATATAATAATTGCTTTCATGTAAATTTAAATTTTTTCTTCGTCTTTTTCTTTTGTGTTGTATTATATCCTTGGACAGTCTCTCTGTTGACATTTTATTTAAATGAAAAATTAACTGAGCATTAAAGAATACTTTTTAGAATATTAATAATATTCAGTGGACTTGAAGACACAAGATTTATTTTAATATGCAGAAATAATTGCTATTTTGTTGAATATTGAAATGTGAAGCAGTTGTGCGATGCATATGATTATTCTTGTAGAATGATATAGTTATTCAAAAATGAAAAATATTTCCTATGAATGTTTGAATGCAGAAAATGACGGAGTGAAAGCTATGCAGCCTAACTGCGAGTGTGTTATCGTACGAAAAACCCTATGGAAAAATGTTTCCTTCAGAGATGAGTGGTAATTATAAAAAGTATATTTTTAATTTACTAAAATTTTCTTTTCGTAAAACACCTTATTCGGATCATAATGAACATTTTAGAAAATTGGTTTTAATATTTCACAAAAGAAAGACCGTGTAAATTGATCAGAAAAAAATAAATATACAAATTTATCGTTTGAATCGTAATGTACGGTAGTGAGTTCAAAAAAAAATCCAATTTTAAAAGTACTTTCAGTTTTTACCGAATTTTCCAATTTTCTGGGAATGTTTAGCTTATTCTTCTTTACATTTTATTTTGATTTCTATGCATATTCAATTCATTTGAATTTATATAAAAGATAGAATAATAGACTACAGCGCCTCCAATCTTAGAGAGAATACAAATAAAACACGCATTCGTTAGTATACGATCAAGTTAAGTATCTACATATCTCCGCTTAATTTTTACTTGCGATATATGTTTGTATCAGTGGCGTCTCGTGCAATGCACCTTGGACACCCTGATCTAATGACAAAAAATTTAATTTTACTCAAAAACATGCACAATTATACAACCCACCAACAGCCTACCCATATCGCATCCTTCATATTTTTTCATCCTCATCGAAGGCTATGTTATAATTCACACAAATATGCCCAATTTCACAACCCGTAATACTCATTTCCAATAATTTTCTTTCAAAATGCCTTCATCGTTGTGTGAAAATAAGAAGAACAAGTAAACTCGTACGAAAACTCACTGTGCATTTATTCTGTTTAATTCTTCAAAATAATTAATCCAAAATGTACAAACTGGAAAGACGCTTTACGGAAAGGGAATAGATACAAGCAAGAGAAAATACAACAAAAACACAGACTGAAGTGCACAGAAAACTTTCGAACGAGTTTGCTCCAAATTCATTAGAATAAATATTATGCGTATGTATGTCTTTCTATGACTACTGGGTAGTGGCAGTAAGTACCTACAACCTACAGGTTTGCAGTTTGATCATTTTGGATGAATTCATTTGACGATTATAACAGTGAGATTTCGTACGAGTTTACTTGTTCTGTTTATTTTCACGCAACGATGAAGGAATTTGGAAAGACAAAATATATGAACGCTGCGTCTTAGGAGGTATTTATTATAAGTTGTGTAATTGATGAAGTTTACGCGAACGCGTACGAAGGATATCTATGCACTTCAGTCAGAAGTTGTTTTATTTTATCATTTAATTTGCTTTTTGTGTATTAGTTTTTAAGTGTCTACAGTTTGGTGCGGTGCTTTTACTTTTGTATGCGATTGTTTTTAATTTAATATTCAAGAAAAAAGAAATAATAGACAATGAGTGAAAGTGAGGACGAAGATCGTGTCAATGGTTTGTTAAAAAAAGCGTTTAGTTCGTATACGTGTGATGGACAAAAAATCAATTATTTGGATTTAATTTTTATAGATAAAACAATAAATAGGAAATTTTTGTATGCAAGTTATTGCCGGGGTTGTCAGGTTTTAAAAATCGAAATCGCCAAAATTAAAATTTAAATCGCCAAAAAATCGCCAACTTTCAAAGTTTCCAGCCCAAGAAATCACCAATTTTATAAATGAAAAAAAAATAAATAAACAAATAAAAATTCTACATAAAAAACTTATAATTAAAAAAAATACTCTTTTGTACTTATTCCTCTTCAATATATTCGATATACATATATGTATGTATCCATAGTATTTTATCAATGGGATCCTTTTTATAGCCTTTGCAACATGGCTAGATCTTACAGCATGCCGTTCTTAGTCAGTTTTGAGCGAACGTATATCGCAGTCGCAAATTTTTCAATGTGCTAAAGTTTTCTTTTCTTGATCTTTCTTTGATTTGGTTAACTAAGACGGTGTTCACATTGCACTGACCTCTCTTAATTTACAAAAGAGAACGTCAAACAAAACTCACAAATTTTTAATTTGTTTTTTTTTTAATTTACTACTTTTCTCCCTTTCTTACTATGAAGTGGGAGTGAGATAAATTTCAGAGAAGTCAAGAATAGTCGGAAGAGTCAGTCCAATGTGAACACTGTCTAAAAAAGTTGTTGTTGACATACATACGTCATTTATTTTAGGGATAAAATTTCAGTTTTGGGGTGCGTTCAAGGCAAATAGCGATGAAAAAGATGTAAGGTTAAAGTGAACATTTGAGAAAAGAATATAAGAATTAAAATCGCCAAAAACTAAAAATATCACCTTTTTTGGGGTACATCGTCAAACCGATTTTCGTGTCGCCAAATGAAATTTCAAATCGCACATTTGGCGATAAATCGCACAATCTGACAACCCTAGTTATTGCCACAATCGCAATTTATTGATATTTAAAAACAATTATATTATTTTCACGATTTGCACACCCATATAAATAATCCACGCGACTTCCCTGGTATGTATGTATATGTATGTATATAGGTGGGTACTATCATTGAGTTTATACACTATATATATAAACTCAATGGTACTATGTATATAAATATTGCAAGTTATGGATTCGTAAAAAACCGAACTCGAGAAATTAATTTTCCCTAAACTTACGAGAACGCTAAAAAAGTTGGTCACGTAATTCTGTTTGTCTGTCCATGCACCTATAGCCTAAATGGCTGTATGGATTTTTTTCAAACTTGGTGTACTTACTGCTTTTTCGAGTAATATGTCCACACGGTTTTTTGATTTTTCTAAGGACAAATATTAGCGGTACCTAACATACAATTTTTTTTTTTAAGTAAAAACGGAAAATATCTTTTTTCTCAAAAGCGGCTCCAACGTTTTTCTTAACAAAAAAAAAAAAAAAATAAATTGGTATAAAAGTGAAAGGCCATTTTTTGGTATTTGAATTTTTCGAAAACGGTTCTGTTTATATTTTTTCAATGGTGAATCTTCTGCAAAATGTTTAACATTATTTTCAACAAAAATTAAAAAAAAATGGGCACGACTTGATCGCACAAACTTGCTCTCGTAGCTTACAACTTTAACGTAGCTTGAAGTTGCATATGTATTTGTTCCATAACAATATGATATCATTAAAAAAAGTTTAGAGAAACAATTTAAAATATAAATTATTACTATTAGCTAATTACTATAAATGTATATAAATTTGTTATTTCAATGGCTAAAACAGATAGAGCTCAAAAAAAAGTATGCCATCTCATTTGATTGATAAATATGAATTTATGGAGAAAAAATTTCAAAAATCGTTAGAGCGGTTTTTTTTTTTAAATAATTTTTTATATATAAAAATACTTGAAAAAATAAAAAAATTAAATTTTTTATGCAAACTTTTAGTATTTAATAAATTACAATTTTTCACAAAACTAAAAAAAAAAATCATTGACCTGTTTTCAAGATATTGATTTTTTTGAAAAATTGTGTATGCAAAACTGCAAAATTTGCAAAGGACCTCTTACATAAAAGATTAGGTTGAAAACTATTTAGCCGTTAACGAGAAATTTGAAAAACAAAAAATCGGTTCTATGACAGGTACCGTTAATAACCGTTATAAAAAAATAATTCTACCAAAATATTATATTATTTATTATTATTTTGTTCTCAATATCGTTAAAGCCGTTTTTGAAATAAATCAATTTTTGTATATTGGTTGTATGTCAGGTACCGTTATTTGTTGAGCTAAAAAAAATTTCAATTTCCCCTCTAGGGAATCCCATATGAACCTTAATTCCAAAGTTTGAAGAAAATCGCTTCAGCCGTTTATGCTGCAGGTCGAGGTACAGACAGACAGACGGACAGATGGTCAGACGGACAGTCGGACAGACGGACAGACGGACAGACGGACAGACGGACAGACGGACAGATGGACAGATGGACAGACGGACAGACGGACAGACGGACAGACGGACAGCCGGACAGATGGACAGACGGACAGATGGACAGATGGAATGGACAGATGGACAGATGGACAGTCGGACAGACAGACAGAATTTCGAGACGCACTCTTTTCGCGTTCTCTATCATCGTAATGTTAGGGAAAATTTTTATCTCGAATTTTGTTTGCACGAATCCTAAACTTGCCCTTTACTACGTCCATTATCGCAAGTAAAAAAATTTTATTATTATTAATTATTTATATAACATCATTGAACTATAATCGTCAAAACGTCAGTGGCTAGCTTCATTCTAGCTTTTTACTACAAGATAGAGTTCGTTTGTAAAGAAAATTAAGAAATAGATTTCTGGTTTGAAAAAAGGCTATAGCATAATATTGAAAGTATTGCAGTTGGTTAAAACTAATTTCCTATCCATTTAAGTCAATGCTTCAGTAAATTACTCCCGCATAAAAGAGCGGAGCTAGACCCCACTGTACAACTAAGAACGTCCTCGAGAATCATTTTTTTTAAGAATTATTATTTAACACCCTTTATAAGACATTATTTTCCTTAAGAAAACCACTCTAACGATTCAAAATTTGTTGTTTGCATATATTCACATGTATTTAAAAAATTAGGTGTCATTTTATTTGTTAAGCTCAAGGAGTTGTTAAAGCAAATAAAATATATAAAAGCTTTAAGACTTCTTTCTCTAATTCAATTAATGTTTTTATACGTTAAATAGCTTAAGACTATAAGCTACACAACATAAGAACGACCCAGTCGTGCATTTTATTTCAATACCAAAACAGTCTTATTTTAATTTTAAACGCCAGAAATTTTGATCTATAGAATTTTGAAATACACCTCTTATTTTGTTTTTAGAAGATTTACAGTTTTGACCCAAATACCTTTTTTTATTTTCAAAGATTTGGAGTTTTTTTTTGTTAGAATATGCTCAGACGAAATTTAAAATTATTCTTTACCCTTCAGAAAATATTAACTTGTAAATGAACACCTACAATGTCCCCATACAAACTGGCTTAAAATCACCCATACGTCCATTATTTTCCAAGACATCAACTATATCACCCATGAATCATATTTGATACATAATTTTTGTTTCTAATGGAGTTTTTCTTTTTTGGCTCTAAATAAACCTCTGACCAGAGGCTGAGCGATCAGAGCAGAGCTCTGAGCAGATTATGATCAGAGCCCTCAGACTTATTTATGAAACACATTTGAGCACTGAACTGTCATTTCATAGGTGTGTTACTAAAATACATTTTTGTTTACCTGATTTAGACGGGCGACTGTCCTGGGAATCTATTTTTAATTTTTTGTATTTCTTTCGTCTGTCAAATCACTGAAAAAAAGTGAAGTTGGCTTCGCTCAGCGTTTCGCTCGATTTGCTCGGTCATTTTATTCTGAGCCAATCGATTAAGCTCTGAGCTAGCTCAGATGGAAAAAAGAAACGCACTTTTTGAGCTCTGATATGTCTGAGCTAAAAAAAACATAGAATTTTTGTTTGACAGTTTCGTGATCTGCTCAGAGTTAAAAAAGAAAAACGCCATAAGTCTCCTACGTCCATGTATCATATATTATATGTACATGAACATAATTCGGCTTTACTGTCCGCACACAAAAATGATTATTAAAGTTGATGTTTAAAATAAAATAATAATAGACGTATGGATAGTTTAAACGAGAAAATTATTTGCCCGCACTGCGGCGTATACGTATTTTTTTTTTTTATAAATTCACAAAGCTTTGCTTCGAGTAATGTCACGGAAACCAGGTTTAACTTATCCGAGGGTTTTTAATGCCTTACTGAATTCGGGTCCAACCTAAATTTATTCCCGAAACATTCCAGCCTAAAATCACATTAGCAGATCAATTGCCTTCATTTCATTCCTTCTTACAAAAAAGCATGATTTATGGTATACAAAAATTGTGATTGACCCCATATTTCGTGTTGCAGTGATAAATACAAGATGCAATATGCATACAAAAAACCAACGGATGAAGCCCACTCTCAATGATGCAAGTG
Organism: Melangyna quadrimaculata; assembly: GCA_949320155.1. Lineage (NCBI taxonomy): Eukaryota > Metazoa > Arthropoda > Insecta > Diptera > Syrphidae > Melangyna > Melangyna quadrimaculata. The sequence goes on from OX439483.1 coordinate 6,252,999, forward strand.
CAAGAAAAACTCTTGAGAGAGATGCTGGGTTCGACTTCATCTGCGACAAGTTTTCAAGGATTCCGCCATCTGCCGCCCTAGTACGTCCATGCATACACTTCATAAAAGAAATTCTGTGTCAAAATGTTCAAGTTGTAAGGCAGCAATGCGTTTGTGGTATAAGAAGGAGAAATAAATCTCTAAATTCTTGTTTATTTTAATTGTTATTTTTTTAGTTCTTGTATGTAACTTTAAAAAAATACAAAATACAAAAGTATAAATTAACTTATGAAATAGCTTTTTTTTCGTAATCATTTTTCCATTTTTTTTTTTACAGTTTTGTAAGTACCGGAATTTACCTACACAATTAAATGAAAGTTTGGTTCTAAGCCAATTTGTTTCATATAGAAAACTCGTTTCAAGAAACGCATGTTTATGTATCACATATGATACATGACACGTAGGTGACAGCGGCAGAATAAAATGTTTAATATAATATGATACATGAGACGTATAGTCGATGTTTCTTTTTTCTAAGAAAAAATAATGAAGTGAATCAGTATTGGGACAGTGAAGCCGAATTCCAAAATGTATCACATCTATGATACATGGACGTGGGAGACATGGGAAAAATATGTTGTGTACCAAATATGATACATGGGACAGTGAAGCTGTTAAATTTTATCTCTTCTTTTTGCGATATTATTTAACATAAATCGTGTACGCTTTGGCTTATCCCTAAAATCCTTATATGAAAATCAAAAAGTAAATTAAAGTTTTAAAAAAATTGGCTTCATATGGCATCCTTGTGGAACCCATAATTCCGTATCGCGTATATTTTACGTTTAACCCTTCATTTATGATGCATACAAAAGTTTTTTTTAGATCCGTAATAAAAATGTTAGATTGCCTCAGCTAAAAAAAATTCATAATACACAATGAAGCTCTCCAGTATCAGTGTCAAATAGGCAAAAATATTTTCTGATTTAAAAAATAATAAATATTTGAAAATCAAATGAAATTTGTTTTTCATAATAAATCTTAAGTATCAAATTTATATGTTTTATGTCTCATTTATAGATAGGCAATAATTTTAGGAAGCTAAGCTTCTTTCTGGATACACAATCGAATTCATTTCCCTTTAGTCGTAGAAGCTGACAATATTTTGAATGTCTAAGCTCGTAAAACCAAGTTAATGACTTCATTTGGTTTATTCCCAACATGACAATAAACCACTTTGGATAAAGCCTTGCTATAACCATAACCATGATGCATTTGTATAAAAAAAAAACAAATATCTTTGGTCCTTCGATCCAGATTCTTATTTAATGATCAATCAATTTTACTTCCATCTTCACCGGTATATATGGATAAAATTGTTATAGAAGAGTTGGTGTAGGTACCTTCGTAATATGCTAAGAGAATTGGAAGATGAGTCGACGATGCTATTATCATCTTTGTCTTCTTTTAAGGTGGCAACACTGTGTATATGTATATGTGTATGTGTAGTAGTTGTGAACGCATTTTTATGCGCCTTGGCTGAACGACCCTTACGAGTGTTCCAATGTTCACTCATCATCATCTCCTACTTGTTCTAGATTCTACAAATACAAATTTTCTTCCAAACCCAAACAACATTCCTTGTTTCCGTTTGCTTGCTTCCACCATCACCCTCACCACTACTTTAGCTCCGCAAATTGGAATGTTGCGTTGCTTCTTTTATGTCACAAAACTCTACTTACAAGGATCACAACAACGACGACTGTGTCCTGACTATGGTGGGGTGGTGGCGGTGGCAGTGACGATAGGGACGGCAATGTAGTTAGAACGAGCTAAAGGAATTTAATGTTGATGCTTGTTAATATTCCTTTTAGACGGATGAATGCTGCAGGAAATAAGAAAGCAACAAAAAAAAAAAGCATCTCATGAATGAGAACACACAGCTCACATGTACTACGACCCACAGAAATGAATAAAAAAAAATATAGAAAAGTATACTGTGCGGCAGGACTACAAAAAGGACTCTATGATGTCTTTTCATTTATTTGGCCATATTATTTTTTTTTGTTGCTGCTTTTACTTTTCTCCGGCGAATGTAATTCAGAATCTAATTAAAACACGTACTTGAACGATGTCTGCCAGCAAAAGTAGGTTCCCGGAGGCTTTATGAAGATGATGAGCTCAGACCTGCCTCCTTTGGTTTCCGTTAATGAAAGTAAATAGACGACAGAGGGCACTGTTTTTTTTTCTTTTCGTTTTTCTTCTTTTCAAGGGTCGAAGACCTCAAGCCCTTCCCATACATTTGTAAGTAAGCTCTTGTGCGCCTGACACCTAGAGCGTTGTTTGGCTTCGGCCTTAAGGGAGCTTTTGTGCCATTCGGATACCTTTCATTTGATTTGAAAACATTCATATCATCTATACTCGTTTGAATGCAGCAAGAGTCTCTTTTAAACTGCAGGACGAACGCTGACAGCGATGGATGAATAAAAAAGTATCACTATCTCCTTAACAACACATAGTCTATAAATACCATCAGATTTTCCGGAAATGAATCCATCCTGTATATCCTTTTGTTTCTTTTTGTATTTGATAGATTTTTGTTGTTGTTGTTACCTTTAACATTACACAATGTGAATTCATTATTTATTTGAGGAGATGGAGAAAAAATTCACCCATAGATGGCAGCAGTATTTTATTCTATCAGTGACAGGAGAAACGTTTCGTTTTTCTAGTTGTCCCTTTGCTTTGGTTTGCTTGGGTTTAGTTAGGATTGCCTTTTGTTATATGGTAACATCTCATGCGAATCGAATATCTATACACTTTTAGGGGATACACAAATAAAAACAAATGGTTTTGATGTTACTTTTCTTTGCCTCTACTTTACGTGACGCCTGGCTCTTGAGAAAATCTATAAAGTTTCTATAGTTGAACCATTTAGAAAATTTAAAGAAGATTTGGGTGAGTGGTCATTCTTGGAATTCTTTTTCTTCTATTCAATTGAGGATTGACTTTATGTTGAGACACACAAGTCAACATTTCTATATACAGTGCTGTTCAGAAATATCTGCTAAATTATCTGTTATTATTATTTTTTTTTTGAAGAGCTGTGTCTCTCTGATTAGTTATTGTTATGAGAAGAATCAAAGAACGTTGTTAAGCTTTATATTCTTTGTTTAAAGATTTTGTTTAAGATTATCGTTATTGCGCAAAGGGCTCCCATAGTTTAAAAAAAAAAAAAAAAAAAAAAAAAAAAAAAAAAACAGTTAAATATTTCACAAAAAGGCAATTTTTTTAGTTCTTTTTTTCGAAAAATGGTTATCCCAACTAACAATTTAACTTCTGTAAAGGTCTATCGAAGTTATTTCCTAATGAACAAATTTGACTCTATAAGGCCTTAGAGAAACATATTTGGCCCACATTGAGAAGCTCGAAAGGCTTTTAAGCAATCATTTACAGGTTTGTTGGAAGTACTCAATTTATTTCGTTAAGGCCTTATAGAACAAAACTACACTCAAACATTGCAAATGTAGTACTGTAGTTTTGTTCAAGTATTTCGATAGGCACATCTAAAAACCATTATAAAAGGCTTGTCGAGGCCTAGGAGAAGCCTTTTCGAAGCACAATGCCAAACAAAATAAAAATAAATTCTTTATTTTTATTTCTACATTCTGGCCTTTATTTTCATTCAAGTAATGATTTTCTTCTGGAACTTAATGCACAATAATTATTTATATCTGAAAAAAACACTTTACTTACTTGATGGATTTTGCGAGATTTGAACCGAGGATGGTTGGGTTGAGAGTCGGGCACCTTAGGTATTGAGCTAGCCCGGCATATGAAACATAAGTGCCAAATTGGAACCACTTGAAACCGAAATTAGCTTCCTAAAAACTTCCTTGGGACTTCCTGATGAATGGAAATAATTTAAAAAAATACAGGTGACCATTCGTCTGTTGCTTGCAATGGAGGTTTTTTTACTTAATGTTATTTTTTTTTTAGTTTTTAATGTTTCCATGATTACTCATCAGAGAAAACATGGAAGTGGTCACACAAACAAACATTTTGTGAGACAACAATTAAACTATATGTTAGTTCCTTTTTCATTGAAATCGATTGTTTTTAGAAACGAAAGGCTTTGATTTGAGAAAAAATATAATAACTCTTTTATGCTCCATAAAATATGTACTTTTCATTTTGTACACAAAGCATTTACTGACAATTTTAATTTGTATCTTTTTTAAAAACACTAACCAAAATAAAAAACATAAACAATAACGACCATCATTAGGTTTTCTCAACTGAAAGTAGCTACATTATGTAGTATAGATATTAAAAAAAGTTTAAAATGTAATTAAAAAACTACTGAGAAATGAAAGTTTCATGCTAAGATAATTTTTGAAAACATTCGAATTTCTTAACGTGACAATATTTTTTAACGATGAAACAGAAACTATACTATGGTCACCTCGTTTGTGAATAATTCAGCCAGCAGTAGCTTATTTTCACATCAATACTACTTTCCATGCGAAGTACCAGCTTTTAATGCTTCCATGTTGAGTGTACAACACTTCGCTAGAACCAAGTAATCGGAATTATTACTTCCCGCGCATGCGCCTGAGAGGATGATTAAAATTATGTTTGCATAACCACCTCGTCACAGGTCTTATAGAAACAAATTAGGCTGACACCACTTCGCTAAGGCAAATTCATCGAAATAAATGCTTCTCGCGCTTGCGTCTGACAAAATTCACACAATTATTATGCTTGTATCGGGCTTGTGTTTGATGGGTTATAGAACCAAAATTGGATGTCATGCTTAATCAGAGTTAGCACTGCGATCAAATTTAATTCTGAGGGAATCATTTTTATTGGTGGGATCCGGGGTATTATTTTTTTTATAGAAATTAAAAAAAGACAAACAACGACTATGAATAAAGTTTATCTGTTTTTGTTAAATCATTTCTAATAAAAAATTATTAAATAATTTGTATTTGTACTGCAATTCTGAATATAAATTACATAATTATAGTTCCATGTAAAAAAAAATAAATATATATATTTTTTTTTTTTCAAGTGAATTTAAATTGTTTTCATTTTCCATATCTATCTCAATGCAGAAAATAAATGTTTGTTCCGTTTTTGTTTTACAAAAGTTAAAAGCTTTACCTATAGTCAATAAATCGGTTTAGTTTAAAGTTTTAAAATGATACAAATTTTCCTATTTTTATTTTCATATAAATAATTTGACCTGTTGTAACCCTCTCTCGGCAGAAGAGTACATGCGCCAACAATACACAAGATAATGCTTGTATCGGGCTATTCCTCAGGGGCTTACCGAAACAAAATAAATTGACATAACTCCACTAACAATTATGCTTCCATTAGACTTTTGTACACATAATAGCTTGAGTCAGGCCTTTGTAAGCAGGCCCTTCCAGAGCTCTTGGCAGTGCTTCCTTATAAAAGCTTTTTCTTTGCTTCTATTTCGCATGCCTCTCAAAACTAATTTCTGGGAAGCCTTACGAAAACTATAACCAAATTGTAAATATTCAGGCTTGCACAAAATTAGATATTCTGCTTGTAATAGGTTTGTAGGAAGTTGTTTTCAAAAATATAGCTTCGAAAATTTGCATCTTCGATGTCCAAACTAAATACAAGCCTTGTAGAAATAATTACTTATAGAAATTCAAAAAATGAACCTTATAGAGGAAAAATTGTTAGTTGGGATTGGTAACCCTGCTAGAACCATCCAGAACGGTTCAATGGCCATACTAAAATTTGATTGGTCAATATATGTTTATACTAAAGTTTATGAAAAACTGATTTTTGAAATAAAAAAAAAATTGTTTTTGTTTGAAAACTTGAAATAAAGTGATTTTTTAAATTCTTATAAAATATTTGATTAACATATTTCTAGGAACATATACGTTGAAAAATTGTTTAGAAAAATCTTATTTTTGTCGAAAAATAGCTCCAACGATTTTGATAAAAAAAAATGTGCGTGTAATTGCAATTTATTTTGCATTTTTACTACCGATACAAGCATTTTTCATATGTTCGACTTTCTAGTTATTTGAAATTATTTTTGTTACGCAGAAGTTTTCTTAAAAGCTTAAAAAATATTTCATATCAAAATTTTGAAAGAAAAATGATTTTTTTTACATTGAAAAACTTTTTGAAAATGTGTGTTTGAAAGAGTAGGTTTTTCAAAATCGGATTTTTTTTGAAATAATATTTATATATATATAAATAAATAACTATAAATTTGTGTTTCGAGTTCTGTTCCTTAAAATGTTTTCAAAATTTAAGGATATGTAAGTATTTTTTTTAAATCACTTCTTGGTTTTGAACTACTCAGAAATATATTTTTGAAAAATTTAAGTATATTTCAGTGTTGTAAATTTTTTTCATACCTAATTAGTTATTGAACAAAAGTTACAGATTTGAAAGTTAATCACAACCGTTCGAGTCATTTTAGAGAAGATTTTTTAAATATATACATAAGATTAAACAAAAAATTCAATTACTTCTCTTTTAAAATTAAAATAATCTCTTTCAAATTTCTCCTTTCGTTCTGTGCAAACACAGACGCAGACATGCAAACCAAAATATATAAAAACAAATTTGCACAGCATTGTTATACTTATGTGTTATACGTTATACCCAAGGAGTTGGTAAAGGTACTTCCTTCGAAAGTGCTACTTATTTAAGACTGAGACGTCCAGCTAACATTGGGGTTTTAAACTTTAAATTGAACTAGTTCGTGCTCTCGAGACTAGACAGGTTTCAAATTAATAGGTATAGGTATACAATATATGTACATGGAGAAGAATATACATACAAACATACATACATTAGTGCAACCGAATTTAAATGTGTGTATTGTACACATATGCATGTGTTTATGGGTTATTTAGAAATAAGTTAAAGAATATAAATATTAAAATACAGTACCTTACTTCTATTCTTCATCATTCTGCCATCCCCAAAACGTGTGATATATACTGAGATATTATTTATACAAAGAAATGACAGGGTAAAGTGTTCACTCAACTGGTAAGACATTTTGACATACATAAATATATGAAAATCGAAGTGAAGTGGAAAATTACTTTGTATTAAATTTGTTGAATTGTGTTTATGGTTTTGTTAAGGGAAACGAACGGTGGTAAGCTTTACAGCACAATACCTATCAACCTATGCCTATACAATACACAAACACAATATGATCATAAAATAGAAACATCCCATACGAGTATATGTAATACTTTTTAAAAGGTTATGCGTATAGATATTGTATCGTATTGCATGAGCATTTGGCAGCTCTGCATTCGATGGACATAAGTAAAAGCTATTTAAATGAAATTGTTGTAAACTTAACGAAAAAGCTATATATGTTTTGGAATGTTAACGAATGAAAAGCGATCTCGTTCTGCTACTGGGCCAGTAGCGCAACAATCAGTCACGATGAAGTGCTTGTTTTACCTCCTCGTGGTGGTCCCCGGGCAACTATTTATGTATCCCAATATACATAAATAGGGCAAAATTACAAGTGCGAAAAGGCCTAGCTTTCTAGGATAGGTTACGGAGGTTAGCATTCTCCGTAACTGAAATCAACCCGCTACCGAAACCAACACTACGCCTCGGATAATTAATGATAACTCGTTGACGACGGAATGTGAAGACGCTTCTTGACAATGGAAAAGAAGGTCCTCAGAATGCCAGATTCCTGCAACTAGAGAAGGAATTCATGCGGTATAGGATGGACATCTTAGGGATAAGTATGCTTACTCTCTCATAGGATCATGGATCTCCATCAAATGACAACAAGGGTGGAGAGAGAAGCAGAAATCGTAGGGCTTAAGATCAACTCGGCAAAAACTAAAAGGATCAGCCTTGGAACGTGCTCATCAATCCAAGTAAATATTTCTGGACAACCGGTAGAGATGGTAGAGGATTTCCAATATCTTGGGAGTATTATCTCTACGGGTGGCGGAACTGAACTGGACGTAAACAGCTGAATCAGAAAAGCAAAGGCTGCGTTCGGAATGCTGTCCAAAATATGGAGAAACAACTCTTTTAGCTTAAAGACCAAGCTACGACTGTTCCGCTCCAATGTTGAATCCGTTCTGCTTTACGGCTGCAGCACTTGGAAAGTCACTGAAATTGTCACTAGAAAGCTGCAAACCTTCGTTAATAGATGTCTACGAAACATCTTGAGGATTTTCTGGCCCAACCGTATCTCCAATGCCGAACTTCATGCGAGAACGGGTCAGGAGCCCATAGACTCCATTATACGAAGAAGAAAGTGGCAGTGGATTGGCCATACGCTTCGAAAAGGCGATCGGTGCATTGCATCTCAAGCAATGCAGTGGAACCCGCTCACACAGGAGGGAAGACAAGTGGGCCGGCCTAGAAGTACATGGCGAAGAACGGTCAAACAGGAATCGGCACGACTGGGGAAAAGTTGGAGAGAGCTGAAATATATTTCAAGAAATCGTACACGATGGCGCGTAGGTGTAGTGGAGGCCCTATGTCCCGTAAGGGAAACATCACGGACGTAATAGGTCCGAGGACCTAAGTAAGTAAGTAAGTACGATACAGATATAACGGTGCTGATGAGAATGAAAAATTATTCTTGTAAAGTTACATATAAATAACAGTATGGTTGTATTTAATTCACATACAATTTTAAAGAGATATTTTGTTAATGAAACAAATCTTTGAAAAGACTGTGTCTGTATTAGGTCTGGAGAAGGTAATGTTATGAAGATATAATGCAGAAAACTTAAATCAAAAAACACAACGTGACAAGCCGAGGAAGGTTAAGAAAAACAAGCCAAGAAGATGGTAACCGTATCTGACGCTATAATCATCCAATGGCCGATAAAGGAACCACTGTAAGGATCAAAGTACCTGGAGTCCATATGTCAAAATGTGATGCGCATTCAATTTTGGCTGTGGTTCTTAATAAAACAGCCGATGGCTATTACAAACTGGGCACTAAAACGGGTATTTTAAAACAATTGTATGCAAGGTCCGAATTCAGATTTTGTCCTAAAAAAAATGCTAATCAAAAATGATATTCCTGATGTAGACATTTCTTTACGCCAATCAGCAACAAAGCAATCCTTAGGTAGTGGTCAGGGATTTAAGAAATGTGACTGCAAATCAAAAGGTGCAACCAACAGGGTGCCTGTCGCAAAAAATAAACTTTTATGTTATTCCGAATGTCACAATTCTTTAAATTGTATAAATTGTAATAAGAAGTATCTGCTTTTTTTATTGTAATATATAATAGCCTTATTCTGGCAACCTCACTGATGCCTCACAAGTCACAATAACCTCACAACTCGTGGTGAACTCGCCTCATAAAAACTTAAAAATTATGATCTGCTCCTTGGCAGATCACAACTCACGTTGTTCTTGTGAGGTTTATTATGAGGGCTTCCATAGAAAATGAAATTGTGACCGCCTTATAAGAAAACAAACTCACAAAGAATTGTGACTTTAGAGCCTTACAACGGCAGAATAGGGCTGTAAGTTTAATGTTTTTTAATTGAATAATTTTTTGTTTTTCTAACAGTTCTGTATTAATTCTTTTTTTTTGTTTTGTTGTAAGGTTTATTTACTGCTTTTTTTTAAACAAACTGTATCTATGTATGTTTTTTATTCTTACCTAAGTTACATACCTAAAATAAATAAAAATATACCTATGTATTTGTGTTCATACATAACCTTATATGTAAATCCTCACTTTCACGTCTGAAATAATAATTCAGCTTTTTTTTTATGTAACATACATAAGTTTTATGTTTTTTATTGAAACTGTTGTTTTCTTTCAGTTGGACATATGAACGTACATATATGTAATTTAAGATAAATCCTGGGGACTAATCACGTTTTTTCTTTTTTTTTTTAAACAACTGTATCTGTATTTATTCATAACTAAGTTATCAAATAATTAAAAATAAAATGAAGGCTTTTATTTTCTATAAAATTTACTCGAATGTTTTACTAAAGCTCAAGCACAAAAGTCGAAACACGATGATCTTTCACGATTAATAAAATAAGACACGAAAAACGGATGAAACTGCCAGGCTCCCTTAATTCCGCACTCTAACGGGAGAGCATACATACATTAATGTCAACATTAACTAGTCAGCATACGTTAATGTCGACATTAACTAGTTAAAGTCTGGAATCTTGCTATTTACAGAAAATTCCCGACATTAACTGACCGAACCCGTCAATGCTGACATTAACTAGTTAATGTCAGCATTAACTGAATTCCGGACTTTAACGGTTACACATATATAATTTTCAAATTTCGCCTTTAGTCTCCTGTATGAACGGTGGAATAAAAATGAAACGATTTTAGTGTTGACAAAAAATTAAAAACTATTGAACTGAGAACTCAATACTAAAACCAATTACGTACATAATATTCCTAAAGTTCATAATTTAGTTTCTTTTTGTATCGAATATAACTTGGTTTGTAGATTTATTTAAATAAAGATTACGGTTACATTATGAGTAGTTCACGTTGACTAAAAGAACCAAACAAACAAAGAATTAAACTACAGAATGGGCCTTATTTCATCTATTTCAGAGTACATTTTTGGTTTTAAGGGCTGTTTGAGCATTGCATCCCAGCAGGAAATATCGTCCCCAATGAATTTTATAGCTGATTTCTTCAATCAATTCACTAGCCAAATAAGAAAAGGAAACGTCATGCAATGACTAAGTGAGTGAAGAGTCATGCGAGGTTTCCTCAGTTCATAGATTTGAACCCACTTTTTGCTTTGTGTGTAGAAAACAACAAGACAACAGCAATCAATTCACTAGCCAGATAATACAAGGAAACGACATGTAATGATTTAATAAGTGAAGAGTCATGCAAGGTTTCCTCAGTTCATAGATTTGAACCCAATTTCTGCTTTGTGTTTAGAAAACAACCCTTTCTGTCGTTAAATTAAAAATTGCTTTTGATATGGAAAATTATAAGATGAAAAAACTGTTGAAAAGTCATGTAGAAGTTCATCAGTTCATCGTCTATGTTTACTCATATGCTTTGTAAAGTGTGCACCGCCATTGTGTGTTTTGATAGAAGTTGATTTTTTTGTGTTCTCTGTGTTGACATTATCTACTGCCGGTAAATATTATAAGAGGACTTATGAATTTCCATTAAAAAGAGGCAATCTCAGATTTTCTCAAAGTATTTCAGTTTGTTGGTTAATCACCACTTCGCATATGAAGTGGTGATTAACCAACAACCACTGACCTGTGATTTAACTTTAAAGTCTTAATTCTATATTTTAATTAACGAATCACAAATAATTCACAACACAACAGAGTTAATGAATTTACTATTTATTTAATTTTCTTCACATTTTTCATATTGATTTAACTAATTGCTGAATAAACAACTACCTACTTCTATATCTTGTGATTTGATAATTGAATTATCATTACCATTTTCATCGAAAATATTGAACTGATGAATAAACCACATACATTCATAGATTATGCAACCACCATGTTTTTCATCATCTGGCTCGGTGAATAAACAACTTCCAACGAAGTAGTGATTTCGTTGGCGAATTTGCGTCGGATTTTCAGCATGTGCTTCCCGCCTAGGACATGCCCATGATAATTTCATCAAAGGAATCAGCTGAAAAGTGGATGGAGCAGCTGCCATTCCTCAACGACAAAGCTGATTTTTCCTCAATGAATTTTTGAATTTTTCCCGCTGGGATGGTACATTTGCACACTGACTCATTTGGGGAAAAATGTGTGTACTCAGTAGGTACAGCCATTTTTATGTAAATGTGTACTGAAGTTAGCATCGGAAAGCTTTATGTATGAGAATAGTTAACGTGTGATGGTTACATTTCAGTTTGTGGGACAAACGAAATCCACCCACGGTTAGTGAGTCAAAATCTTTCTAGTAAGTCTATATAAAATTAAATTTCGTCAATTGTACTAATACAGACAATATTGACTCAATACATAACTATTGACCAACAACAGTGATATATGTAATGATTAAATAAAATATAAAACAGTTCAAGCAACGCGTATTCATTCAATAATGATGTAAAAAATGTTTAAATATCACCAGCCTGTTTAATCAAATGACACTTCTATACACATGACATCTAAATAGAAAACTGTTTAAAGTAACAGTTCATTAACACCTTCCACCAGAATTTTAAGCTGTGAATTAGCACTGTGGTTAGAAGATCATGAAAAAAGAATCTCTTAAAGGTTTTTTCAATTCCTCGCAAGAGGGAGTAGCCCTGATAAAAACTTTTTAGTTTTAAGGTGGACGAGGCTGAGAATTAAACACATGTACCTGTAGCGTGACAGTCCAATGCACTAACCATTTCTAGTCTCTAGTATTTACTTCAATTTTATGTTATGAATACAAGTACAAATCAAGCGTATTATTTATTTGTTCTTTACATACTGTTTTTGTAATGAATACATACTGTTTATATTATGAGTACATAGTATTTATGAAATCAGCACTTATTAATAATGTAATGAGTACATGTTATGAGAATATGAATAGGTACGTATTGCTTATGCAATGAGTACACATTATTTATGTAATGAGTACATATTATTTATATAATGAGTAAATGAGAACATAATTTGTATGTAATGAGTACAAAATACAAATGATTTATGTTTATCTGTACATAGAATATTTACTTACGCCATAATCAATATCATCCTATAGTTAACCGACGCGACGGATTATGCGATTATTAAATGAAATGTTTATATATGAATGGCTTTTTATATTACAAATTCTATATACTACTGAAATACATCAGCCAAGTAGAAGACTTAGCATTACTTAATTGGATTTGTTGAAATATTGATTCAAAGTAGCTTTTAACGGCCTGTCAACTGAAGAGTCCAAGTGAGAATGCCGGGACGAAACGCCAATTTTTAAGAACTAAATGCCGTTAAAAGCTATTTTAAAATCTTTATATTTCACTCATTAAAAAGAACAACGTCATAACTCAAAAGGTCAAACTTCAGAAATCGCAATTTAAAGTTTGCATTGCTATATTTCATAATCATCTTCATTTGTATCTATTTTTTTCTCTTTTCTTGGTAGAGCTTTTAATTAAAATTTTATCACAAAATATGACACTTTTAAAATATTTATTGGACCGTTTTCACTTCAAAGTTACCTGCGTAAATGAAAAAAATACAGTATTTCCACAAAAAAATATTTAAAAGCGACAGTTTATATAACGACAAATGATGCTCTATAGCCTTCAATTATTCAGTTATAGAAATGAAATTTTGTCAAAAAATAGTTTATAGAAATTGAGTTTGAACTGTATCATAAGGTCAAAATAGATGTTTTTTGAGTTATGGCGTTGTTCTTTTTAATGAGCGATTTATAGAATGAGTGAAGAAAATATATAAAAAAAACTGTACTCATTTTATAAGGGGCAAACATTTCTGTAATGCGTTCATTGAACACTTAGTTCATAGTTCATAGAATGACCTATTATATAGAAACTTAACTCAGCCGACACATATTACAATGTGATAGTTCCATAAAATGTTTAATTGACTTCATCATGTTAAAAAATGTATTTACTCAGTACAGATTTCATGCGATGCAATGAATACAAAAAGTTATGTCTGCAGAAATCTATGGTGTGAGTCAATACATTTATGTCCTGAGTCCATGTATAAAAATAATATCACAGACAAATAATACTAAAACCAATTCTTAGTTCCTTAAGATACAAAAGCATTGTTCTCATTTAGTCTATAATTAATGTATGAAGGAATTTGAATGTGTTCTATTTTCTTATTAACAACTTTTGCTTTCATAACGTTGAATATCAACAAAATTCACATAACATATGTACCCTCGCCATCTGTTTTCAATTTCCATAAAGTAGCTTAATTTTATCCTATTGTCTACCACTCTTTGCCAACCCCACTTGAAAATGATGTTTAATTATATCATAACCTAAATTCCCTCCACACACACACACACACACACACACACATACATACTGATAAACATAACGTTCAGTGTTTAGAAACTACATGTCCTGTCTCCGGAATTATTATAAAGATATAACAATTTTCTTTTCTGTATTTTATTTAAACGACCCTACTCATTGCATTCAGAGCAGACATGACCAGATACAAGCAATTACCCCCTTCTCTCTACGGGTTTTAAACCAAAAACTCATATGAACAGAGGAGTGGAAACGAAGTGCAAAGTGCAAAACCCAGAAATGTAAGGTCATAAATTGTTTGTAACATGCTGAGAAGCAAACTGGCAACGTTAGCTTCGTCTATATGAAATCTATTCCTTGTAGAAGAAGACGACATTTTGAGGGGGTGGGCTAGATTGGAATATATGTATGCGAGCTCTCCTGGTATAAAAGGCACTAAGAATTTTGTCGAAAGGTCATACTGAAATGAGATCGTGGGGGTTATTGGCGAAAAAAAAAACTTAAAAAAAAATAAAATTGTTTCCATCGGAAAGGTTTTGACAATATTTTCAAGAGAAAAAGCAAAGTGATTATTGTTAAAAGGACGAAAAGCGAAAAGGTCCCTTGACACCATATATACTCGGTGCAGTTGGCTAATAATTCAATAAGGAAACTTTAAGGAGCTTAGGTTCCGATGACAGTTTCAAATAAATAAGTACGCCAGTCAGTATGCAGTGGAGTGGAATGGAGCAGGAAGCAGGAAGCAAGAAGAATGAAATGAAGAATCCAACAAGAAAGAAAAATATACAACGAGTGCGAATTTGTAACAATCGATTGTGTTGACAATTTGATGATGAAATATTGAGACAGTCGTCTTATTGGCAAATAGCGAACGACACTCGCTTTATTGCATTTTTTCCTTTATAAATGACAATCTGTATACAATGTGTAGGAGAAGTAAAGAGATTTTTGTTCCACACCAAAAAATGAAGAATTTAATGTCAAATTAAAAATATGCGATTTTATCGAAAATACACGAATGAATGTTAAAATTATGACTCTTTTGAATATTAAGCTCTAAGGTTATCAGTTTTTTTTTATTTTAATCACAAAGGTTTTTTGAGAATTTCAGAAATAAAATTTTTAATTTGAAGTAAGTTTAATTGTCAATAATACTGTAAATCAATTTGTGTGAAAAAAATACTGAAAAACAAACTGTCAATTGATTAAAGGCTACTATTTCACTTTATTTCCTTATTGTTTTCTTGGAGAAATGCTTTGAAAAATCTGATTACATTTGTGTTGGTCAGAAGTTATATCGGAAATGTAAGTTTGAAAACTGTATTTTGATTTGTATGTTTTCAGAAACTTCACTGAAAACTGAGAAAAGGTAAAACTGACAAAAAATTCTATTGTAAAAGTCATTAAAGGTAATTTCGAAAACATTGATGACATTAGCTCCTTCTATTTTTTAAATCTATTTTTCAGTTCATATATGTATGTACATACACTCCGCTCCAATTGAATAGAAACAACATTTTTTTTTTACTGTCAGAGCGTGTAGCGCTTTTTTAAATTTATAAATTCTCTTTTCCTTTCAGTTCTTATAAGAGGTATCTATTGCGACTAAAACTGCAGGGACAGAATAATTCAGGCAAATACCATTAGGTTAATTTTACCACTTTTCTAATTACACTGTTTTTTTTTTTTGCGCCAACTTCAACAGAAACAGTGTGCGTTTTGTCTCTATAGATTACGGTAAGAAGATAAAAATATTGTTCTAATAATAGAAGTGTAGATTAAAAATAATAATTGCTTTATCAAAGAAAAGATGGGTTGCGGAAAACCATTAAACCCTGCAGAAGTACACGGGGAAAACAAACTTCCCCTACACACAATTGCCAACAAAATTAGTAGGAGTGTGAAAATTGTTTGGTCGAACCTTAGAAATAAAGAAAACTATGGAAAAATGTGTAAGGTAGGCAATAAAGAGCCACAAAAGAAGCAGACCGAAGGAAGATAATTAGGCTGGCTTCAAAATCAAGGTGAAGAGTGGTATTACAGCTAGTATTAACACTATTGGATGTGTTATTCGTGGGTCACAACATTTAATGCACTTAAAATTGAAGACAAAAACCACCGGTTAATCCAATACGAATACACAATATAATAGAAGAAGAATATGACGTGGAAGGAAGAGTGGACAAAAGTGGTATTTTCTGACGAACAAAATTCAATTAAGATTGCCCGGGTGGATACAATAACTATTTTCATGTTATAAGGTTTCTGGAGCGCCACCACAGCCGAGAAGGCGGTGTAATGGAGCGGGGTGCGATTTTCTCGTTTGGAACAATTGATTTGGAGTTTCCCACATTGAAAATGACGGCAAACACCTACAAGGAAATATTGCAAGAAGCTTTCCCTAAGTTAACCGATGTCTTTGGTCCAATACCATGGACATTTCAACAATACAACGTGCCAATCCTCAACGCAAGGATCATTAACAGTTGGATATCCGAGAAAAATGTAACCTTACTTCAATGGCCACCGTATTCTCCAGACCTAAATATTAATGAAAAAGTATAGGGATGGATGGTTCGAATATAGAGTTTACGATTCTGACCAACAATATGAGAACAAAGAATCACTTACTGCTGCAATCAAAGAAGCATGAAGAGCAATTTCTTTAAATTATATAAAATAACTGCACGATTCAGTCTCCAACTGGGTTTTCCAAGTTATTTCAAATAAAGGTGGTAGCACACTTCATTCTGACGGGATGAGCTTTGGTACACTAATAGTACATATCATAAATTTACTTTTAAGAAGTGTTGCCACGGCGGCAACACTGGCAGACCGGAGATATATGGGTTGCCTTCTGACCATGTTTTAACACGAAATTTCGCATAAATTAGCCTATAAATCGGGAACCAGACATCGGTTGATGTCGTGGAATATATTGTTGGATTAAGAATACTTAAAGCCATAGGACCCCTCCCCCACCCTTGTACGTTGGAGGAGCAAAATACTCTCAGCAGACAAGGGTTTTTATTTTTCAGAAAATAATGGTTATAAAATGAATATTCATTAAATTTTAGATGAGAAATAATCAACTAGACATTTTGAGTTTTAGAAATATTGAGGGTGAAAAAGTTCTCAAAAATCAGTTTTATCATTTTTTGTAATAAAAAAGAAACTATATAGCAATAAACTTTAAATGCGAAATGTTGTATATGCAAATGAAGTCGGAATCAAGGCCATAAATGTTTGAGATTCCAAGTTGAACATTTTGTTTTCATATTGCCTGACATGTATTGAGGAGGGACATACAAATAATATTTTTATTTATACAGGGTGTCCCTTAATTCATCAAAAGTATTTTAGGGCATGATTCTTGGGTGTATTCTAAGAAAAAATTTGTTCTACAGTAAGGGCATATCTCGAATTTTGATCTCGTTTATCGGGCGGGCGGTAGAGTCTATTGAGGGTTGTAGCGGTAGGGGAGATGTTCGAAAATTTTATCAGAGGGTGAAGCGATCCACCTAAGGATTCAAGGCTAGAACGGAAGCCTGCCGAGATGAGAGTGGGAATATGGTAGTAGACACACAGTCAGTGCTGAGGATCTGGAAAGAACACTTCTCTAGACTGCTTAATGGCGAAGACAGCCAAGATGCCGCTAATAGGCAGAACGCTCCATTCAACTTGGACGATGATGGCCAAGAGTTCCGTCCACCCGACCTAACCGAAGTTCGGCTGGCGATATCCAAACTTAAGTCGTACAAGGCTGCAGGTGCGGATGGCTTACAAGCCGAACTATTTAAATCAGCGGGAGATGAATTGGCTAGGAGCATACACCAGCTCATCTGCAAAATTTGGTCGGAGGAAAGTATGCCCGATGAATGGAACCTCGGTATAGTGTGCCCCATCCATAAAAAGGGAGATGTTCTGAAATGTACCAACTACAGAGGAATTAGTCTCCTAAACGTCGCTTATAAAATCTTGTCGGCTACTCTGTGTGACCGCTTAAAACCTTTTGTCAACGATCTGATCGGCCCCTATCAGTGTGGTTTTATGCCAGGCAAGTCAACCGTCGATCAAATGTTCACACTCCGACAGATTTTAGAAAAATCCCGGGAATTCCAGATCGATACACACTACCTTTTTATCGATTTTAAAGTCGCGTATGATAGCGTGAAAAGGGACGAATTATACAGAGCCATGTCGAGTCTCGGCATCCCTGCCAAACTCGTCCGCTTGTGCAGGATGATGATGGAGAAATCTCGCTGCTCCGTCAAAATTGGTAAGAACACCACCGATTCCTTTGATGTTGAGAAAGGATTGAGGCAAGGCGACGCGTTATCATGCAACCTATTCAACATCGTTCTTGAAGCCATTGTACGCAACGCACATGTCAACACCAGCGGTACAATCTATCAAAAGTCCGTTCAATTGCTAGCATATGCGGATGACATAGACATTGTCGGCAGAACGAAGCGAGCTGTGGCAGGGGCATTTGCGAGCATTGAATCGGAGGCGGCTAGAATGGGATTGGCGGTTAATGAGGACAAGACGAAGTATATGCTGTCATCGAGAGAGGAATCTCAATATCGTCGACTCGGGCAAAATATCACAATGGACAGATATAACTTCGAAGTTGTCAAGGACTTTGTCTACCTCGGCTCCACTATTACATCGCAGAATGACATCAGTGCAGAGATCAAGCGAAGAATTACTCTTGCCAACCGCTGTTTCTTCGGTCTAAGAAGGCATTTAAGTAGTAAGGCTCTCTCTCAGAGAACCAAGGAGACTTTATACAAAACCCTAATCATCCCGGTCCTGCTTTATGGGTCAGAAGCATGGACACTGAAAGATTCGGATAAAAATCTGCTAGGGTGCTTTGAGAGGAAGATTCTTCGTGTGATTTTCGGTCCGGTGTGTATCGAAGGAGTATGGAGGAGAAGATTCAACGACGAGCTATACGGGCTATACAGCGACGTTGACCTGGTCAAAAAGCTGAAAATACAGCGGCTGAGATGGCTGGGGCACGTGGAGCGTATGGACAGCAACGCACCTGCCCGACGAGTCTTCGAATCCAACCCCGATGGGGTACGCAGCAGAGGAAGAACCCGTAACAGGTGGCGCAATCAAGTGAATGACGACATCAAAGCACTCGGTGTGCGCAACTGGAAGCGGCTTGCTAGGGACAGAGCTGGCTGGAGGGGCTTGTTAGTTGAGGCCGAAGCCCATCCTGGGCTGTGAGCGCCATCAAAAGTAAAGTAAGTTATCGGGGATTTAAGAAAAGTCTTATTTTGGTGTATCCTGACCCATGTAAACGGTAATTGCGCTGTAAGTAATAATGATAAAAACTTCGTTTAGTACTTTGTTTTTAGAAGAAATACCAGCCTTTGTAACTGCATTTAAATAAATTTAATATCTTTTCTGAGTCTTAAGATATTCAGTTTTTAGCCTGTTCCATTTTTCCTGCCCATGCTAATTTTTTGACTTTGGGGTTAATTTTCTCCAACAAATGCGTAATCAACATGATGTTTTAATATTTTTTTTTGAATGTATGTTACAATACAGATTATATAGATATATATAGATTTTATGATAATTTGGAAAAACAGCGGCAGGTCAAATTTAAAAAAAAATGTTTTTTTTTAGCTTGAAGCTCGAAAAGCTATGAATACAAAATGATATGTGTGGTTATCGATAATTTTTATTATATGTGTGAACTTAAACAGGTATAACAAGTGTTCGAATGAGTCCTCTTTGATTTTGTATGCATGCTAGAGCCCGCGTTTTCGTATTTCACTGATATTGATATTAATGATTTTAGCTCCTGCCTCACTTCTGAGGACGCTTTGAGCATGCGCTCTTCTTATTCACTTTAAGTTGCTATTTTGGTTGAAAAAATGATTTATTTCATTCTTCCCCATTCAAAAATATCCAATATTGTAGGGTCAGGTGATCTTGACCATTGAACTGATCTAACTTTTTCCTATCCAACGATTATTCTTCATCTTGTCAATTTTTAACCTCTCGAGCAAAGTGGGCTGGAGCACCATTAAGTTAGGAATAAGATGAAGCTAGTTGAACCTATGGAATGTCTTCCAATATTTCCGATAAATCATTTTGCAACAACTGCAGATAGTTTGTAGAATTCAACTTAAGTGGCTACTAAAATTAGCATGTCTTCAAACCAAAGAATGTCAGAGTGCACGCGTTATCAGTGTTTTAGTAAAAAACATACTTAAACAATTATCTTAAACCCCACAAATAATTTTTATTCATAGGTTTTCGAGCTTAAAGCTAAAAAAAAACATTTTTTTTTTAATTTTACCTGCCGCTGTTTTTCCAAATTATCATAAAATCTATGGATTTTTCGGCAAATTTGTGACT
Source organism: Melangyna quadrimaculata (assembly GCA_949320155.1). Taxonomy (NCBI): domain Eukaryota; kingdom Metazoa; phylum Arthropoda; class Insecta; order Diptera; family Syrphidae; genus Melangyna; species Melangyna quadrimaculata. The sequence goes on from OX439483.1 coordinate 6,273,365, forward strand.
GACTTTTATTTTTAATATTGTTACATTTAGGTAAGGTTAGGTTGAAGTGGCTGCCAGCAAGGGACTTACACACTTAGACCATAAGTTGGTCCGTTGTGATACCACGTGAATCTAGAGAAATTTTCTCCCCGCTCGTTAAAACCAGTTGGAGCTTCTAATGAAGCGTGCGAGACTACTTATGTCTATGTTTGTCAGATCACTAGGATTATTGAAGAAGAAGTCTCCGAGATGGAGCCTACGTCTTTTAGATAGGGCAGGGCATGTGCAGAAAAGATGAGAAACAGATTCTTCCTCCTCTACATCCATACAGCTCCTACAAAAATCGTTTGCGAAAACTCCAAGCCGCTTTGCGTGCTTGCCTATAAGACAGTGCCCGGTTATGACACCAATTACGGAGCTGATATGCAATCTGTTCAAAGATATCAAACACTTAGAGCGCCTCACATCTAGCGTAGGCCAGATCTGTTTTGTCGCCAGGCATTGTTACATATATTCAAAAAAATTATTAAAACATCATCTTGATTACGCATTTTTTTTAGAAAATTAACCCCAAACTCAAAAAATTAGCATGGGCAGGAAAAATGGAACAGGCTAAAAACTAAATATCTTAAGACTTAGAAAAGATATCAAATTTATTTAAACGCAGTTACAAAGGCTGGTATTTTTTCCAAAAATAAAGGCCTAATCGAAGTTTCTATCATTACTACTTACAGCACAATTACCGTATACATGGGTCAGGGTACACCAAAACAAGACTTTTCTTAAATCGCCGATAAATGATATCAAAATTGGAGATAGGCCTTTACTGAATACACCCAAGAATCATGCCCTAAAATACTATTGACGAATTAAGGACACCCTGTATAAAAAAAATATTATTTGTATTCCCCTCCTCAATACATGTCAGGCAATGTGAAAACAAAATGTTCAACTTGAAATCTCAAACATTTATGGCCCTGATTCCGACTTCATTTGCATTTCATAAAATTAATTAAGGGAGTAAAAGAAATTATCCTTTCAATAGCAGCAGCAAAGATATTAGTGAAGACTTCCGAAATTAAAGGGCAAGATTTTTGAATTATGTAAAAATAAAAGTGCGTATACGCCCCAGTGTCCTCTTTTATTCTATCGTAGTTATTAGATAGTAATAAAAATCAGGCATGCTTGAGGCATAATTGGATAACTACTACGTACATTTCATATTATATAATATAATTTTTGGAAGTCTTTCGACACCCTACAAAATGTTATTATAATATTTCACAATCAGCTTTATATTCACTTTTGCTTGCTGAAATCAGTGATTAATATTAATTTAAGACAAAGTGATTTGAATAACAATTAGAAACAACATAAACATCTGAAATCCCAGAAAACATATGTTAGGCATACCTACAAGAAAACAAAATTAAAATGATTGCTTTCATACAGAAAGGAAATAACATTTTTTTACGACGAGAGAAAGTTAATCCAACATCATCTCCTGTGGGTACCATCTTGATATCCTTAATTTCGCAATATGAACGTAAATAGGAAAAAGTGGGTACGCTTTTAAGCCTCGAAAAAGTCTAACAATTAATTAAATCTACCACAAGTCACATAGATTCAGTTAAGGCATACTGCACCCCGTCCCTACATCCAAAACCACGACGACGACGACGATGCCGACTAAGACGAAGCCAGCCAAAATTATAAACCACACCAACTCGACTCGCGTAACATCTCACCACCATCGCATCGTATTTTGCCACAACTCAAACCACACTGCATTGTCTTTACTACGGATTTTTAGTTGAAATATCTCGTTTTTCTATACAAGCACGAAGCCAGGAGTCAGAACAGATGGAGGAACTGGCGTCAGGACAGGAGTTCAGGACAACGAACGATGAGCCTTTGATTTTGTGTGCGCTCACAACATACCATCCATAGTATATAATGCGCGCGTATTCCTCTGTAACGGATTGCGGTGGATTAACCTTGCATTGTCGTGGCAAGGAATCAGCCTTGGCAAGGATTCTGCTACTACTGCTTCATAATAATTATTATTAAAACCACTAAGTCAACGAAGGAAGGTCGAATGGGGTGAAATAAATTATTATTTTTTTTATAGCCAAAACAAAAAAAGGTGTTTGCCAAGAGATCCCAACAGAAAGGAAAGTAATGTAGTATTATTGTCTTTTCTGACTCAAAAAAAAACAGGACGAATTTAATACAATCTCGGGCTGTAAAATTCATTGACAGGACAAGAAGGACCATAAAGTCATCTGGTTGTTGGGTTATAGTATATTCGACCTTCCTCTGGGCAAATAGAAGTTATATATGTCATCATAATTTTACACAGATTATAATTAATGGGATACAAACACTATCTTACAAAAGGGCAATTAATTAAACTGGTTTGCCAAATAATTTAATTGATTTTTGTTGTTCATCTGCTTTCAAGAGGAAGTTTAATAAAACAAATTATTATGATGAGACTAGGGAGCTTGGCTTTTGCGGAAGGAATATTTTGAGAATTTAATATTAAATTGATGAGTTTTGTTGAACTGAACAATGAACATTCATGTTGAAATGCTCGTATTAAGTAAGTATAAAGTAAGGTCCCAACGGAGTTTCGCTAGCATAAACAATAGGATGTCATCAAATTAAGCCCAAAGATGATATAATTATATAATTATAATTTGTGTTGCTTGCACAGATATAAAAAATAAATGTTGTGATAATAATAAAAATTAACAAACACAAAAATATAATTACAAATTTAAATTTTTTATTTTTCATATTCACACTCATTATAGTCAATATGTTCACTGTTGAAAGGGCTTGTTGTACATCGGAACTTGCGACAAATTAAATATTGGAGGTCCATTCGAAGTCTGTACGAACATTTCAACCATGTGGGGACCATCCTTATGATCGTCATAATTTTGAATGCCTCCCTTCAGTTTATTTTTTATAAATTCATGCTTCCAGAAAAATACCGATTCATTCAACCACCATACATTTCGTTTGTAAACGAATTTTGCAAATAAAACTTTGCAAACTTTCAAATTTAAATATCATCGGGTAAATAAGTTAATCTGGTAAGTTGATTTTGACAAATTTTACAAGTGAGGCCCCACTGTAAAAACCGAATTTTTCTTCAAGCTTCTGGGAGAATTAAGTTACATTTAAGATGAAAATGAATTGAGCAATTTGAACAGCATTTACTTTTTAATAAAATGCATTCTAGTTTCAATTTTGGCAAAAGTGGATTTAGCAGCTTTATGGCATATTCTGCCGTTGTGAGACTCACAGGTCTCAATTTTTTGTGAGTGAGGTTTCTTCTAAGGCGTTCACAAATTCGTATTCTGTGGAAGACCTCATAAGAAACCTTGACTTGAGTTGTGATCTGCCAAGGAGCATATCATAATTTGTATGTTTATATGAGGCGAGTTCACTTCGAGTTATGAAGTTATTGTAACTTGTGAGGCATCAGTGAGGTTGCCAGAATAATAATACGCATTAAGGCAAAGTTATATTTATATTTGGAAGCCATCATTGACAATTTTGACTTTTTATTTTAAAATCTTTCGAATGTAAGGACATTTAATGTTTTGATGCAAACATAATAGTATATGTTTAATTAATTTGTCTCTTAAAAAATAATTTTTGCTCATATCTTTCCCATAAAGTGACTTTTAATTATTTGAATCATCATTGATGTTAAAGTAGTTCATCCTGGAAAAGAAAAGTCAATTCAAATCCATTTCTCAGTAGAGTTCTCGATGTCACTTTGATATGTCACTTTGACATCTGTCAATTTGGCATCAGTCACTTTGACATCTGTCACTTTGACATCTGTCACTTTGACATCTGTCACTTTAACATCTATGACTTTGACAACTGTCACTTTGACACCTGTCACTTTGATATTTGTCACTTTGACATCTGTCACTTTGGTAACTGTCACTTTGAAATCTGTCACTTTAACATCTGGAAGTTTCCGGAATATAGTGTCCTTCCTTGGGTCAATACAAATCCATCAAACCGAAAATCGAACGATTCATTCTCGACTTATCCTGCTGAAAAACGAAATGTGCGCATACAGCGCCACCTGTTGAGAATTTTTCGATTTCTTTTTCCTAAACCTTCGCGGAACAATTACAAACAAACCCCCAGAAGGATGTATCATATTTGGGCCAGCCGTTTTCAAGTTTTAAGCGGCCGCACAAACCAAGATTCATTTTTATATATACATAGATTTTCAGGACTTAATTTTTTTATTTATTTAGTTTTCATTTGCAACGCCTTTCGGAATGTTATGATGTCGATGATGATTGAAATCATTTCAGCAAGTCAATGAATTATCATCCAGCTTACTTTTTTTCCTTTTTTATGAGAAAGTTGGATTCTTTATTTTTTAATATCATGAAAACCAGAAATCCTAGAACCATTTCGTTATTAGGATTTGACTAAAAATTAATAAGAACAATGAATATTTTTTTAAAATTTTGAAAAAAGTCATTTTAAAAAACAATTTTTTTTTTAATTTGTATGAGTTTGAAAATTTATTTTTCAATATTAATTTTTTAGAATAACTTAACTTAAAAATGAAATACCAGAATGGATTTCTGATTTAAAAAATAATTTCTGCCTTAGGTTAGGTTAGAAAGGGTGATGAAGCGGAAAGCTGAATCATCTCACTCGGATCTCAGTGGATCCATTGTGCTCCCCGGGAGCTGACTTGGGTAGGAGAAAGGGTGGGTGAGGAGAGGATGGTGGGTATCAGGGAAGGGTTATGGTAGGAACAGTCTACCTCAACCATCCTGAAATGTGGATGAATTTCTGCCTTAAAAATTAACATTTCAAGAAAAGCCATTGAACATACTTCTGAACAATCATCTGTGAAGAAAGTGATCTCTGAAATTTATCTTTGGTACACACTTGTGAATACAATCTGAACGTTTGACGTTTGAAACCAAAATGGATCAAATGGATAGCATACAAATATCACTTTTCCGCACCCAATTAATGTTCCGGAAAATAATTCTTTGCGATCTCTCCAAGTAATCTGCTAAAATTTATCGATTTCACCATTTGAAGATTGTGAAACGTATGCGTTTTTCATTTCATGAGAGGTGAATATTAGCCTTACATAAGTCAACACATTTATTTGATACCCTGAGCTATAATGATGTTAAATTCGTTTCCCTCTTTTCAAGTTGTAGTGTAATGTGTCAAATGAACCCCTTGAATGACATCCTGTATACACCATTGTTTGATTATGTTATATTTTATTTAAATGCAACTGATACTGTCTTTCAGATACACTACAAGACACATTTTTACAAGCAGGAATTTTTGAAAAGTTTAAGTAATATTACTCCGATTGCATCATTGCTCGAGAAATAGGAATGGTGGAACAAAATTTTAAAATTGAACTAAGTGACAATAGTTAACTAGTTTGTAACTTTAATTAAGCTGTCTTACTTCTCCTGAATTTTTAAACACATCACATTTAGTGTGGTTCTAACACAATTTCTTTTAGTAATTCGAGTTGAACAATCTTATATCAATGACAGATCATGCGAAAAAATATGACATATTTCATATGGTATAGTGCAAAATTAAAATCAGATTTTGACGGCTTTAGCTTAAATACTTAACCCCCAGTTTCACAGTGGAAGTTTAAACTCAACTTTTAGTTTAGTATAAATGAACTCAGTTCATTAAACCATGATTAAACCAAACTGTGAAACTGGGGCTAAGTGTTTGAATATAAAATGGGTTTAAATCGTTATAAATTAGAGAAACATCAATTTCGTCTAGTGTCCCACAAACATTGCGCTAGTGTTGAGATAACGTCGCTGGTAATATCACATCAGAAATTTAAAGGGTATGGCAGGTGTACCTATCAATGTTGATGTTCCCTGCGTAATTTCCAGTGAAATTACTAAATTTTAACAAAAAACCCACCTCTATAAAAATATTGCAAAAAATAGCAACATCTAAAGTCTTTTTCTTGTTGACCTGTCGTGTAAATAAATTAAATTGTTGGCATGATTTTCTTGAAGATTACATCGATCGAAAAACTTAAAAAATAAAGAAAATAATCAAGAACACAAAATTAATCATGATTTAATGCTGTATAGCTGTTTCTTTGATTTTTATTTTCAATTATCAGCTAAAGTAAGGACTTGGCATTTTAGCTTCTGAACTTAACACTAAGCCAACTGTCCAAAGTATCATTAATTTTTGTCTTTCACCGTTTTACAGATTAAAAGTATCTCTTCGCATGGATTGAACTTTAATCTAGTTAATTAATCACTCTTCTGATAATAATTATTTTTATTTTTTTTACTCTATAAAGTTAGAAAGAAGTATTGGTTTTGTAGAAAATATTTTTTTTCGTTTTTGATTTTGTTTACTCTTTTTATCTTAAATATATAAGTTTGCCTTTAACATACCTAATGGCCTTTTAGAGTTTTAATTATAAAAGCAATAGCTTGCGACAAGTAATACCTACACTTAATTTATATTTTCAATCTTCTAAGATAAATAATTTAAATGAAAAAAATAAATACGTGTTCATCGTACTGATGGAATTCTACTAAAAGCTTTCGAGAAGGTAAACATCAATTTATCGATCCATCCATTCAGATTATGGATATGCGAATAAAGTGAAGGACACCACGTACAAAGCAGTTTTATTGAATTTTTTTTTCTATCTTCATTCTTTTCTGTAACAAACAAATCAATCTACTTATATATATCACCAAGAGCCTACAAAAAGAGTCTCTGATAGCCTATCCGATGGGTGGGATTAAAAAAAATATTTATACAATAGTGATGCCCTTAATGAAGGTATAGTATATATCTATAATATGCTTACTACATAAAAATACGGTTCATTGGGAAAATAGAATGAATAGGTAAAATGAATAGCCAAGAATATCAAAAATGGAATACAATTAAGCCTTTTGTAAAGGGAAACCTTATGTTGCGTGACCGTATCAAAAAGGAAGTCCAAAAACCAATTGATGGCCGAAATTTATGTTAATCCATTGAATTACAATTCATACAACCTATCGACCAATGTTAACAATAATTTCAACAAGTCCTTCGCTCTACATCATATTCTATATAAATTATACCGAAGGGTATTTATCCCCCTATTCTTGTTGAAATTATAAAAGAATATAAATTATTAAGGCTCCGGCGGCGTAGGTATTCCTTCGGAAATTCATTTTCTTTTTTTAAGTTTTCCCTTTTTTGTTTGCTTTTTTTTTTTTAATGAAAATATCCCATTAACATTGTATCCTTTCTTCAGGTTAATCATTTTGCTTCTTTTTCTTCTTCATCTTCTTCTTCTGCTTGAGGATGCTTCCCTTCCTATTTTATAGCTGATGGTATCCCTCCCATCAAAAGGAAGTATTATAATAACTTATTTTGCTTACCGCAAATGAAACCCTTAAAACGCACAATAATTAAGAAATGACCGCCTTAGTGTATCCTTTTAATTATTTGGACAGTTTTACGTGCCATTTTCTTGTTTCCAGAAACCGTTAAATTGGGTTTCATTTATGGGTGGGCCTTAAGGTATGATAACATAAGGATGAGCGCACGTTGTGAGAAAATATATGACGAGCCTTGACAACCTTTGTGACCACGTAAAGTATCTCAAATTTCACTTTTGCAATTTATTTTAAAATTAAATTTGAAGAGGACGAATATGGTAGGAAGTGACAAAGGAGAGATAGTGTGAGAGTGGGGGAAGATAAGTATGTACTTATTTTGTCAACACTAAACCGCAACAGCCAGTCATGTTGGGCTTATCAAATTGCGAAACGTAGAAAGGATTAAAATTAATAAACCTCACAAAAAGAAGAAAAAGAACAAGAAGAAGAAGAAAAATGCCCTTCTTTATCCTCAACGTAATCATTTTCTATCATTAGACTGAAGGGCTTTACAAAGACATAAGGTGTCCCATCATGGAATTCCTTAGAACCCTAATCTTCAAAAAGGAGAAAATCCTTAAAACTTTAGGCATTTCACTTTAGCCCATTCCAATTCTTAACACCATGCACAGCTACACACACACACATTCACGCACTCGAAACAAAACATATATACGAGTACCTTAAGTTGGTTTTGTGAAAAGGCACATAAATTTAAGGACGTCCTTAAATTTAAAGAGGAAATCCTATTTGTGTGAAATTCTCACTCTGGCTGGGTACTGTCAGCACTACTATGCCCCTCAATTTTTTTATTTTGAGTAACAATATCGCAATACACGCCGCAATGAACCTACTATACCACACAACAACAACAGCAACTAACACAAAATAATATATAGGGATGTAAGGATGTACCTACAACAAATGGGCGAAAAGTGTTCATGAGTGTGAGATAAAAACCTGACGCAGAAACACCGAAAGCTTAGCATCAGACAAAAAATTGAAATACTTCGCAACAGGATTTCAAGGGCTTTGCAGGAGTTCTCTACAAATTTCTTAGTTTGGTGTCTTTTTTTTGTTGTTGTTCAGCTTCAGCACTTGAATAGGTCATGTATTGCAGTCATGAATTTTATTCACTTTGTTTTCTTATCGAATTTTTATGCTGACAAATTACATACATGGGTTGCTGGTTAAGTGAGTTGTTTTTTATTAGAAATAATGAATTTAAACAAAAATATAATCTAACCAAAAATTACGTGCAAACCATAGTATAACAGAACAGATTTGTGAGAAAGGTCAAACAGGTTAGAACAGAAAACCTGTTAAGCAGTTCTACTTAACAAGTACCATTGAGTTTATACACATAGAGGAACCACTTCATTGTTAAGCTAATCTAGGCGGCGCCCTTATTTGCACCTAGAACAAGAACCAGTGATAATGAATACTGGAACCATTTACTCCTTAAATAGTCCATCTTAAGGAGCAAATGGTTCTTGTATTGATTATCACTGGTTCTTGTTCTATTTACAAATAAGGGCGCCACCTAGAATGGTAATTATTTAACACTGAGCCGGTTCTTCTAGTGTATAAACTCAATGCAAGTACATAAAACCTTGTTCTATTCTGTATGTATTTGCTATGCGATATAGTATGAAATATTAGAGTATAATGTACAAGCGGAATATCAACCAAGTCCCACTAAAAGGGTTTATAATTGCCAAGGCCCTTGTTCTAGCCTTTGCTTAGCATTGCTAGTCCCTCTTGCCAGAATCTATGTAAAACTAGTGCTTTGTCGAAAACTAGATTGTTTTTCTGCCAGGTGATCCAACTTTGATATTTTGTTCCAAGAATTCTTTTCCTGCCGGTCAAAATTAACCATTTTTACTAGTACTTGAAAGTATGTTAGGTATTCTGCCAAATTGATTTATTAATTAATTTTCTAGTGAATCGCCTGCCTGTTTTTTTTTGAAGTGAAGGGAGGGTTTTATTATGTATTTACATCTGACTAAGAATTCATTCAACAAAATTGAAATAAAATGACATGTTGAATAACTTTTAGGAGCTTATGAAGAACAATCAATAATAATTTTGAAATATCAAAAATGCCTTTAAATGGCTACAAATTCTCACAGTGATACAATATCTAACAAGTGGTTTGATCTATAGGTCCTAGACTAGCTCCGATATCCTTAAAAAAAGTACTTATAGGCTTCATAGTAATACACAGACATATACATACCTCTTTTTATACTCTTCTATACAGTATGCATACATAGTAATAATAATCCCGACCCATCCACAATCAATTTTTATATACAAGCAGAGGCACTTTTCCATGAACAATAAACCATTCATGGAGAATAAGTAGCCGGAAAAATGAATCCGGATATTGTTTTTCACAAAGTCATTATATTCCACAGCAGCCATGGTTAAAGCGCTAGGCTTTTTTTTTGCTCTCTCTGAAAGTCACTTGATTCAACATTTAATTTCAATTTCGCTTAAGGAGCACTAAATCGAACTGAAAATGTAAAATTCTCGTATACACAATGAGGTGGATATAATATAAGAGCATCAGCATAAGTGATGTATCTACTGCTATAATTATTTACAATCCTTTAATTTGGTTTTCCATCGGAATCAATCTGGAGATTATACTAGGATTAAGTTAAAACAAAAAAAAAACGGAATTTTACTTAACTGTAATCTATATGGAGTAATATTTCAGATTCAAATATTTTTCGGAAAACACGATTTTTAAAAAAAATATTTCACATACGAGTAAGGTTTGTAGCTATTGAAAATGTTTTAGGCCTAATTTATTCGCTTTCCATTAAATTTAAATTCGCTATTAAAAATTAGAAATTGATCGATTTCAAATATTAGAATATCCTTTAACGATTTAAAATGAAGTTTCCTCTATTAACTAATTGTTTAATTAATTTAAAATTGGTTTTAGTTAAAACGACAAAATCCACTTTTTAAGGGGGATATTTAGCCATAATAGAGAGTTAACGAAGAGTTTTCTTTTATTCACTCTCAATTAGCGTTGATAGTCGATATTTTGTTTGTTTCTTTTTTTGGAATCATAAAGTGTGATGTGGAAAACAAAAGTAAACAAGATTTGAAAAAACCTTGTGGTGCAAAAACAATCTACAACTATTTTAATGTTTTTAATGCATTGAATACGAATCCGACCTCAAAACTACCCTATAACGTTTGGTTTTTGAAATTCTCCAAAATATTAAAGTGGAAAAACTGTTTTGCAACGATTTTTCATTGCAATATAGCGAAAAATCTAAAGAAATAATTTAGGGGCTGGATTTTTATGTGTAAAAAAATATTCCGAAGAGTGGGTATAGTTTGTATTTCCACCAGAAGGGTTTTTTTCAACTTTGCGGGTTTTTGTTATTCAAATCACACTTTCAGATTACAAATAAAAGAAGCAAACACAACACTGACTGCCAACGTTAATTGAGAGTGAACAAACAGACGATATTTTAAACTTGATTAAGTGCTAAATTGATATTTCATCAGTCAAAATAGAATACAAATCCCTAGGATATTTTTAAAAAGCATATAAATTTAAAGCAGCAATTTAAAGCGTGCGAGTTAACTTAAGGCGAGTGAATAAATCAAAAATTAATGAAGTGTTCTTAATGACAATTTTATATTAAACGGGATATTAGTTAAAACGACACAATTCAATTTTTAATGGACTGTGAACAAATTGGCCCTTAGTCTGGTTGATCAATAGTTAGAGCTATATTTAATGATCTTAAAATCAAAAAGTCGTATAGATAAAATATTTTTTTTTTATGTTTGTCCTTCAGTTTTCGACCATTATTACATCGAGCAGTGGTCAAGGGCAAATTAAATGTAATGCAAATCATCTGTCAACTGTCAAATTTACTGTCACACAAACAGGGTTGCCAGTTTAAAAACCAAACATCTTTAAAAATAGACATTTTTGTATGTTGTGTCTACATGATGAAAGATACATTTTTAAATTAATGTTTGGAGAATCTAAGTGTGTCCATCATTGAAAATATTCAAGTACCTTTATCTTGTTTTTGTTTAATAGAAATATATCTAAGTACGTACAAGAAAATAACCTTTTCTCAGCCGTAATTTTCAGCTGTAATTTAAAAAAAAAGTTTTAGTATACACAAATAATAATAACATAAAATAATTTCAAGCTGACTTTGGCCACCTTATTTAAAGCTACATAGCTAGATAGATTTGTGTTGTTTAAATTTTTTGTAAAAAAAAAAAAAAACAGCTGACTGTTTTGATATCCCGTCATATCCTATGCATATAAATCTGAAAACAAACGGAATTAAACTGATTTTTGAATACTAACTGAGAAGATTTTTCAAGTTCCAAACATTAATTTCAAATATTTTTTTTTTAACTAAAATATCGTTTTAAGGTAAACGTGAATAACCATAATTAATTCTCCACATGAATTTTCAGTGTATAAAGTTTCCAAACTTGAATACCCACTTTGAATGAGATCGACAAATTGATTTGTATGATAGTTATTTTGACAGAATCTTATTTAACAGAATTTTCTAAGACTGGAAATGGAAAACAAATATTAAAATACAACCGCAACACATACATACATAACATATATTGGTTATAATTATTAAAACAAATGAAGCCAGTAATCAAAAATTAATGATCGAACTCAAAATTATGAAAGAAAAACAAATTTGTATGTGTTTTGTTTGGGTTTACTTTTACTTAAAAAAGAACTTTTTTTATTCTAAACTTTGCACTAACTGCTGATGGTTTGAACTATAACAATAGATACTCAGAATTTTACGCTAATCGTGTTGTGTCGCACCTTTTTTATCCCC